>JAOTON010000253.1:1200000-1687973 GCA_034440635.1 Lepas anatifera
GGAGGTGTTTGAACTCCCTTGAATTCGGCCCCTATGCGGGATGCGAAAAACGTGAACGCTGGTGGATAGCTCATACAAATTCATGAAGAAACTATATTGGTCACTTTTTGGCTCAGGTCAATATTGAGGTCATTATAGGTCAAAGAAAGTGAGATTTTGAGAAGAGTTTTGGGCCCTTGAGTTGGAATCATTTCTAGGCATCATTCGCTTTCTCTCGTCACGGAAAATCAAATGATGTATAATATGACCCCACTAGGTCAAAACACAAAAATGAACTGAGCTCAGGTCATGTCAAGGTCACTTTTTAACCTAGCATAGTCAATATGCATATCAGTCGACTCGCAATAGCAATCTGAACGCAATGATATCAAAATAAAATATGTATCATCATTTCATGCAAAGTTAGTGGCCTAAGTCTGAAAACTGCTTAAAGAGCCCCAGATGACCTCTTAGAGGTCACGGGCAAAAATTGCAATATGAGCCAGGAAAGGAACCCAGGATACTATGATTTGGAAAATATGAAGGTATTCTCAGCTGTATCTACATAAATACAGCCCAATATCTGTTTTAGCATGTATTTCAAATGGAGAGGTCAAGGTCCGTAATTGACTTTAGGTCATCGATATGAAAAATCCCAGAATATATGTTGCAGCGCTCGGTGGGCCCATTATGTGGTATAAGTTTCGATCAGATATATTCACCCATTTCTTACTTATGCCACCTTGAATATTTTTATGTGAGGTCACTTGACCTGTACTGGTGACCTGACCTGAGATAACCCAACCTTAAATTTTTGGGGAAAGCTTCAGCGGTCATCTGCGCAGCTTATCGACTATCAGATGCTCCCATTGCCCCTAGCCTTGAATGTTTGCAGAGTTTACTGCTGGAACTCGAGTTTCTGGGTAAACCGTTATTCCTTCTAGAAGACATGAACCTTAACGTCCTGGATAAAGAGATAGGTGAAACAAAACCTTACCAGCTTATACTTCAAGAGCTTGGTCTTCATCAGCTCATAACTTCACCAACACATCTGTATCCGACTCCCACTGCTCTAGACCATGTCATAACTAACCTCACTGAGCATGTATCTGCGAGAGTCATCCAAGAAGACATCAGTGACCATTTGCCAATCATAGTGCAAACAAATATTCCCAAAACTCGACCTATCAAGAAAGAACGTTTGATAAGGTAATGGCACCGCACGGATTGGAATTCCTTATGTCTGGACACTTTATTAACGGATTGGCCGGAGCTGGAGGCTGCTGAAAACATAAACTACATGGATCGAGCTTTTCATACAGGTTTGGAACGACCTTGTCGATAAACACTGCCCTGAACGTCTGATAAAGACTGGCAGTGCTCATTGCGTTTGGATCCAGGATGCACCCAGCCCCCTGCAACAGCAAGCGCAGATCACCAGATGTGACGTCACACCTCATCGCATATAACATGGGAGAGTTAAATGATTAAATATCGAAATTTTTGCATGAAGAGGCCCAGAATCGAAGATAGAATGCTTATTTATTGCATTTTGGATAAACTTGATTACCGTGTATTCTCACAAATTCATAAGCGGGCAGTGCCATTAGCAACAGTTTGACACACGGCCCAAAGGTGAAGGAATTCCTCCACGCCCGTGTGACGTCATTCGGGCGTGGAGAAATCCCTCTTTAACGTACCTTTAAGTATAGGTATCTTGGGATGTACCAGGCCTGAGGAAAGCAATGTCGGAAAAAACGGCAGCACGATACCAGTGGTACGCATGCCGCTCCCGATTGAATGCCGTCTATACAGATTCGGATCCACCTGCCGATCTTGTCCAATACCGTCAACTGTGCAATCAAGTGAAAAGCCTGCTGTCTTCGTGGTCACCGCGATTTCAACTGCAGGCAGCTACTTTCAAAGAATCCTTTAGGTTTCTGGACCACCATGCGCAAATTCTTCAAAGGAAGCGGTATTGATGACAGCGATCAACTAACCATAGACCCTGACGTCTTGAATGAGCATTTTGCCAACAAAGGAGCCCGCACTGCTGCCAGCCTCCTCACTAATGCCACCAATCTAACATCAGTGGTCAGACCAACAAGAGTGTGTGCTGCAAAATTACACCTGGTGCCAGCTACGATTCCTGAATTATCTGCAGCAGTACGAGACATGAACAATTCTAACGCAGTTGGTATTGATGGCATACCTCTGATGGTGGTACGCAAGTGTTTACCAGCGCTTGCTCTGATGCTACTGCGTATCATAAACAAGTCCCTATCTTCTGGCATCTTCCCAAACTTGCGGAAAACAGCATGCATTGTCCCTATACCTAAGTCTGGAGACCCTTCTTCACCTGGAAACTATAGGCCCATCTCTGTGCTCAGTGTGCTGACAAAGATCGCCGAAAAATTGTTTGCAAGCAGCTTATGAAGTATCTCAGCTCAACCTCTATCCTGGCTGATACGCAGTATGCCTACCGACCTCACCATTCAACAGAGATGCCATGCTCGATTTTGTCAATCACGTCCATAAAAACATGGATGATGGCCTTGTCACCTCAGTAGCAGCCATCGATCTCAGCAAGGCCTTCGACAGTGTCAACCACGATCTTCTACTGGAGAAACTGGGGTGGTATGGAATATCCCCACCCTGGTTTGGAAGCTACCTGGATCAGAGACGGCAGAAAGTAAGAAGGGGCTCAGGTACACTACCAGTGACCCACGGGGTGCCACAGGGCTCATTGGTTGGGCCACTGTTGTTTAGCCTGTTCACCAATGACCTGTCGAACTTACCATATCATATGACAAGCTGATATCATACGCCGATGACACCCAGATCATTGATGAATGCACTGCGACACCCCTATGCCTAGCTGAACTGAAGAGGCGAGCTGAAAAAAACGCTACATACCCTCCAAACCTGGTTCGGAAGAAATTCACTGAAAATGAACGCGTCAACAACTAATTTCATCCTCATTGGAACCAAAGCCTCTCTGATACACACAGCTGACTTCCGGATACAGATATCTGAGTCTCTCCTACCTCCATCTAAAACCATCAAACTGCTGGTGTTGTGATCGACCGAACGCTTTCTTGGGAACATCACATTTCAAAGGTCGTTCAAAAATGTTTTGGCTCCTTGGTGGCTCTTAGCAGATTTCGTCATCACTTCACACCCGAAGCCCTGCATCTAATCATCCAGGACCATGTCCTTCCACATGACGGATACTGCCTCCCGGCTTGGGGAGGGGCAACCAAGACCCAGTTGGGAAGGGTGCAAAAGGCCATCAACTTTGGGGCTCGAATTATCACCGGCACTCGAAAAAGGCAACACATGTCACACCAGCTCTCAGGAGTCTTGGCTGGCATAATATCGAAACCAGTATTGTTGAACGCCTTAAAATATGTAAGTATTTTAATATATGTACATATTTTAACGCCTTAAAATATGTAAGGTATATCTCACGTCAACCAATCTCCAGCAGCCCTAAAGGCAATGCTACCACCAAGGGGCATGGGGGCGCGGTAGTGGAGTGGTTAGCGCAGCTGGCTACCACGCAGCCGGCCCGGGTTCAAGGACCGGTGGCTTCCCTGAATAAGGAGCAAGCTGGCTCCCGAGAAACCCTACCAACAGGGAAGAGTTGGCGACGCCATATGACCCTGGCAGTTGGTGGGTCGGTAAGCCCCAAAAATTATTATTACCACCAAGGGAAAGTGTCTCCGCAAGGGTGACTAGAAACTCGAACACCCAGCCCCAACTGCCTCGATGTCGACTGGAGAGTACGAAGTGTGCCATTCTGTACAGGGCTATTGCCCACTGGAACACGCTTCCCAGGGACGTCACTCGGATCCAAAAGCTGAATACAATAAAGAAGTATTTCCACAGAAAACTAGAAGATGAATAATAACTTGGATGGTATGCTTAGTTATAGCATGTATTTTATGTGTGCTGCTTATCACCTGTGTGTCAACGACGTTACAACACCTGATGTACAAATGTGTGGTATCTGTGAATACCCATATATAACTATGCAATTTTTAACGATACCTGAAAAACCAAGTAATCGGATGGGACTCGAGCTATGAATACAGAATACAGAATACATGACAACAGATGCTGCGTATCCCATGCCGTCCACTGACGAGCACTGTGTTCGAATTGTCCAGGGCTGAAGTGTGCGTATAAGTGAAAAATGTTGAATGAAATGATGTAGATATAAGATTTTGAAACAAACAAATTTTTGTTCTAATTTTGTCGTTTGATATTGTTTATAACTGCACGTTTATTGCTGCAACGTAAACAACTCAATACCAATTAGGCCACAGGAAAAGGTCACGCTTCATCCACAGGATCTTTGCATGTGCGAAGCATTTGATAACAGCAGACAGCAAACTGGCGGCCAAATGGCCTTTCAAATCGTAGGTGTTTCGGCTATGGTGTAGCGTGATAAAATAGCAGAGGTTATTTTAAGCCATGAATTAAAGTCACCCGACGTTGGTACGAATTCGTAATGCTCAAACGTATCCGAAGAACAATGAACCTGTCAAACCTTGAAGTTAATTCGGTGACGACGTATTGGCATATATTTTTTAAAATGACATTTAAGGCCAAGCTAGGGCATTTAGTCAGGTTACAAGGGTCGTTTCAGACCCAAGGCACAAATAATAGTTCAAAATATGTGGCAGGTAAGTGATCAGCTGTCATTTGACATCCATATTAGCCATGTTGTAGCGTATCTGCAGGAAAGGTACTTGCAATGAGCGTTTTGTCTTACGTGATGACCTATGTGACCTGTTACTTAATCTGAGTTACAAAGAAAGTCACCCTCCACCGGTTAGCTTATACCCTGAGGATCATCCATTGAGAAAATGAAAATTGAAAGTAGGACCTTTCCAAAAATTATTAATTCAAAGAAAAGGTCACAAGTTTACGAGGTCAAAACCTGACCTGAGGTCAACCTTTTTATTTTTCCTATACGGCGCATTGTATGCTCTATCTCTTGACATCCATTTTAATCCATTTCGATCAGTCACTTTTAAGATACAAATTAACTCTGTTCCAATGTTTGCGCTGACCTGGAGATTTTGACGACCTCTGTCTTGTGACCTCTCTGACCTTGGCACCTAAAAATGGGCCCACATTTTTCTTTTGTATAGGGACCTTGGGTACAAAATGCGGTGGAAATCTATGGGGTGGTGGTGAACTCACCAGGACGAATTGTCCTGGAATGGCCCATATGCTATGCACATGCATAGCATATCTGCATACCAGTTCCAGTATTTGGCTAAGGGGGTGATGAAAGCTGGCGTGCCTCGGAATTATTTCCAGGGTTAGGCGATGCCATATGCTCATTTCGTGTGATTTTGAAGAAAAACAGGCTTCAGGTAAACTATTCTAGACACTTCAAGTTCTTGACATCTTTTACAGCATTCCCAAAAATTGTGAGATTATTATAGGCGCTGTAAACACTTCTCACAGGGAAAAATAAAACGTGGAAATACAACAAGCTGTACCAAAAGTAATCGGCGGATTGACTCGGATGCAATACTCGTCGTACCAGAACACCCAATGTCACCGCTGTTCACCGGTCATTGTAGCGAAGCAAAAACAAATACCAGATTAACTTCTTATGTTTGAATTTTCTATGTAATGGGACCGTAAATAGAATCTCACATAAACATAAAAGTAGCAATGCAATTTCGTATTACACCTCACAGCCGGGCTTCTTATTCCCCAAAATGACGCGACAGCGATGGCAAAATGACCTCGGTACCAAATGACAGCAAAATGTACCAGATTTCGTGGAATTCAAACGAGCAGCAATTTCCGTATGTTACGCCGCTCTTATACAACTGTTGTTAAATTGAGTTATGAACGCTTAAATCGACACAGATTTTTGGCCAAAATTGACACGAACTTCGTCGTCATGCCGTGACTGACTCGCAAGTTCCTCTGCCTGGATTCAGGAATAAGAAGGCCTGCCTCACCTAATTTGAAATACACTACAGCTGTCAGCCAGGTAACCCCACATATAAGTTGATTTAAAAATCGGTGACATGAGGGTTTTGTTTTTGACAAATTTGGTCGACCTGTCGAGGACTGTCCCAGATTGCCCAGTCAAGCATCTTGACGCTATCCACTCCGCACAGCAGCTTACAAGTATTCAAACCTCCGTGCGGTCATACACAGGAGATAAAGCTAAACAGACCCGCTTAAATTCACTATCTCTCAAGCCATCTATTTCTAAGCTGCTTCCTTTTAAGTTGCAGGAGGTAATTTGCTGACTGAGAATTTCTTAGCATGGTTTTTGTGATGGAAATTCCCGAATTCAAAATCCAAGTGTTTCATAAATGCTGTCTCGTTCTGTGCATTGCAAGAAAAATCTCCGGAATATTTGAATGCTTGTGGCCAATATGTCACCTCACCATGTGGATTCATTGCACGGTCAAGTGTCCTTCTATAACCTTCTATAACCTTCATGTTTCTGGTAGGGGAAGTCCGTGCAACAGCATGCACTTAACACGCGCATTGACGGGGGTCTGAGCCACCTTCGCTTTAACGGGGGTGGCGGGTACCGCTCCCCCTAAGATCTCAAGAACCACGGTAGGTAGCGAAAAACAGTAAACGGTGTTGGGTAGGCCATCTGCTTCTCCATCGAAAATAGTTAAACCATTTTTTGTCAGGTCACATTTAATGTCACGAGAGGTCAAAACATGCCGTCATAGGGTTTAAGGTTTTCGGCCACCCCGTGGCGCGCTGGAAGGCCTCGCTTGGGTGGCCCTGTGCTTGGGCTCCCCCCTCCCCCAGCGGCCTGGCGCCGCGCGACAAGCCGCGCCGGCCTGGGCTATCGCTAAATGATCCACGTTTGGCCCTCTGCCCGCGCGGCTGGGGTGGCTGTCGTGTGCCGCAAAGGGCCCGAAAAATGCTCAGAAATTAAAAATATTTGAGGTTTTTGGTTATTACATCTGAACAAGTAAAGATACAGCAAAACGACTTAAACTATATGAATCCTCGCATCAAGCCGAATCGAATGATATATAATTTGGCCTTGCTAGGTCAAATCAAGGATTTGACCTGACCTGAGGTCAGGTCAAGGTCAAATTGTATATAATGCATATCATTAGAACTGCAAAAACAAGGCGAGTCTGATGCAGCTAAAAGAAACGCTTTATCACCATCCGTTACTGAGTTATTTAGTAAAAAACATTTTTTCCATGTATTTCCAATGGAGAGGCTATGCCTCATACCTGACCTTAGGTCATCGATATCAAAAATACCGGAGCATATTACATACTTGACTTGACTGTTGACCTGAACTCAGATGACCTAACCTTAAAATTTTCACAGAAGTTGTAAAAATGATGAGGGAAAAGGTATGCCAAGTACGGCAGCGCTACGCGCCGCCGTTTTTTTGCTATCTCCGAAAAACCCGAAGGGGCGGGTACCCGCCCCCGTCAATGCGCGTGTTAACTTTCTAAAGGCTCTCACTTTTTTATATATGTCTAACATCTAAAATTTGTATATGGTTGTTTAGCCTGAAGAATTGACCATGCATGGTCCATGTTTCAACTCGATGTCTCTGAAAAGAACTAGCCACGGCCCCGCGAAAACGACCCAACGGCAAGGCCCGACCAGGTGGAGCCCATCAAAAATAAAAATTCACGTGCGTACTCTTGCCGGAGTGGTTGGTAAGAGTACGCAAAAGAGGGGGCTGGAGTACGCAATGATACCCGCTGTGCTTTAGGTGCACAGACCATGTCGCGAAGTTTTTGTCCCCAAACTAGGCGATTGCATGATTTTATATCGTTCTGAATATACAAGAACTACGTTGCAGCGTTTGGTTTTCCAAACATGTATAACGGACTCTGTCCCGAGCGAAAATTAAATTTTCCTATCTCTTAAGCATGCGGAATTTCGCACAATGGTCTACTGCGTACTCTTGCCGGACATGCTCTCTTGGAAAGAAAGTCTTCATAAACATGTTGGCAAGCGTTTTAGCGTGAGCTCCGGTCCTGCAGCTCAGTCACAGCTCAGCTTTCATACTCATGACAAACCGTAATACAATACTTTGATAATAGAAGCGTGATCTATAAGTTTATCTTGTTAAGAAATATTACATAAATGGTGCCCAGAAACGTATTTGCCTCTGTACTCTCGCGGAACAAACAAAAGCACGTTGAATTTTTGTGTGTAACCTAGGTACTAACCTTGCTTTTTTATACCAGGGTTTTCACCATCTCAGTGGTTGCTAAGTAACCCAAACGGCTGCTGCATACTCGTATCTCCTGCTTACTCTTACCCGCCCTTACCCTATAAGTACACTAAATGGGCACACGGGTACGGAAGGGGATTCCAAAGCAAATTGTGTAATTGGTAGGGGAATTACGTATGCATTGACATTATAAGCTCCCACGCGCTGCTCGCCACGAGCGGGCCAACGGCGTCATAGACGGCTTTTCCACTCTATTGTTAAAGCCTATAAAGGGGAATTCCTGTTTCAGCGCTTTCAGTGGAACAGGGCTCTGTGTAACGCGCATGTAGCGACAGGATTATCACCTCTAAGTGTCAGGAAAGCTCATTTATGAACCATGCTCATACTTTCGGCATCCTCTTAGTGATGGGCTCACTGTTGCATCCGCCCAGTATACGTCAGCGACACAAGAGCAAAAACTGAACGCATATAAGCCTTGCGTGTAATACCTTACCAAAAAACACAAGCAGGTCGAGGTAACCAGCTGCCGACCAGCTTCTTCTTGGCAGTGGCCGTGTCACAACAATTGGCTGGAAGGGTCTGTCTGCGCCGCTGCCGGCACGTTTCCCGGAGCAGACTGCATCGCTGCCCTCGTGACGTCATCCAGCGGAAATCCCGCCGCGGTCACGCGCCACCGCAAACAAACCTGTCCGGTAATAAGAGCAGTCCCGCTGGTACCAGCGCTTTATTCGCTTCACGTGCCGCTGTTGGAATCATGTCCTCTGTGCGCGGAGTCTCCGGGCTGTGGCTGCTGCTGCTGGCTGCAGCAGTGCTGGCCGTGGATGCTGGTCGCCGTCACCCTGCGGACTCGCTCCGGTGTTATCGCAAGTGTCCCGTCGGCCAGCACTGCGAGGTTACACCTCAGTACGGCGCGGAGCAGTGTGTGGACGACCAGACCGGACCACCGACCGCTCCAACCAGGCGCTGTGACCGCGAAGAGTGCCTGGCCAGCCAGGTCTGCCTCCCACACCCTATCAGATGTGTGGTCGCACCCTGTCCAGACATCCGCGGTTGTTATGACAACCGCTGCCTGGCGGTGCGGTGCGGCACCGGGACCGTGTGCAACACACGGAGGAACCCCGACCCCTCCTGCGGTGACTACCCGGACTGCTACTTCAGCGCCGTGTGCGTACCGCGCGCCGAGCCCAGGCGAGGATTCTGCCCGCCGCCGGAAACAGTGTCCCAGGCCAACGTCAACCTCTGTGACTACGACAACGACTGCCAACCGGACGAACTCTGCTGTCCGGGCGCTTCCAAAGGAGGCCGCAACTGCACCCGGCCTCTCTTCCCTGACCCGTGCGAGGCCACCAAATGTCCTCCCTCTAAGGGTATCATCGGAGGCACCTGCGTGGTCAGGGGCGGCGTCGCATCCTGCGTGGACCGGGTGTGTCAGCCCGGCAGCTTCTTCTGTCGTGACGGCTTCCAGTGTTACTGCTCTGATGGCGGCGAAGTCGTCTGCACTGATATACCAGCCCCTCGCGACTGCGCCCAGTAATCTGTGATCCTTGTTATTGCTGACATTTGAGTTAATGTTCCACAACGCTCAGCAACGTTACCACGACCGGTGTACCCGGAATTTCTTTTTGCACATTGGAAAAGTTTCAGGAGACGTTTTTTGGTGTTTTTTGGTGTTCACCAAATAAGATATACATGCAAGTTAAAACATAGGCAAGTCCAGGGATATGGGAAGGAGCGGCTGCCTCTCTCTCTCTCTCCCTCCCTCTCTCTCTCTCTCTCGCTCTCTCTCTCTCTCACTCTCTCTCTCTCTCTCCTCTCTCTCTCTCTCTCTCTCCCTCTTATGGAGGTGGCATCCATAGTGATCAGACAGAAAGCTTCGTTTGCCACTCTTCCTCAGTTGAAGGCTAGGCAGTCTGATAAGAGACATTGTTTAACAAAAACGCACCCCGAAACACAACACACTCCGCTTCACATGTAGAAGTAGATTAGCGCTCCCTTTTGAATGTTGAAGCCCCTCTTTCATTCCAAAAACTGCGCCCCTAATGCCGACCACCCCTACTCGGGAAAATGCTGGCCTCACTCCTGTGGGAAGGCTGGTCTCTCTCTGCCTTTTCCTTACGGTATTATATGACTGTGCGGGAGGGTCAGCGGAAGAGTCGGAAAGCCTGGGAAGGGGGATCCTTGACCAACACTCCGTGCATATTGCATCCTGTGGGAGTCCTTGGAACTTTGGATTCTCGTGCTTCACCCTCCTTTACGAATTTACGACAGCGCCGGTAACGAGACAAGTGTAAAACATCGGCTTTGCGCGAGCTTAGTACCTAAATTGGATAACATATTGCATTCCAGGCAGAAGAAAACAAGCATCCGGCCGAGATGAATATGCGAGCTGCTCGCTCCTTTCAGGCACAGGCTTTTTCTCACAAATTATGTATGGTGCTCATCTGAATTTGTTCCGGTGAAAACAAAGGCTAACGTATATGATAACGTAGATATACGGACAATCAACGTATATATATATATATATATATATATATATATATATTTATATTTTATACAATATATATATATATATATATATATATATATATATATATATATATTAGGGTTTCCCAAGTATAATTTTCCTTTCTTTCAATCGCGCTCGTGTCATGCCCCGAGGTGGTTAGGCAAGATAAATATATCCTGCAAATTTCACCGTGATTGGAGGATATTTAGAGGTCGCACCCAATTACACTTTTCTCTCATGGCCCTCATATGGAAGCAAGATAGACAAGAGAGCTGTGATTGGTGCAGAAGTCTCCTTTACGTAAACTGCCACAAAATACGTTTCCTATGCAAAAGGGTCCTCCTCCTATATTACCACTTTCACCGAGACCTCCGATACCCTGATGCCGAACGTTTCAAGGCTACAATCAGTGCAGTAAAGGCTGTCTGGAGCAGGGCCAAGGAGAAGCTACTCGCAACAACGGTTCAAGCCTCTAAGAAACCTCGAGCATTAGGCAAGTGTTACCGAAAAATCATGAAAAGCAAGAACAAGAACAGCTCATACCTGAAAATGAATCGAGGGATGTCCCTTAGGGATATTCAGAAGATCTTTGATGTCACCCACTCCAGTGCTCTCACCCATACAGACATCCCATCGGAAGACAAGGGTTCCTTGTTTCCCTACGTGAGGACAGGCTTTCCAGCCACAACCAGCCACATGGAAAGCGTGGATGTCCAGTTTGCTGTCCAAAAAGAACGGAAACAAGGGATACAAAAGACTTTGGAATGCCCCCACCAGCGCCAGCCCGATGAGACAATTCTCAGCGACCCAAGCAGACTCCCCTCATCTGGCGCAGAGGCCTCCCATGAGAGAAGCCCCATCAAGGTCCCTAAGCAAAAACCCACCTCTCAATTGTCCAGAAATGTCATGGATGTGAACCTAGTTTCACGTGAGATCATTGAGGGACAAGCGGTAGCAGCCTTCGCTGCAGCAGCCAAGTGTCTAGGGCTTGGACCCACCGATGTGCCTTCAAAGAGCACAATGCATTGTCTAAGGAAATATTCCCGTGTCCAAGCTGGATTACAACTTTGCGAACACATCATGGGATTTTCGCCGGGGTCGATTCTTCAGTGGGATGGAAAGCTTCTGTCAAACGCCTGTGGAAGAAGTGCCACAGTCGATCGTATCGCAGTAGTCGTGATTGGAGAGGGTGTTGAGAGGCTCCTGGGTGTCCCAAAAGCAGTCGACGGAGCTGGGCATGAAATTTTAGTGCACGAGACCATCACCTCTCTCAGAATGGAGAACAAAGCCATCGCACTTCCATTCGACACCACAGCTGCGAATGTAGGGATGGTTCCAGGGGCATGCATGAGGCTTGAGAGCGCGTTCGAGAGAAATCTGTTCTGGCTGGCTTGTGGCCAAAAGTGGTCAACGGGCGCGACCTCTAAATGTGCTTGGATCATCCTAAAAATTGGTACGAATTTTTCTTTTCATAAGTGGCATCGGGGCATCACACGAGCAAATTAATCCCAGCAAATTTGTTTTTACCCATATAAGTTTGGGACACCCTAATATATTTATTTTTTCAATAGGTTTTGTTGGATGTAACAACATAATTCGCTGTAACTAGCTTCCTTTGAACCTTTTCAATTTTTTAATCACTTTTCTTGCGCTGTCTTTGGTTTGAAAAAGGTTTCCTATTGACATTTATATTCATTACTTATGGCAACGTTTCCATGATTTGGCATCATCATCCTCAGACTATACATATATGACAGACAATATAGGTGCACAAATAATGGCAATTTCTAACAATCAACTGAATTATCATTCATTATTTAACCTATGCATTTGGCGTGCAATCTATTCGATTACCATGTAAAATAGGACAGGAAAATCTGTCAGCTATAAGAAGTTAGCGTGACCTTAATGCCCGTTAACCTCCAAGTTGTAGTTTGAGATCCAGACAGAATATCGCACATATTGAACGATAAAATTCCCCAAAACCTACAACCCAGAGGCATGCACCATCCAGTCTAAGTACGGTACATCGTTATAACGCCCTTTTGGTCCATTTGGTCATTCAACACGGCCTCATCTGATAAATGTAAGCGGCTTCAAGGATTCTGAGCCGTCGTAGGCTGCTCTCCCCGTGACAGGATGGTGGTATTTTCGACAAGGTCTTTTCAGGTAATTTTCGTTCTGTGCTCGATCTTAGAGTGAAGAGCAGGTCCGCCGGTTTGCAGATGGATCGTGAGTCTTCGGGACAGGGTTGTGTTGGTATGACCAATTTAACAGGCTATGGTTTGGAGCTTACCGTCTCCTTTCTTACATTTGTAGTGGTAGACCAAGTTCGTCTGCTGCAAGTCATCTTTATTCCGTTCACTGTTCCTGATGATGAGCTGGGACGGTTTTGGTGATTTATAGCAGATGACAGTTTGAATCTTGTTCCCTGGCTTAGGTTTCACATTCCGCTGGATTATGTTCGTCATTGCCTTCTCATCCTGTTTGTATGACGTCATCATTTGGCAGTCATTTAAAGTGAAGTAGGCTGTTACGTACAACAAAACATATATACATATATATATATATATATATATATATATATATATATATATATATATATATATATATAGTTTTCCTTACAGTGACTTTCTTTCATTTCCAAGCAAGAAATTATTTATCGAATATGTATGTACAGCGTTGTAAACATGACTTCGCAGCTGAACAGCAATGCCTATATATATATATATATATATATATATATATATATATATATATATATATATATATATATATATATATATATATATACGCGTCGGAAGAATCGAGGAGGATGCAGGGGGAGCCTGGTCACAATTTTTCTTAAAAAATCGGATTTCAGCTGAACACCCGCTCCAGTAGGCCCCCGACCCACTTTCACCCCAGTGTGGGTGGAGGGTCTGGGGTATTCGCAAACGAATAGCCGTGACGTGAAAGCTAAAAATGATGCGTGTTAACACTTTTTTTGTCAGTGACAAGCCATACAGCCCTTTGATGCAGCATAAAGCAGATAACATCGCCCAGCATACGAAACAATGCCAGAAGCACTAGCTCTAGACTATTATTAGTATAAACCTACGGCATGGGAGGCTGTAAAAAGTTGAGCATCCAGAAGGTGCTAATCAGACAGCAAAAACTCATGATTTTTGCTGCTAGCTTTAAGCCAATTTTCGGGGTGATAAATGTTTTTGGTGCTAATTTAACGACTTAGCACCACCCTGCTTTTCGTTAACATGGTGCTAATATTATGAATTTAGCACCTGAAGTGCTAAAATTTTAGCAGCTCTAGGATGCTAATCCAATTAGCAGCGAGAGGGAGCGGTAAAAAAACTAGCACCAAGCTAGTTTTTTAGCAGCCTAGAAAAGTGTGAATAGCACCCATGTTTTTAGCCTAAAATGAGAATCATAAATAGCTCTTTTGAGGTGGAAAGTGCTAAATTGATGCATCTCGGTAACAACACCGCGCAGCAAAAAAATCCCAGATATACTCAAAATGAGCCTTTAAAGAACGAATGTATCCATTTTAAGCACAAAAATTATATTTATTTGTGGTCAGCATCAAGTTGTAGTTCAGTTTCTTGTCGGCATCAAGTTGAAATTAGCTGGCCCGCTCTTTTTGCCGGTGGCGAGGCACCTGCATTAGGTCGCCCCACGGGTCGACATCTAACCCCTTTGCCAATATCAGCCCCCTGCTTTTGCCCAGGATTGGTCTGTGTGTTTGTAAAAGCAAATGGTAAACAAAATAATAGCGTGTATTACGCGCAGGATGAAAAGACTGATGGATAAAATACGGGATATCATAGAAGGTACCCCAGAAAATGTACTTAAATGGCGGAATATCACTGGCAGGGTTGACATGATGATTTTGATAAAAAGGAGAATTTTCTGCCTCTCAAGCAACTTACGCGACAGTCCAGACATCAAAATCAGCGAGTCAATGAAAAGGTCTCCAACACAGACCCACCATGAACAAAGCAGGAAGCTTGTGGCCCATCACAAAATATCTCACATAAATAGGGTTCCAGTCCTCATAACTTTCATTTGTATTTATTTTTTTCCTATCACATTTCAGACGAACACTGAACACCCTCCCCTCCCTCCCAATCTCTCCCGTGAAATGATATGTTCATTGTTGATGAAGGGTTGCATTGCGAGAAGACCGTAAACATCGGATGGACGTGCAAGATTTTAAAAATATGTGCTGCTTTTAGTTTTTGTGCTTTGTCGTGATCATGCCATGAGGCGAAACTGTCGACTTTTGTGGCTTTAATTCCAAAAAATATAACATATAATTTCTGGCAGATAATGATGATTTTTATCGCAATTACCCCAGAAAAATCCAAACACTAACTCCCAGAACACCAGCCCCTTTGTCAGGCAACGTGTATCCCTAAGGCTTCAAATCGGGCTAAGTGCCAAAATGCGTCTAATTTACCAACGTCAGGTATATTCATACACACATACAAGAAGGACATCTCGGAGGAACGGGTTAATGTAGAAATTTAGTAGCAGTACGGCAAATAAATGTTCCACTCCCAACGTCATAGGCATAGGTACCGGGGGCGGGGGCAGTGGTCCCCAATCTTTGGACTTAACCCTATTTCCGGCAGGGGGCTAATATTGCCCCCTAAGGTTTTTCAAGAATATCTCCGAAACGGCTTGCGATAGAACTTTGAAACTTCCTGACTTTTCCTAAAACTAGTACAGGCAGGTTTTCTGAAATTGTCAATATTATATATTTACCAGGGGCGGAGCTATGGCTGGGTTTTTGGGGAGGTTCTATCCACAAACCAAGTATTATCGTATGCGATGGGTTCTTTGTAAAAGGAAGCCGTCTCTGCTGATCCTGATACCAGTTATATGGTTTTATTATATCATTTTTATGTGAGATGATAGTGCATTCACAATTGTCACTATTTGTATTCATCAGGGGCGGTTACAGCAGTTCAAAATGGGGGAATGTTATCAAGAAGGACTAAACGTTAGTAAGTGAGAAGACTGCTTACAGCCGTGCAGGGCGAATACAATTGGGTATATGAAAATTCAAAATAGTTATAACCAAATTCTAGATTACCAGAGGCGTGTCCAGTCACTACACATTTTCAAAATGCATATTCCCAGCCAGTATCTCCGCCGCGACTCAATATCGTTGTATATTAAAAATGTGTTTCCAATCACCCCACCCCCCCCACAACGAGAGTCCTTGATCCGCCTATGTCACCCCCTTTCCCAGAGCTGCCATGGGAGGGTAAAAATTATCAGAAATAAATTTCAACTAGTCAGGGACTAATATACTCATGCATACCACTTGCATATTGTTGGATGTATTTTACCCCACTGTTTTACCTTACTGCATCCGCCCCTGATGAGTTTTTCACTTTTTTTCATTTATTTATGTGTCAAAGATGCCACAGTATATCACGGCTTCTATCCGCGTAACAAAACTTTTTAGGTTGTATATATTTCCTCATAGTCCTGGTCCTGGAACTGCCATTGAATTTCAATTTTTGCGTAACTCGAGTATATGACAATTTTGGGTCAATTATTTGTAAATCTGAACTAGTTTTGTGAAAATCGTACAACAGAGACAAGGGTTATGGAAAATCTAAAAATACACAAAAATTGTATATTTTGCACGACTTTCTCCTTAAAAATCAAAATTTTGAAATTTTCTTTTTCAAAATAAAGTTTACCGTCAGGGAATCTATAGCACTTTGAATTTTCAAAATCGGCCGGTTAGATTACAGATCTTAGGGGCCGATATTGCCCCCCTGCCGGAAATAGGGGTAGCCGAGCCTGACGGAAATAGGGTTAAGCGCAGTGCACCCCCTCCCCCCAATTTTGAGCCGATTTTGGACATTTTCCGTTAACAAATTAAGTGCTAGGTACATAGGCGTAGGAACAGGGGGAGGGGTGCAGGAGGCCATCGCCCCATCAAATATTGGGTCAAAAATTCTGATCTCATCTAAAATGGGAGGAAGTCGCAATTACCCCAGAAAAAACATTTAAGTTAATTTGCATTTGCATTTAACATTTAAGTTAAAAAATTAATTAACTCAATTTGCCGCCCCGGTAGCTCAGTTGGCAGAGTGTTGGGCTCCAGCCCGCTGCTCAGAAGCATGCAGTGGCAGTGCATGTCCAGGCTTGGGATCGGTCCCCCTGAGACGCTCCGGCGCTCAATAGTTTACCCGACGTACAGGTCGGCTGGCAACTGACTGGTGAAAGGGTGACCTGAGCGGGGCGGCCGTCCCTGTGCTTTGTGGGACGTTAAACTTTGGCTTCTAAATTAACCCTCCATTGAGGGAGTTGCTCGTTCGGGTGGTGGGGTCGGGGTCTCCATGACAAGTCCATTGATGACTTTAGTGAGACTCCGACGCCAGCAGCCGTACCAGGAACAAGTTGAAAAAAAATTATTAAAAAATCGGACATTTTATAAGCAGCCGGCATAGAAGACAACGAGGAGTCCAAATCCCAGGAGTTTTTGGTACTGGCGTTGGAAGTTTCTTGTCAGCTTCAGGTTGAAGTTTGGCTGCCCCCTCACAATATTCTGGAGGTTCCTACGCCTATGGGTAGGTAGAATCACATTCGGCGCCGCCAGCGCGGACGACTTTTGCCCTCTCGACATAAAACATATTTCTGCGCCT
This sequence comes from Lepas anatifera, assembly GCA_034440635.1. NCBI lineage: Eukaryota > Metazoa > Arthropoda > Thecostraca > Lepadidae > Lepas > Lepas anatifera. Next base: position 1,217,369 of record JAOTON010000253.1, read on the forward strand.
ATGCATAACTTTCCAGGCTCTCTGGAAATAGGTACCTACATGAACAGGAAATAGACTTTCAATGATATTATTGCAAGTGGCGGATCCCGGAGGGCAAAATAAACATTCCCTCCCAATGACTCGATTTTGTGTATTTCTTCCTTAACACGCGCATTGACGGGGTCTGAGCCACCTTCGCATTGACGGGGGCGGGTACCAGCCCCTAAGATCTCAAGAACCACGGTAGGTAGCGAAAAACGGTAAACGGCGTTGGGCTGCCCATCCACTTTTCCATCAAAAACATTTGAACCATTTTTTTGTCAGGTCACATTTAAGGTCACGAGAGGTCAAAACATGCCCGTCATAGGGATAACATGTAAAATTCAGTTTTTCGGGCATTACATCTGAACAAGTAAAGATAGAGCAAAACGACTTGAACTATATGAATCCTCTTAGCAAGCCAAATCGAATGATATATAATTTGACCTTGCTAGGTCAAATCAAGGATTTGACCTGACCTGAGGTCAGGTCAGGGTCAAATTATATAAAATGCATATCATTAGAACCGCAAAGCCCAGGCGAGTCTAATGCAGCTAAAATAAATGCTCTATCACCATCCGTTACTGAGTTATTCCGTAAAACAATTTTTCCCATGTATTTCCAATGGAGAGGTCATGCGTCGTATCTGACCTTAGGTCATCGATATAAAAATACCGGAACATATTTTAGAGAACTCGGTGGGGCCATTATGTGATATGAGTTTCAATCGGATAAGTTCACCCTGCTCCGACTTATGCTATTTTAAACTTTTTTTGAGGTCGGGTCACTTGACCTGTACTGGTGACCTGACCTGAGATGACCTAACCTTAAAATTTTCCAGAAGTTGTAAAAATGATGAGGGAAAAGGTATACCAAGTACGGCGGCGCTACGCGCCGCGGTTTTTCTACTACCTCCGAAAACCCGAGGGGGCGGGTACCCGCCCCCGTCAATGCGCGTGTTAAATCATATTTTTCACAATTTTGGATCCCTTGGCCCCCCAAACCATCCACTTACCTATCGGGGGAGCTTAATTGGGCGATGAGAGCATTCCTCGCTGCGAGATACCTTAAGGCTGAGCTATTTCAGACATAGAGACCAAATTAACCTGTGTTCATATCTGCGATCAAACTCGATAAATGTATATCCAGTATGTCCACTTGCCTCCAGACTTTGGTCTTTGCGGGCTTTCGCCCATGCGCGCAATGACTATTATTGACAGAACAACACTTGGTGAAAGATGGCGTTTGACTGACCGCGAGGACGCTGCGAGTGGTAAATTAAGCACCAATTAGTGCTAAAAGTTCTCGCCAAGACCGTTTTAGATGCTCAGACATAGCACTTTAAAACTTATCAAGCCAAATGCAGCGCGGGCGCGTATTCGCTTGCGCGTTTTTTCAGGGGAATCGGAAAGATGCTAGAAAAACATACCTTGTGGGTGACCAGGTGCTGAAAAACAGAAACACGCTAGCACATAAGTAAATCAGAGAAGCTAATTTGTAAAAATAAAGCCGCGGATGTTACATTAAAGCACCATCTGGCTCTTTAGCTCCCATTTATGCTGCTAAGTAGATGCTATAGCACGCACTTAGCATATGGTCGTGCTCAGCTTTTTTACAGCGTAGAAGGAAAAATTGTATGGTAAATGAATAAACGCGGCGGTACGTGGCTCCATGAACGTCGCAGGCATGCAGGACGGGGGATATGCCCTCCCCGTGGCGCAGCTGGCGAAGGCGCCGTGCTTGGCTGTGGACGGCCCCTGGCCTCATATCCAGGAGATAGCAGTACACTGGAGAGTGCGCGCCGCAGCAGTGGAACCAAAGCCGTGCCAGCCGGCGTCCCTGTTTGTGGGTGCATGGGCCTGATCAGCCTTTAAAGTGATCCACCGGTCCGGTCTCTCGCCCGCGGCCCTCATGTGAGGGCTCGGCTTCTGCCGAGCGCTGCAGCTTGGAGAGACTGGAACAGCCTATGGCCCGTAGAATGCGATGCCGCTGTCCCGCAAGGGTCCCTGTCGCAAGGTTCCCGCAAGGGTACATGAAAACCTCCTTTCTGTACGTACTGTGACTGCACTGTATGAACGACACCAGCAACTAACACAAAATATTTCCGGGAAAGGGAACACAAAAATATTAAAAAAAGAGGACGGTGGACGAGTCCCCCAACATTTTGGAGCTTGATCCAGCTTTTCACATTTTCTCCCCCTTACTTACCGTATTGCGCTTTCCAAAAATCAATATTCCCAAAACTCCTCGCTTCCCACCCCCCCCGTCATAGAAAACATTATTCCTGAGCCATAGGTGCTAGGTTCAGGGCCCGGCAGTTTCTCTGCATACGTACAACCTGATACGTATGCATACCCTGATTTCCAAAAGCCCAACCAACAGGGTGGGACTGGCGACGCTGTATAATACTGGCAGTTGGTGCGTTGTAAAACCCCAACAATTATCATTGAGGACGTGTCAGTAAGGTTCCTGGTCCCAGCCTGTCCTCACCTGGAATTTGGCGGCATCCTCGTTGCGGGGGCAGTCGCCGTCGGCGTCTGGGTAGACGTATGTGGCGGCGCTGCCGCCCTGCGACGGCGGCGGCACGGCCAGGGGAGGTGGCGCGGGCCGCGGCAGTGGCGACGCCGGCACCACCTCCGTGTACGTCTGGTTCGGCTTCGGGCCCCAGCTCTCTGCAAAATTACAACCATGAAGGCGTCAGGTCAATATGAATACATTACAGAAAGAGATGCTGTATGGTGAATCTTTACAAAACGCAGACTAGCCACGATGAAAGCCGCCGTGACCAATATTTGGATGGGGTTGCTAGGCCGCGCAGTACAAAGCTATGCCCACCTTTCCATACGTTCAGCCAGGCAGAGATATCAGAGGAAAGTCTTTTTCACTATAGCAAACAGAGTTACAGACACCTTAAAATATTAAAAGGAAACATTTTCCTACTTAAACTAAGTATTTTCCGAGATTTTGAAGCAAATATTTCAAAGCCAAAAACAATATGTTGGAAATTCATCCAGCGACCAGCCATGCTGTGGAGGCACCACTTTTCAAGAGCAGAGGGCTTGAAACCCTTCCCTTCTCCGGCGGCGATGCCCCCGGCCATGAAAATTATCATATAGAATTTGTGGACGGTTTCTGAAAACAAAAATCCAGGAATTCAAACAAAATTATAGTCCATGGTATCAATATAAAACTACTAAAAAAAGAAAACAAGTAAAATCCAAATGTCGTTTAAAATCCCAAAATACGAAATGGTATACCTATTTAGTGGATGTTACCGTGTGGTAAGTAACGTCTCTGAAATTTGTTATATTTAGTGTAGGTACAGCTTAACACGCGCAGTGGAGAGGGGCCTGGCGTAAACGTGCAGTGAAGGGGTTCTAATGTGCCCCCCTGGGATCTCGAAAACCAACAGGGTTAGAAAAACGCCCGTTGGGGGGTCCTGTGAAGGCGATTGTAATCTACCTTATGGCAAAATTTTATTGACCTAGTTTAGTATCTTCAAGGTCGAAGTAGGTCGTAAAGGTCAAATCTGGGCCGTGCTGGAGACCTATTGGGAATTGCCATGGTCGTAAAGGTCAAATCTGGGCCGTGCTGGAGACCTATTGGGAATTGCCATGATTATGCGGAAAAACCGGGAATAGACCAGAAACGGACTAAGCTTATAGAGGAACGGTCTCAAAAATGTTCTCTGAAAATTTGAGGTCAAGGCCATTCGAGGTCAATGGCCTATGAAGTAACAATATGACATATTCCCAATAATGTAGATTATAACTGACACTTAGCAGTCTTCGGGTGGGAAATGAGGTGCTGACCTTAAAAAGATCTTTGATCTTGACCTGTGACCTTGACCTTGAGTAGCCTTAACCATGACGTCATAGGATAACATACGTCATGCTGAATAATGTCATCTGACTAGAATACTAGGGTCAATGAGGTTGACCTGGGACCTTTGACCTTGACGTTGACCTTCATTTGGGTTGACCTTGACATATAACCTGATTATATGACGTTATGGTGTCACTACTCGATCTACAGTGCAGGTGAAGTGGTGCGACCGCGCGATTACGACGTTCTCAAAATATAGGCCTGATTTTGAAAACCTATAATTTTTTTCCACCAATCAACGTGCTCATAACTTGTCTCAAATGTGACCAAGCAGCGTTTTACGGCGGCGAACGGTTCTCCAGCCTTCTTGGAAAAATAGGTGGAGGGGGGGCGGTGGCAGCACGTTAGGACCCACCTCCACAGCGCGTGTTAACTGTGGCCCCAGTTTCAACCCTATTATTAAAAAATCTTCAGCTGCGGCATTTAGTTCCACTAGCAGTTAATGGATACAATTATCACATCAAAATGAGACAATGCAACGTCGTCCGTCATCCTGCTCATCGATTCGGGTGTGTTGGTTCACGACGTCAAATTCGGCCGCCCCGGTAAACGATAGCATATTGATACAGGTGCATATTGATACAGATATTCTTATATTAATAGAAATGTAGTAACTCGTGAAATATCCCCCACTGGGCATTTTGCGCACTTCAATTTGAAAGGCGAGCCAGCCCTAGTTAATCCGCGGAGCTCCATTCTGCGGCCCCATTGTCGGTGATAAAGCCCTATATCGAAGTGATACGAGAAGCTGAAAATCCTTCACCCAATGGCAGTAAAATGTGAGTTGCGACTGCCAGGGATTGGCCATTTCAGGCCGTTCTCGGGTCTCTCTGCAGAGATTTGGACCTTCGGATGATGGTGTGACGTAAAATGGGACCAGTCCCAGTCTCCAGCGCGAATAGAGCTATTCGGTCTAATTCGATGACCCGAAAATGGAGCCGTCAAGTGCAAATAAGCACTTCCCTCCAGAATTGGACTTTTATTTCGTAGAAACAGGCAGCATCAAATTTAATTTTTCATTTAAATTGAGATCATGCTGGAGACCCTGCATTAGACAATAGGTACTTCTGACAATATGGAAGCGTCGGTGCATGTTGGGTAATGATGAGGAGTAGTATAGTTAACAAGATGTTATTTGGTCTATCTCCTTTGATCCGAGATGAAAAGTGGTAACAACAATGCTTATATTCTGGCATGGTGTCGTTTGGAGTATTGAAGAAACAACAAATAGGAAAACACTACCGTCTTTGCATTATCGCCGGCGTCGAACTGCGTTTCTCAGAAACGTCCTCCTTTAACGCGCGCTCCACCGGGGGTCCGGCGCCACCTTCGCCCCACCGAGGGGCCATCGATGGGCCCCCTCTAACTTCGAAAATATGGGGGTTAGCGAAAATCTTCGAAGTGCATTAGAAAGCTCGCATAAATTCAGTAACAAAGTACTGTGCATGTTTAAGCGCTCAGGTCAATTGTTTGACCTCCAAGGGCCAAGTTAGGTCACGATGGGCTATTTTCACTAAATTATGCAATGCTTAAGCAAATTAGGCATAACTCTTATACAATTAGAGTTACTGAAATCTTGTAAAATACATTTGATAGAAAAATGCCATACCTTTTTCATCTATGCGGAACGTCATGACCTCCGATCAGTGGTTTGACCTCCAGAGGTCACCTCGTGACCTAATATGACCTGAGGTCACGAAAGGTTAGAAAGTGATCTTGTTGTATATCAAATGAAAGCCAGTGACGAGACATACACGATGGTGTTTGATTCAGCGCTCTAGCTTAATTAGGTCAAAAGTTATTGTCAAAATACTGTTTTTGACCCCTGGTGACCTTGGATGACCTTGAAGATGTCAAAGGGCAAATATGGCCCCTGTAATCCGTGAAAGGGTGTCAGAGAAGGCTTTTCCGAACACGCTGAGCATTTGCAATCATTTTTGTAACTTTTAGATCATAAGACAAATTTTCCCATGCTTTTTCAATGGGAGAAGTCACCTCGTGACCTGACCCCAGGTCAAAAAATCGAAAAATCCCGGATATACATCGTGTAGACCCTGGAGGCGTCATGAAGTGTAGGAAGTTTCAAATTGATCGACTAAGATATGTAGCTCTTATAGAGCTCAGAAGTTGAAGTGAGGTGACCTTGGTTGACCTCGCCTGGTGACCTGACCTTGGTGACCCGGGGTATTTTTTTAGGAATGATGGGAAAATGATAGGGTGAGAGATAGAGCCCTCAACCGCGGTGCTGCGTCTCGTCGTTTTTCTGCTATCCCGAAAAAAACCTTAGGGGAGGCCATCGATGGCCCTCGGTGGGGTGAGGGAAGGTCATGACCCTTCTCTGGCCACTGTTTGCGTAACGGCTCTATACGCAACGCAACAAATTAATACCAGCAGAATTGTAGCAATATTTTTTTAATTTCATTTGGATATGAAATATGTGCTATTAATTTTTTCTCGTTTTCCCACTGGGCATCACACCCAGAGGGCAGTGTATTTGCAATAACATTAATCATTTCATCTTAAGTATTTGATAATCACATCGTCCCACTATGATGTTAGCCCTTCCTCTGCTGCTGAGGCGGGCATTCAGGACAGCGGCGGGAACGCGCAAAGCACAGCTCATCATACTCAGAGACTAATACACCTTTGGCTACTTGCATCACGGAGCTCGAATTATGAAAAAGAGGGTGTGTAGAACGAAGAAGTATTACCAGACAGAAAATTAGAGGTAAAGCAAGCCCGCAAGATTAAGATAAGGAGAAGCTCCGTGATGAGACCCGCAGAGGTCCAATATTTCCATACACTTGCGAGAGGCGCCGCTAACATCAATGTCCCGAGGCGCGATGCCAAGACTGGCACCATTAGGTTGTCCAAGCGGTGAGCTATACCAGTGACAGCGGGGCGACAGTGGCGCCAACATGACGACAGTGGCGCCAAATGAACTTGGCTATAATTGTCTAACTAATAATGATATTGCCTGCTCAAACAGAACATATCCCTAGAATAGCGGTAGGCGACCGACTATTATCCATCCATCCATCAATGTCATTGATGGATGGATGGATACTGGTCATTTAATTTTTAATCACATTCATGACAAAGTCATCGGTTCTGGACTGGCACAAAAGCTAATGAGCTTAAATCATGGCAGCAGCCTAGATAGCCGTTTTAAAAACGTTACAATGACGGAAAATACAGCAAGGGTTATAACAAAGCAAATACACGTATGAAGTCCGAAACACTCCCCGGCAAGAATAACAATGCCCGCAAAGGCCACACAGTATGAGGAGATTGTCAGGCCGCGACCACCGCAGCAGCCCGGATCACCACTTTACAGCAGCCGGTGCAGCTGTACAATTAACCCGCGCCCCACCGGAGCACAGTGGTCGGAAACGGCCTTACGACGGATGGCCACCGAGGTTTCTGTTCATGTTCATTTTGCTACAGCGCTGAAACGGCCGAACTGATTCACCCCAAATTTTCAGTAGATCATGCTATATCAATTGCAATGGGAGATGTATACTTAAGTTGATTCAACTAACACCCGCACTGGAGAGGGGTCTGACACTAACGCGCACTGTAGGGGGGCGTGGTAGGCCCCCTCTAAGATCTCGGAAACTAAAAAACACAGAAAATCTCTGTTTGGAGGGTGGGTGGGGGCTATGGTGATCTACATCATGACCAATTTTCATTGACCTAGGTCAATATCTTCAAGGTCAAACGATGTCATAAACGTCAAATATTGGCCATGCTGGGACCTATTGGGAAATACCGTTATTAAGAGGGAAAATGACGGGAATAAGCTAAAGGCAGACCAGGGTCATAGAGGGAAGGTCGCAAGAAAGCTTTGCTACAATTTTGGGGTCAAGGTCATCCAAGGTCATTGACCTATGAGGTCACAATATGATGATGTGACGATAATGTACACTTTGACTAACACTTTTGCCAGTGTTTGGTGGTAAATGAAGATTGACATTTAAAAATGACCTTTAACCTTGACCTTTGTCCTTTATCTTTATATTCAGGTACCTTAACTATGACTTCATAGAATAATACACCTCCGACCGGGTAACGCTATTTGACCGGAAGCGCTGGGGTCAATGACCTTGAAAATTCTGATATGACTTTGACCTGTGACCTTCGACCTTAACCTATACCTTCCTGTGAGGTGACCTTAGCATATTATCCCGGTTATATGACGTTATGACGTCACCACTCGGTATCCAATGCAAGCGAACTGGTCCTACCGCGCGATTGTGGCAATCTCAAAATGCAGGTCTGACTTTGAAAGCCTATACGTCGCAACATTTTCGGCCGATTTTTTTAGACACTTCACCAATCGATGCGCCGTTAAATTCTCTCGAACGTAGCCAAACATCGTTTTTCGGCTCCACGAGCTGTTCTTGCGCCACCTCGGAAACAGGTGAGGGAGCCTCCGAGGTCCCCTCTAGTGCGCGTGTTAAGCAAATGAATTGACCTAACCCGGCCCCTAATGATCTGGTCAGGTGTGTTGGCTCTGCATACAAAAGGGCATACCTAGCCTCTTCTCAGACTAATCGTCTAATCGGGCTAAAACAAAATACACATTGCCATTCGGAACCCCTGAGTGAAATGAGTTTGTGAGCTGCTTACCATTTGCTACTCTCGTTAAAATTGATGTTCCCAGAAGTCACAAAAGGTCACGTTGACGATAATATGGGTTTCTCTCATTTCATATATTTAGACGGCAGGAAGATCAAGACAGTAGTTATCAGTGTACCCCTCTCATCATAGCATGTCGAATCATGTGCAATATGAGCATGGTTTATGCATGGGTGACCTTGACCAAGGGTGATTCTGGTTAGGGTCAAGAAAACCTATGAGCTTACAATGAAGATAATGTGCATAAAGGTGAGCAATACGACATGAGAATCACCTGATAAGCGTCCCCCGCACCTCGCGGGCGGCCGGCGGGCCGTGGCGAGTCGCGGAGGCGCCGGGTGGCGAGTGGGCGGACGTCTCCGGGCGGCGGGCGACCCGATACAATTTACACTGTGGACAATTTTGCGCACATTTGCGCACTTAGCTCTCTTCAGGCCATGACGGAGAATTACTTGACCTATGTTTCCACAAAAATATAATTGGCAGAAACATAACTTTTTTGTCTATTCAAAGTCAGAAACTAGTTTGTAAGGTGAATTTGTGAAAGGGGTAATTAAAACGCAGATTATATACCTTTATTAAAATTCAAATATACACATAACGCTAATCATCTTAAAGCTGACATTATGAGAAACATTTCGATATAAATTATTTCTAGTCCGACTCAGTTTTGACGTTTATTATTCAAAGTTAAAAAATCGGATCTAGCAGACGCATCGGGTGCCTTACTTCTGGATTTCATCATCGCCTTACTTTGATGATTAATAAGTGCATCTTTCAACCAAATAAACTTGATAATAGTGGTCACTCAGAACACTCTGAACAGTTTTCTTCACATCGGCAGCCATAAAACCCCTAAATTCCAAAATCCGAAAAACGGCCCCGTGGCCACCCACGACAGCGCTTCCGAGCACAGTGCGGGGTCCGGCGCCACCTTCGCCCCACCGGGGACCATCGATGGCCCCCTCTAACTCCGAAAATATGGGGGTTAGTGCATATCTGCAAACTTCGTTGGAAGGCTCGTGTTAATTGAGCATGCTTTTACAAAGCTTGTTTAAGCGCTCAGATCAATGGTTTGACCTCCAGAGGTCAAGTTGGGTCACGATAGGCTATTTCTATTGCCTGGGAATAACTCCAAGTCTCCAATGCAATTGGATAGAGCTATTGAAATCTGGTAAAGTACTTTTGATAGGAAAAGGCCAGAGCTTTCTCAACTATGTGAAACATAATGACCTCCCGCCAGTGGTTTGACCTCCAGAGGCCACCTCTTGACCTAACATGACGAAAGGTAAAAAATGTACCTTGCCGTATATCAAATGAAAGCCAGTGACCAGACATGCACGATGAAGTTTGATTCAGCGCTCTATCTTGATTAGGTCAAAATTTATCGCCAAAATTTTGTTTTTGACCCGGTGACCTGCGATGACCTCAGATAGGTCAAAGGGCAAATATCGCCCCTGGAATCTGTTAAAGGGTGGCAAAGAATGCTGAGAAATCTGAGCATTTGCACTCTTTTTGTGACTTTTAGATCATAAGACAGCTTTTCCTCATGCGTTTTCAATGAAAGAGGTCACCTCATGACCTGACCTCAGGTCACGAAATCTAAAAATTCCGGATATAAACTTTTTAGACTCTGGAGAGGCCATCACGCGTAGAAAGTTTTAAATCGATCAGCCCAGAAATGTAACTATGGCAGCGCTCAAAAGTTGAAGTGAGGTGACCTTGTTTGACCTCACCCGGTGACCTGATCTAGTGTGACCCGGGGTAAAACATTTTCGAGATGGTGGGAAAATGATGAGGTGAGAGGTAGACTCATCAAGCGCGGTGCTGCGCCTCGTCGTTTTTCTGTTATTCTGAAAAAAAAAACAGAGGGGACCATCGATGCCCCCTGGTGGGGCGAGGGTTAACGTCTGGATGGCTAGCGCTACTGGTTCCATGGCTATTTTCACTAGATTTTCATCCGTGCAATAGTATGTTTATCTGTTGGCCTCTGGTAAGGTTGTTGAAACTGTGCAGTCCCCACTGTCAATGCGTTGGAAGAGGATTGTTCGAAGGTCATCGCTCTCAGTACAGCCAAGAAGGAGAGGTGGTGTGGTTTCTGATGGGTACGGCATGGACACGTGCGAGAAATAGATGCATTGATTTGATATAAACGTTGATGTAATGCCGCTACGCTTAACCTAAGCCTCGTGTGATATGTATTCCCTAGTTTGGTACCGTACCTAGTATGTAATCCGGTGCTCAGTTTTTTTAAGCGGATGGTTGTTTAGCCTTTTAGCAGAAATGATCGCAAACAAGATTCACACCTTGTATCTGATCAACTCGAAATTAGTATCACTTCTTTAACGCACTATGGGGCACTGTTCCCTGTCATTGCAGAGCACTAAATGCATCGTCTCGTGTAGGAGCTCCTACGCGCTGTCCGATGCCCTCGCCGAGCGTGGCAAAAGATGACGCCATCAGCCCAACAGATACTAGCCGTAGATTCCAATGTCAAATTCAACCAATTACTTCCCAAATCAAAATCTTCTTGATTTTGAAGAAGTGCTGTGGCCACATATACAACCACCGATTTTATTCGACTTCTTTGCATATGGGCCGGGAACATGCACCATATACCAGCTTATAATATTATTATCATATTCCTCACTATACGGCGCGGAGCACAAGCTGCGCAACACTGCTCAATCGATCAACCTCATAGGAAGCAGATGCGCCACCATTGCATATCAGACAATGACGCAAGCTATCAGCATAGTAAGAAGCAAAAGTGGAAGAGGGGAAATCCGTGCAAGAGCACGCACTTAATTTCTAAAGGCCTTCACTTTTCTGTTATATGTCCTGCGACCAAAATTTGTATATGGCTGTTCACCCCGGACAATTGTCTATGTATGGTGCTTGTTTCAGCCCGATATCTAAAAAGGAACATGCCACGAGCCCAACAGAAATAAAAAGTCACGTGCGTAGTCTTGCCGGAGTGGGCTGGTAAGAGTACGAAACAGATGAGACAGGAGTACGTATTTACGTCCCACTTTGTTGTAGGTGCAGATTCTGTTTCCCTAAAAGTTGTTTGTCGCTAAACTAGGCGATTTTAGGATTTTATATCTCACTAAATATACAAAACAATACAGAAAATTTGGTTTCAAAATATGAATTACAGACTCTGTCCAGAGCGAAAACATATTTTCCTATCTCTTAAGCATTCGTACTCTTGCACAGTGATCTTCTGCATACTCTTGCCGGACATTCTCCTTTAGGAAGAAAGTCCTCATAAAAAGTGGCATGTATTTAACGTAGTCCCAGTCCTGGAGCACAGTCCCAGCCCAAGTTCCTTACTGATGACAATCCGTAATCAACCACTGTTCATCATATGGACAAGGTCTACAGGTTTTTCTGGTCTAGAAATATGATATCAAGAGCGCCAAAAAACAAATTTTCCCTGTACTCTAGCGTAAAGAACAGAACCGCGCTGCGTTTGTTTTAGCAACCAAGGCACTCACGTAGATTTTCTATGACAAGGCATCCACCATCTCAGTGTTTGCTAAGTAACCAAAACAGCTGCTGCGCACTCTTACCTCCTGCATATTCTTACCCGCCCTTACCCTATTATGATACCTAGTCAAGCATGGTTTCCCAGTTGCTTATTTTGAGAGCTCTCCCGAAAACTTAACAACAACAGCACCGAAACCAAGGTGAAGGTTCTCCTACCTCTTTCTGTATTTGCTTGTCCCCTCCCCATCACTTCACCTATGCTCTCTCTCTCTCTCTCTCTCTCTCTCTCTCTCTTTTCCTTTTTCTCCCCCCCTTCCCTCTCTCTCCTCTCTCTCTCTCTCTCTCTCTCTCTCTCTCTCTCTCTCTCTCTCTCTCTCTCTCTCTCTCTCTCTCTCTCTCTCTCTCTCTCTCTCTCTGTCTCCGTAACACAAAAATTCACTCCCCAGAATTTATTCTGTGCAGAATTTGAGATTATCCGGTTATATATAGGCCCTTTCAGAACCATGAGAGATTGTCACTGCCTTTGTTTCGCAGCACTGCTAAGGAGCACAGTCCAACGATACACCTACGCCGCCCTCAGGGCCTGATTCTGTAGGGACTAGCTCGGCATGAGATGGAGACACCTTCTTTCAGCCGGGCCGGCACGTAAGGCGTGTTTGACACAACTGCTGTCACCTCTGGCATACGATCATTCCACGTGAACGCCCACCAGGACAACCTCAGCATCACGCGTGATGAACTCCTGTCAGCTCTCATCTCGTATCCTTTATTCTAGCTCTGCTTTTGAATGTGTGTCGCCTCATCAGCATATTCGGGAATCGGATCTGAGCCGGGACTTCATTCTCTTCCCTTAACGTTTTCCGTCTCCTTGATGTTGTTTGTGGTCCCGAATTAAAAAATGGCAGCAATGGGCACAGCTGACTCCTCAATGAATACATGAGCAGGTCAAAAGGATTCGCGGTGGCAGCATAAACGTTAGGTCACCATTTTCCTTTGATTTTTGTAACATCGCAGGATGGCTGATCACTTTCAATGCAGACTATTTTCTTTTCAGATAAATATCAAAAGGCTGGTCAAATTTCTCTTGTTTTTAGTTGTGTAGTTATCAAGCGATGAATATGATTGCAGTGTGATAGTGGACAAGTTAACCTGAATCCTTGACCTTGACATTACAATTGAAATACATTTGTTCGTTCATAACTAAACACAAGGCCTAAATTTAGACCTAGATGACACCATAATACTGGCTATCCCAGCATATAGCCAACAGTTCTGTTTTCTTGTATGTGTTTATTGACACTTTTGTGTACCGAGGCATGTTCTTCACTGTGCGATATTGGCATATCCCACCTTGCTTTTACCGTGAGTTACAATGTCCCGTTGGGTGATACTCCCAAGCAAGTAAAGAGAAATCTAGCGAGCACCGCATCACACCAACAGCAAACACCGCGGCACAGCAACAACAGACATCGCAGTACATCTGCTGGATTGTATCTGATGATCTGATGTATATCATCTGATTCCCAGAGCAGAACTCCTTTCACGTCAATTCACACTGTTCGGAGACTGGCCGTGAATCTGTTATCGCGCAAAGCAGTCAACAGCAAACACCGCAAAACATCTGCTGTATTGTATCTATAGCATCTAATGTATTGCAGTATCTGCTGTTGATGTGTCGCGGTGTTAGCAGTTGGTGTGTTGCGGAGATCGCTATCAATAAACAAATGAATAAATAAAAAGATTAGTAGCACAGCCAACATGCTGGCTGTTTTGGCCCATCAACAGATTAACGGCCAGTCTCTGCGCAGTAAGCACTGACGTGAAATGAGTTCTGCTGTGGAAATCCGTCCTCTTTGCCTTGTCCAGCGCGTGTAGCACTCAATATGGCCCGATGCACTGCTTCACCAATGCTTTTTACACCTTGGCACGAGCGACTGTTGGAAGAGGCATGAGGAAAGGAGAATAAAAAGTGGACGGAAAGAGCCAGAACTTATATCGGCAAATAGCAGCCAGTTTGGCATCATGTGTGAACAAGGCTGACCTGACTGCCAACCGCTTGAGCTACATTTAAAGCATCAAGCTATTTCAAGCATATAAATCACTGTTCCGAAACCTTTTACCAGGCAGCCTGTGCACCATTTGGGTCCGAAGCGGGCGCTGTTTGGGCCTGAATGGGGCACCAGTTAGGCTCCTTACTTATAAAGAGAGCCACTAAATTACATACAAAATGGAGGCCCCCAAAAGCTAGGGGGCCCCCTCAGAACCAGGGATAGGAGACCCCCTTCGATTCTGGCCCCATGAAAAGAAGTCTGTGGCGACACCCCTGAATGAGGAGACATTGCCCCCGTGGACCAAAAGGATAGAGTGCATCCACTGGTAGACCTCTGGACGACTCGAAATGTACTTCAATGACCTGGACCTCGCAAATTTTACAGTGGAACCAGCCAAGTGTAACTGTTCATGCACCAATAAAACGTGAATTTCGAACAATACAAAGTTATTATTTTCATTGCAAAATATATCAGCTGGAGCTGAACACAACCTTCCCCGGTCTCCCCCCACCCATTGGTAAATTGAGCCAATGGAGATTTTGACAAGTCCTAATACAAGAATCTAAAACAGACACATTGAATATGTTTTTTGCTCTGTCCCGGTTTCTGTACGTATAACATCCTAATAAGAGTCAGCAGATTTTCTGAAACAAAAAAAGGTTACGCCAGGTTTACTTTTGTGAATACATAAAAATAAACAATTTTAAGCAATTCCTTGACAATTATACAGGATACTTTCCGAGCTATAAGAACATTGCCTTGCCCACTGTAACCGTTTGCTAAAGACATGTTCTGAGCTGTTTTTTTCGCGTGGGGCCGGTGTGGCGGGTCGGCCGGTCGGGCCAGGGAGTAATCTGTGTGGGTCGCCGGTGCTGACGTGCCTGCAGGCGATCCGGCGGCAAATGGCGCCGCTCACAGTGGCCATCGCTCCTCGGGCTGTGCGTGTCACGCCACGGCACCGGCCCCACCCGACCGCCGCGAGGAACTCACCACCGCTGCTACAGAAAACTCTGCGGTGTTAGTGCGACGTAGCGATTTTTTGAAACTCTGTGTGGAATGTTATACCACCGGTGAAATGGGCGCCGATGAAAGGGAGCGAATACGAAAGCATACCTCTTAATTTTTGTCTGAGAAGTTCTCTGCTTCAGGTGAATAAATGCACAGAAGTGCAACACTGTTTTCTGGTTGCTACTCTCGGCACAATAATATCTTGCTCTGAAAGTGCCTTCTTTACGTTCCTTTTATGTAAAATGATTACAGCCCGGCTAGTCATTTGATGACCGTCTGATGCTTTCCCGCGGCGAGTTCTCTCATTTTCGCCTGACCAACAACAGAGACTAAGAGAATGAAGAGGAATATAATCATCTCTACCAATCTTTCAAGCATAAGCGTCGCCACCGGCAAAAAAGTAAGGAGCCAGTTCTTCACCCTGCTACTGCCCCTGCCAGGTTAACTTAAGCTTCTAGAACCGAAAACTCATTGGATTTGGGCTGATCGTTGCCTTCCGCACAAGCTTCATTCCGATTTCTTCCCAATTTGACTGAAGTTGGGAAATTTCTTGCTGTAGAATGTCTCTGCACTCCCCCGTTTCTGACGCGTATTCTTCCAAAGTAATTATCTGACATATAGCTATGTGTGAAAAATATTAATCAAACTTCGACGGAGCAACTATGTCTTAGTTACCCTTGCTACCCCGCCGTGCTATTTCGTATTCTCTTGATAAATCTCTTGACACCAATATTGCTCTATTGCTGGCAGGCACTCCCGAAGCTGATATCCCGGGTAGCTCGGGAGGAAGCTGGAGAGGATGTCCACAGTAGAGACTGCCCAGGCATGGGCGCCGAAAGTGGGGGGACGGGGGGACGCGTCCAACCCTGTTGGCCAGCCAGGGGGGGACGTCCCCCCAAAAAATTTTTGGGTCAATGGTCACTAATGCTGTCAGTTACAGAATATGCTCAAAATTCGCCTCCCCCGGTGAGCACCAGCCCGGGTCTGTCCCCCCTGCGAAAATTCCGTGGCGGCGCCCCTGCGCCCAGGGTATGTATTACAGCTGTGCGTGCCGCTCAGTGCACCATACCAGGGTCTCGGTGACAGGGACGGTATAGCGGCGAGCCGCACAGTGCAGCGGACCCGTGCCTCAGTGACAGGGACGGTATAGCGGTGTGCCACACAGTGCAGCAGACCCGTGCCTCAGTGACAGGGATGGTATAGCGGTGTGCCACACAGTGCAGCAGACCCGTGCCTCAGTGACAGGGACGGTATAGCGGCGAGCCACACAGTGCAGCGGAACCGTGCCTCGTGACAGGGACGGTATAGCGGCGAGCCGCACATGCAGCGGACCCGTGTCTCGGTGACGGGACGGTATAGCGGCGAGCCACACAGTGCAGCGGACCCGTGCCTCAGTGACAGGGACGGTATAGCGGTGTGCCACACAGTGCAGCAGACCCGTGCCTCAGTGACAGGGACGGTATACCGGCGAGCCACACAGTGCAGCGGATCTGTGTGTCAAGGGTATTTAGGCATGCCAGTAGCCTTAAATATGACTGGCATATGTATCAATAGCATTAGAGACCTCCTCTGACCTAAGTGTTACCTCTGCGTGTCAGTGACCTGCGTCTCCTTGAACTGTTCAGGGACCTGAATCTGAAACACTAAAAGGTCTTCATTTATGACCATAGGAGGTAGAGTATTCACAGTTCACCAGTCTCCTGAGGCTATCTCACGCTTCCAGCACCAAAGGAGGGCTCCTGAGTCGGGTGGAGTGCCTCACAAAATTTGACGAGACCGTTCATGGTGGAGAAGTCCATGACTATCCCTCATCAAAAGGCTCTCCGACTTGGATCCTCAATGTGTTAACTCAAAATTAAGAGGCGCGTTAGGAAGCGAGATATATGGAGCGTATTTTGGCGGGACGTCGCAGAGAAGAATAATAATAAATTCTCATGACCATTCTCCACCAGACATCTTGACTCACCACGGTACCTGACCTCCGACCACTTCAGCCGATTGTCAGACTCGCTTCTGGGTACCGTTTGACATTGACATTTTACCTCTCAGTCAAACCACAGTCGTCCCAGACACCAAGACTCCGGTCAGAGACCGATTATCTTGGGCAGACGCCAGAGAGTTTCCAACATGATCCACCCTGGAAGCAAAAAGCGACTCGTCCCCCAGAAAAAGTGACACAGTCCAAATGCCCCTTATCCTATGGGGGAAATTGCCGTGACACCCATACGGGTAATAAAGCGATCCCAAAAACAATGGTCATTCTGTCACATTGAAAAACGTCCAAGTTCAATATTGCAGAGCTAGCACGGAATTACCGATGAAATCATAAATTCTCCGGAGTGTCAAGGTACTCGATGGTTTAATGCCCCACGGAATCAAATGACGACCTCTGACAACCGTGTGACACTTTGGGAAGTCAACAAACTCCCTTCAGGAAGCTACATGCCTCTCTTCTTTACTGGTCCGGTGTCAAAGAATGCAATAAGCATATCTCATCTCCCCGGTATTGACACTAAAAATAGAGTTGAGCGCTCTGAAAAATTGCTCTAGAAGATGGCATCAAACATCTTGCCCCACACCGCACTTCTCGGAGAGCTATATTCTTTAATGAGGCATGAGACTCCTGACTTCAGAATTACCTACTGCTCTAAATTCGGAGGGAAAATGGCTCACTGCGGCGTCGTCACGATGTTGGGCGTGCATCCTTTTCTTTTCTTTCAGTGCAGCTTTTGCGAATTGCTGTGGCTACTTGTCAAAATAAAGGGGCGGCGGCAGGGGGCCTGACCACCCCACTCTTCATCCCAAAATTGTCTCGACTTTAACCAAACTGAGAAGAAATTAACAAATTTTGTCACCAACAATGGAAAAAGGGAACGATGAGAAACGCACCTGGCGCCCAAATCCGACGAGCTTTCAGTTTTAGAGAGGAGCTCCTGGCCAGCAGCAGGCTGAGGACTAGGAGGCCCACTTGCTTATTTTCGGTAGAGACGCCTACCAACCGGGAAAATGATATCTATAAAAGACTATAGCCCTGTTCCAGCTGTCAGCAGAGTTTTGTCAGCACCAATCAGCGGGCCGCGTTGCGCCTACGTCACAGGGCTGTAGCCTCTCCCCGGGAACTAGTTCTAGAGGTTTTACGCGCTGACGGCCTGCTGTTTGCGCTGATGAAAAATAGTAAGTGCACGAAATGGCAGTCTAATATTTTTTAATGGTGTAAAGGTTTGAGTTCCCTTTGCTTAGCACAAACAAGAGGCGATTATGGCGCTGATGTTACTTTTCTGGAGGAGAGGTTAGAGGTCCTGCTGACAAAACTGTGCTCACAGCTGGAACAGGGCTTATGCCGCAATTCCTTCATTGATGAATTGCATCACGGGAAATTGGTAGCCTTGTGCAGATGTGACGGTGCCCAGGGCTGATGTTTACCGGGCGTGGGCAGCGGCGGGCGTCCGGGCCGGGGCGGGCCACAGCTGGGCCGGCCAGTTAGTGGCGGCCCGAGCAGCCCAGTCACGACGACAGCCCACCTGCCACCCAGCACCAGATCCCCCGACCCGCACCGCAGAGCCCGGGAACCCGACAACACGCTGCACCATGCAGGCCAGCGGAGGAGGCGGCGTATCGCGGGTCAAACCCAGCCGCAGAAGGCATGTGACGGCTCCTCTTTCTACGCGACTGGTTTTAAGAAAATGCCTGTTTGATGAGAATTTTATTTATCGTAGGAGCTAGTCAAAGCAAAAATACAAGCTGTTTCAAGCATTTTTTAACATTTCCCAAAGTTGAATTTCAATAAAATGACGTTTGACGTCAGTGACAAAACAACAGGTGCCAGATATTCGGAAATGAGTGCATAGGCGGGTCCAGGGGGGCAACGGGAGGCACTTGATCCCCTCCGATAGACCCTTGGCTCCCTCTGAAATGAGCATGGCGCCCCCTGAAAGGTCGATGGCGGCCCCTTGAAATGTTTTTCTCAACCCCCCTTCCCAGAATGCAAATATCGGCGCCCCGGCGAAAGGATTTGACGCGCACCTGATAGGTTTTTCCACTCAAAAGTAGCAGCTCTGGTCCGGATGGCGCCCTCTTCTCTTGACCATGTACCTCACTCCCCCGATCGACAATGCTGAATCCATCTTTGGCTGACTTTATATGTTTAGCTACGAAAGATAAATATTTTATTTAGGCTATTTTAGTACAAAAGTACAGAGCCGAACGGTCCGCTACGTTAGTCCACCACTCCACTACTTGAAAACTCTCCAAATGAAAGCGAAGCAGCGGCTGCAGTTTTTATAACCAAAAAGTAGCGGAGTAAAGGGGAACGGAATCAAAATTATTTAAAACTGCTATCGCTACCGACAACCTGTTAAAGGGACCACCACCAAAAATATCAGAAAATGGAGATTACTAGAAATGCTGCTTCGCATAAAAAACAAAGGAAGATTAAGTAAATGTGTTTGTTTCGTGATTTTCAGTGCAGACCTTACAATAAAACTGTTAATTCTGATAAAATACGCAGATAAGCCGAAATTTTCCTTGAAATTTATTGAAAAGAACATGAAGTAGGTATATTCCTTAGGTAGAACTGTAGTGACACTTTAAAATAAAAAGTAACAATAGCGGAGCAACAGAGTAGCAGGAAGCAGCCACGCGATTTTGAAAAACAAAGGCTAGTAGCGATAACAGTTATAGCTAGCCAAGGTAGCAGAGGTAGCGGTAACAGTTTTAGCTACCCGAGGTAGCGGAAGTAGCGGTAGTAGTCTCAAATATTTGGTAGCGGCTCCCACTGCTGCAAGTATAGATAAGAATACAAAGCATTGCTGGTGCGTTGATGACCGCTGGAGCCGCCCGGGAGCCGGCACACACCTGCCCCGTCCAGCCACCGACGCAGACTTCAACCGACCGCTCAGCTGTGGGGCTTCTCTGCATTAATAAGCCATCAGGGCCGGTACCCAGCTGTGCTCCCGGGAACAACGTTGTTCGTCATTCAGTGGCGTCCGGCGGCCGCTCGTCGCCGGTTTAATGCGATGTGCCCCATAACCGCGGCTGCGGTCACCGGCTGCCCGCCGGCGCTGCGGCGCGGCGCCCCAAACACGCGACTGGCGGCCGGCGGCGGCACCGGTCACGTGACGGTGGCCGCAGGCGACGGTCACGTGACCGCCGCCGGATGGGCTGAACGGACACAGTTGTGTCGCCGGAACGCGCTGGGTCGATCGATGGCTGGTCAGGGCAACATCCCACACGTCGGCCGTCTAACAGCCTCCTCCGGCCGCCGACCGAGGGCCGTCGCCGCAGCAGTGATCGCTGGAATCGGAGCGGGGAGGCGCCCGCTCCCAACTTCAGACAATGAACTAGTCCGACTATCGAGCCCGATACCGATCACCACTACATACAGCCCATAACGGTTTTACCCGCCCGCAAAGTTTTTGGGCGATGTCAAGGCTGATCAGAGTTTCTAGATGCAGAAGCGGCTGGGAGTTACCATTGGGCGCATAGGCAGATTCAGAGTGTTACAGAGCGTAGTCCCCCCCCCAATCAACCACTTAGCACCACTGCATTGCGCCCAGGCACTCTCCTATAAAGCGTCGCCCCCCATGCTTCAAACATTGCCACCCCCCCGATGCGATTTGGAGCCCATCTGATGGGTCGGACCTCAAGAGATGGCACTCCATTGGCCGAAATGGCACCTCCTTGGACTAAAATGGCATCGTCTTAGTTGAAAATACCACCTCCGTGACCAAAGTGCTACCCTCCAAGGTAAATCCTGGATCTGCCTATGACTGGGTGTGTTGTTTGTTGATGTATTTGCCGGATATATTAATCATTGGGATTTAACGACGCACCAACTGCCAAGGTTAAGGCGTCGCCTACTCTCACCCTATTGGGAGGGATTTGGGGATCAGATTGACTTATTCAGAGCCTCCACCGGGATTTGAACCCGGGACCAGTACCTTAGTAGACAAACGCGCTATCCACTAAGCCATCCATCCCCATGTATTTGCTGGAGAAGTCTCTGTGAAGGGTTAGGCTTGATATCTTATTGGACAAAGTCGGTACAACACTAATTTTAATAATAACTGAGCATTTTCTCTGGCGTTCTACCAGGCAGGCACGACCAAATAAATTTTCGCTGTGTAGTGTGCCTGCATTTTAACTGCACCTTGGACAGCTGTCTTCCATCAAAGTTTCCGGTTTCGGCGCTTATATTCTAGACACTAAAAAGCAAGGACTCCTGCCCCCCTCCCCTGAATGTTGCGAGATGCTCTCGCATTGCTTGCGTGAGATTTTAACTCCTGACTTTCGGCTAAATACGCAGTGAGGCGCCGTAGCCGCCCCCCCCCGCCCACCGCTGCGTCCCCTGTGACGGCGGCCGCGACCCTGGTGACCTCCACGCCCGGCAGGCACGATCAACGCTGCTGATTGACGGGCGGCGGAGCGCGAAGCCGTCAAATCTACCTACAACTGTGCAACGATTTCCAGGAACAAGGCCATCGAGGGCAGCGAAAAATACTTCGCTGTTCAAACAACGTGACACTCACAAAGGTCCTAGAATAGATCGCGGGTCCATCTGAAGCGCTTCAGAACATGCATTACGATTTGACAGGCAGTTGGCCGTGGCTCACCTGCGCAGTTGATGAGCAGGAGTGCTAACGCGGCGGACGCGGCTCCACGTGGCGACATTCCAGTGGATGGCGGGTGGCAGCGGCGGTGTCAGGCGTGTTCACCAAGGACGGCGACGCGGGGCTAAGAGGACGACTGCTCGATACATCTCCTGCAGATCACGACCGGGTCAGAAGATATTGTTACAGCTGCTAGCTGCTGCGATGTTAGCTCACTTTTTGATGGATGTTTATTTCAGCGCCATCTTATAAATTTACAACTTCCATCAGGTACAGTCAGCAACTTATACGAGGAAGGAATTAGTACAGTTATACGGCAATTTAAAAGGCACGGCCAGGCACATGGTTGATGAGGTCTAAATAGAAATGATTATGAGCTCCCACAGCTGAAATTGAACACGGAAAGCTATTTCCTGCCAGGAAACTGAGCATGCGTTAGCTCATGACATCCAATCTGAGGCTGTTTGAGAAGTTAGCAAGGCACCAGTCACTATCCTTCACATATTTAGGTGGTAAACTTTCCCAGTCATCAGTAACCCGCTAAAAATACCAGAGCGTTGCTTTAACACGCGCATTGACGGGGGCGGGTACCCGCCCCCTCGGGTTTTTCGGAGATAGTAGAAAAACGGCGGCGCGTAGCGCCGTCGTACTTGGTATACCTTTTCCTTCATCCTTTTTACAACTCTTGTGAAAATTTTAAGGTTAGGTCATCTCAGGTCAGGTCACCAGTACAGGTCAAGTGACCCGACCTCAAAAAAAGTTTAAGATAGCATAAGTCGGAGCAGGGTGAACTTATCCGATTGAAACTCATATCACATATTGGCCCCACCGAGATCTCTAAAATATGTTCCGGAATTTTTATATCGATGACCTAAGGTCAGGTATGAGGCATGACCTCTCCATTGGAAATACATGGGAAAAATGGTTTTTACGGAATAACTCAGCAACGGATGGTGATAGAGCATTTATTTTAGCTTCATTAGACTCGCCTGGGCTTTGCGGTTCTAATGATATGCATTTTATATAATTTGACCCTGGCCTGACCTCAGGTCAGGTCAAATCCTTGATTTGACCTAGCAAGGTCAAATTATATATCATTCGATTTGGCTTGCTGAGAGGATTCATATGGTTCAAGTCGTTTTGCTCTATCTTTACTTGTTCAGATGTAATGGCCGAAAACCTTAATTTACATGCTATCCCTATGACGGGCATGTTTTGACCTCTCGTGACCTTAAATGTGACCTGACAAAAATGGTTCAAATGTTTTCGATGGAGAAGTGGATGGGCAGCCCAACGCCGTTTGCCGTTTTTCGCTACCTACCGTGGTTCTCGAGATCTTAGGGGGGCGGGTACCCGCCCCCCCGTCAATGCGAAGGTGGCTCAGACCCCCGTCAATGCGCGTGTTAAGCTGCTCTGCTTAACACTCAGTGGAAGGGTCCTAAAGTGCCCTCCCACCTGTTTTCAAAGGTGATCAGAGAACCATTGGCAGCCGGAAAACGGTACTTGGCTACATTAGAGAGAATTCATGATCGCGTCGATTAGTGAAATAATTTTGAAAATTAGTCGACAGTTTTTTATTCATTGGCTTTCAAAGTTAGACCTATATATTGAGATCCCCAGAAACGTGTGGTCGCACCAGTTCACAAGCCATGCAGACCGAGTGGAGACGTGATAAGGTGCTTTAATCGGGATCATATGCCGAGGTCATCTCACATGAGAGTTAAGTCAAAGGTCAAATGTCACGGGTCAAAAATCACACGTCAGGATCCTACCATGATACAATCTAATCCCAAAGTACGAACTAACCTGGTACGAACTAACCTCAAATTCCCTCTTTTTGAGACCAACTAAGACCGAATGGTTAAAAACGCAGTAGGCGCCCAAACACATGAGCCGATTGGTCGGTTCCCGCGGTTGGTGTAGAAAAAGTGCAGGCTGAGTTTGCTCATGTACCTGGGGTAATTGAGGCGTGACGGCGCTGCTGCCTCTGTTTTGAAGCGAATCATCAGTGGCATTATCTGCAGCACGATGATGCACGAATATTGCGCATCGTAACATCGTAACATCCGTTACGATGTTATAAACTTCGCAGCGTTCCACCAACATCCATCGCTATACAGCAGGCGGTCAACAATGTGCTAATATAAGGGCAACATCTTCTTTGTGCCTCAACTGACGCAGTCGTCGGTGATTTCTCACGTGCTAGAGGGAATGCGGAGAAATTTGAAATGGGATTTGAACTCAGATAGCCATGTGATAGAGTATGCCAAGAAGTCACTTGATCGATATCTCATTTATCCCAGAACTTACCGTTCGCAGAGAAAAAAATTCACCCATTATCGATTCGTATTCCTTGGACCTCTCTAAAACCTACGTCCTAGACATGGCTTTGGTACTGCCGACGATAAATGCGTAGAATTGTGTTTTATACATCAAAGAAAAAATATTATTTCGTCAGTGTCACTTTGGGTTTTGATAATACCTTTTTCAGCTAAAAATACTTTCTGAAATTGCACCCAGGTGCCACATTATGTTAATCAGTCTCAGTAAACATGTTTTTCTCCTGACCTTTTCCAGGCCTTTTAAAATGCACTTGATCCTTTATAACTTTTGCTGATACTAAATTAACTAGATGCTTTTAATTGGAAGGTAGTGACGCTAGCACCATGGAACTTCCAAGTCAGTCGTCAAGTATCGGCAGCTAACTGAAATGGGGTGAACTCCGACTCCGTTGTGTGGCTTCGAACCGCCCCGGTCAATGAATCGGGTCAGGGCTCAGGAAACGGTTGGAAAATACACAGACACGTTTTATTTGATCATTAACGGGTTTTATACAAGACGAAAGCAGAAAGCCTTTAATCCCGATGTTACCTGCAAGTTACTAAAATGGGATTCAACAATCTTTCGATGGCTGTGACCTTCGCAATGAAAAGGCTGAGAAGGTATTCATCGGCGCCCTGGTTGGAAGCGGGCCAACAGCGCAGTGTCCCAGGCCGCTCCCACACCGCCGACGGCATCAAATCGACTGGGAACGCACCCGCTCGGCATCCCATCGTCCGATAACATTGTCGAAAGCCTAACGTTTCTAAATTTGGCTCAACGTGTTTGCAGCGCAGGCGTTTACCGTATCCATCAGTATGGTTGCAAAACAATTTCTTGAAGACCACACATTACATAAGTATAAAAATATTAACCACCTCAGGCGTTTATGCACGTTTCAAAAAAAATTGAGGCAATAAGGCATAGAACTTGTCAAAATTTCAGGCGATGGCTCATCTAAAATCTCGCCTAATTGCTTTACAGAGGCGGCTCCAGCAACTCAAAATGGTGGTTTTCTAATGTTATTGGATTATTATATTGCAGAGTAAATATACTGTTAATAAGACAGTCGAGGGAACAAATATAATCATACCAAACTCCCAACCCTACTTTATATGGTAATAAGACTCCAAAGGCGTGCTAATGCTTATGTGCTGTAACTAAGGTGTTCCACGCATGCGCAAGTGTATTTTATTATTATGAATGCAATGAAAGGGACAAGCATCCAATACCGAATAGAGAAAAACTAATCCAAAGGCGGATCAAGGGGGAAAATCATTCTTAATCACCATCCCCCAGGGTTTGCCAAGGGCGGAGAAAGGTCGGGCAATATGAAAAGTATCAATAGCCAAGGAATACATTTTGGCCTTTTAAAAATTATCAGTATAGAAATTGCCCCGCTCTTACTTTCCTGAATCCACCATCCATTTCTGATGATTTTTTTACATTTTACCATTGTTCTCAATATCAAACATATTACGCAGTATCTGACGTTTGCTAATCTATGCCACAAAAACGCTGGTTATATATATATATATATATATATATATATATATAATATGGGTCCTGGAACCGTGATTGAACTTTGACTCTACGCTTAACACCCGCACTGGAGGGGGTCTGGCACTAACGCGCACTGGAGGGGGGCCTACCAGGCCCCCCTAAGATCTCGGAAACTAAGAGGGTTAGAACAACGCCACTTGGTAGGTGGGTGGGGGCTATGGCGATCTACATGATGACAAATTTTCATTGACCTAGGTCAAAATCTTTAAGGTCAAACGGGGTCGTAAAGGTCAAATATTGGCCATGCTGGGATCGATTGGTAAATGCTGTGATTATGCAGGAAAATGGCGGGAATAAGCTAAAGGCGGACAAGGTTCATAGAAGAAGAGGTCTCAAAGAGGCTTCCCTACCACAACTTTTGGGTCAAGGTCATTCAAGGTCATTGACCTTTAAGGTCACTATATGGTATACTACTTATTATTTACACTTTGACTAACACTGTAGCCACTGTTTGGCGGGAAATGAGGATTGACCTTTCCCAATGACATTTGACCTTGACCTTTGACCTTGAACTTTGTATTGGGGTACCCTAACGATGACGTCATAGCATAATAAATGTCAGACGGGGTAACGTCATTTGGCCGGACGCACAGTGGTCAGTGACCTTGAAAGTGCAGATATGACCTTGACCTGTGACCTTTGACCTTGACTTTCTGTGAAGTGACCTTGACATATAGTCCCGCTTACATGACTTTATGACGTCACCACTCGGTCTTCAATGCAAGCTAACTGGTCCGACCGCGCGTTTACGGCGATCTCAAAATGCAGGTCTGACTTTAAAAGCCTATAAGTCAAAAATTTTTCGGCCGATTTTCAAAAAGTCTTCACCAATCGACGCGCTATTAAATTCTGTTAAATGTGGCCAGGTTTCGTTTTTCGGCTACAAACAGTTCTTCGGCCACCTTGGAAAAACAGGTGGGGGGCCTCCGAGCCCCCTCCTGTGCGCGTGTTAACTGAAGTCTATGACAATTTTGCAATAATTGTATGCCATTACGTACCATTTTTTTTGAAGTCAGACATCAGCACTAATAGTTATAGGATAATGTAAAAAGAACAGTTGGGAAATGTATATTTTGCACGCCCCTACCAACAATTTTCATTGTTTATTTTCTTCTGTTGAAAATGCAGTTCGGTGCAGAAACACAATCTCACTGGCCTAGTGCCTTACAGATTCCAAGCATTCAGAAGCTCACATAACAATTATTCAAATGGTACAGGCCCACCCGTTCTTTCTAGTCCAGCAAGCCTAAGCATCCCATGGAGCGGCATGGGCTGCAGTCAACCGCGGGTTCCGGCCTATTTGCGGGGTAATGTGGCGTCCACGCGGACCTCCCGCCGTGCCCGCAGTGGAGTCATCGCCGGCGCGCCGGCGGCGCATGGCGCAGCGGCATTCCGTCCCGGCTCCCGGGGGGTAATAGTAGGCGGCGGCAGACACAGCGCTACTGGCAGAAGGTCAGGGTGTGTTTGTTTCCCGATCGGTCCCAGAGGGTTTGGGCGGCGCGGTCCCGCCAAACGCCTGAGCCGTTGCTGCACGCCGGTGCGGGCACGCCCCATGACGTGTCCTGAACGCAAAGCACCCAACGCGCTCAGACAATGCTGCTGTTAATGGCAGAGATACTCGCTTGTTCCACATATTCCACTTCGTTAGCGCCGCACTCACTGTGAATGATGCTCCGGAGATTATGTCATTCAACATCAAAGCATGAGAGGCGGCTGCGTGTTCAGAAATTAGGAATGGAGGACTATCGGAAGGTGCAGCATCATCCTGTATAACAGACTGTCTTATAAAGAGGGAAAGGGGCATGCTGGTTTATTTGCTCCACGCAGTGTGCGTCAAATTTATGGTCTTAGCTTATGATATGCGCACTGATTTATACTTAGCCAGCAGCGCCAGGGTTCTGCATCTTTGGTATCTCCAAAAGACACCATTTATGGCTCATTAGGTATTGCATTACTCACCGACTTTTCGCATTGGTGGGCGTGCTTGAGAGTATGCATTATGCAAACGGCATAGGTAAAGTGGAAGGAACTGTGAGAGATGAGCTGGGACTTAAACCTCCACAGGCTTTTGCTCCAATCTCGGCTTATGTGTCACAATGCCTTTGGCCGTGAATAATAAATCATCACCATCATCATCAAGCCTGGCGGTGGTCGAGCCTTCGGCGTCCTGAAGTGCACGAGGCGCTGTAGTTCCGCTGGCTCCATTGGGCAATAAAGAAAATATATAAATACTGGGCATTTATTCAAGCCGTATCCAATGAAGAAATTCTAGCTATTTGCTTCTTGAAAGCGCATTGAGATAAATAAATCTTTCGTTGAAGTACACGTCTGGTGACAAGGCACTACCTGCTGTAAAGTACTACACTTTCTACACGCTACTTACTTTGCGGTAGATGAAACGTTCCGTTCGTGGGAGGGAGACAATGGGTTATGAGGAAGTCCTGGTCGAAAGTCTTTAGCCCTTCTCGAAAATTAATCGAAAACATTTGAAAATCTAGACCATCTTACAGTCATTATCATTAAGAAAGGCGGCAGCAAAGTTCAACACCTAGCAAGGTTCAGCTGATGCTCTCTGTGTATTTATTCATAAGTATTACACTTCGGGACCTCTGTTCTGCTCCGAGTACACACCAGGCTATTCTATTTACTTTCTACATGTCATTCAAAGAGAGACTTGTATCGAGCACATCCCAGTACAAGTATTCAGAGGACTTATATCTACATCTCTAACAGAGTTTCAGTCGGCCTGCCAACAAGGGCCGGGCAGTGGTGTGGAGCATTTGAAGCGCGCGACAGCGCCACAGTTGTGATGAATGCATGCCATAAATAGCGGCGGATCGCAATGACTCAATGCAGCGGGGGCAGTAGCTCAGCGGCAGACCCCGCCCGGGGTCACCGCCTGGAGCGGACGTTCAACCTGCGCTGCTGCTGTCACAGCTCAGCTGGCAAATAATGCAGGGTTCCGAAGCCGCAACACGGGCAGCAGCATTATTTGCTCGGAGTCGGTCATACCTGGAGCATGGTGGCTCTAAATCGTGAGTTCAAGCCCAGAGACCACATTATGGGGCTTATCACCTGTATTTTGTATGGGAGGTGCAGTGGCTGCACACGCTCCCCGTTGGGATCCCTGGTATGATGCGCCCCCCTGGGGACGTATTTCGCCCCCCCGTATGAGATTTCCTAGAAAAACTTACTCAACATTATGGACGGAATTTGAAAGTTCTTGACGGGACGAAGAGAAATTATAAGTACTAGGTTTATGTCAGGCAGTGTTGAGGTCACCAGAGGCAGAGGAAGGCTGCATAGACTTAAAAGATGACAATGGAAATTCACCTATGGATTTTTACTGAGCCGAGATAGAGAAAATATTTAGGTATCATTTGAGTCCTCTTATCGTGGCGATCGAATGATGCAACAGTATGACCTTGCTAGGTTAAATGGTGAAAAAGGCCTGACCTCAAAATAGGTCAAAAATTTTGACTTGGGATAGTAATGCTGCATATCAATCGACTCCCCGTGACAAGATAAGCACAATGGAAGCAGAATGAACGTTTTGTCTTAATTCAGTAGCAAGTTATTTGCAAAATGATTGATGCACGCTCATGTAACCTCACATGACTTTTGAGAGGTCAGGTGCTCAAAAACTCAACTTGATGGTCAAGACCGTGGTTAGAATACATGGTATGATGACTTTCAATCTTATATATCAAACATTCACGAAACAGGTCATTTCCAATTTTTCAAGACAAACTTAGACCCAATTGAGTGACCATAAAATTAGCCCATCTTGGGTCAAAAATATGAAAATTTAGATACCAGATTTGTAGACCCTAATAACCTCAACAGGTTACGAAAACTTGAGACTTATCGGTTGGTAGATGCTCCTTTGGCACAGCTTCAAACGAGGTTTTAAGTTTTGAGGTCGTGTCGCTTGACCTTAAATACCTTAAACACTTGTCATTTACCATCACGCTGCTAATCAGAGCTGCAAAAAGTCGGGCTCTCGGGTCATAAAGTGCCCGACAGATTTTAGGGCACGGTATGGTCTTGCGACAGATCTTACAATCTGTGAGAAAAAAATCTTGAAAGGAAGCAGAAAAAATTTTTGTTCTAAGAAAACTCAATATTAGAATTGTCACCTCTTTCACTCAACAAGTTTTTCATGAATTTGCACCTCTCCCATATCAAGCCAGTGTGCGGCAAGAACCGATGGAAAATCGAGGGACTTATGAATCGAGGGACCTTTGAATAGAGGGCCTTATGCACAGAGGGTCTTTTCGAGGGACTTATGAATCGAGGAACCTTTGAATAGAGGGCCTTATGTACAGAGGGCCTTTTAAACGTCACCCAGAAAATCCTCTGCTGGAAAAATTCCTTTACCGGCCTGTCGGGCCCGATTTGTATTCCATAGCACGCGACAGCTTGGCCCGACAGGCCGCCGTAAAGGTAAAGGCGACAGGCAAAACAGTTTTTTTCCTTCGTTTCCTTCGTTTAGAAGTACGCTCAACGCTGCCGCAAGGGCGCTGTTTGAACAGCGCCCTTGCGGCAAAGCCGGTGTAAAAGGTATCTTTGGTTTGAAGAAAAGCAGCCCTGCGGTTTGGTGTGTTGCCTTGTGGATATGGCGGAGGCCAAGGCCCTAGAATCCCGTGGTGTGGTGGAGGCAATACGTTGCGAGGTTGTGTTTTTGATTATTTTTCTCTTGCATTACTTTGGTATACATCTTGAGTAAACTGGTTGAGCCTGGATTTCATCGTCCATAGTTGAAGGGCTGATAAATGGCTCCGATTAAGCTGAAGCCCCTTCCACCGTCCCGTGTCAAGCTTAAATGTGGATTTGAGGGACGTGGGTATTTTGGCGAGAAACGTTTTTTAAGGAGCATCAGCGAATCAAGCATTCTGGGCTGCCCTGCAAGTTCAGGAACAGTGGTTTTGGCCAAGGAGGTCGTTTTGAAGCATGGATCAAACAGCGGGCAGATCAGAACAGTGTGGGGAGAAAACAAAGAAGTAAGTGATGTGGTGTTCGTTGTAATTTCGGCAGCTTACATTTATTTCCACACAGTATGTTATGCTCACTGTTGGTCAATAATTTTAAATGATATTAATAAGGGAAAAATGAATTTTACCAGCAGACTGGTCAAATTAGACTAAAACATTTGATTTTCCCTTCCATCTTCTTTTAAATCCAATGCCTGTTTGTCCAGAATTAACCACAAAAGTTGCATACCTCCATCAGTGGATTTGTAGATGCCAAAGAAACAAAACTCTTCACCTTTCCACATTAATTTGAGTTTGAAGTACCAAACTATTTCTCCTATTTCATTTTATTCACTTACCTAAATATGCCTATGATCTATGTCAAGGGGACAAAGATATAACAAAAACACAGCCTAGTGCAACCTTTACTCATTCCTTTTACTCTTAACTTCCTTGGAAACATGATATTTATTTGACATTTACTATCTAACTGACTTAAGGTTATTTATTAGCCTCATGAACTTCAGATCCTAAACCACGTACCCTCATGGAAATGAGCACGGCAATGCATGAAAATCTTTGAGATAGCCAACAGCTTCAAAATTTAGGATTTTTCATGTAAACATGCATTTAAAGCCATGGAAAGCTAATATTACATGTTTGTATTCAACTACAAGTAGCCATGATCCTTAAAAACACTTTCGAATATCAAAAAAGTACCCCTCCAATCTTGTTTGTCTGGCCATCAGAGCAAAATCCATATATAAATTTTGGGGGTTCCTTCCAAATTACTACCTCCCACCTCCAAAAAACTGAAATCATGAAAATCTGCAGAAGCTGGCATAAGTAACCGCATGGTATGGGAACCAGGTCAGCTTTCTTCCATTGCAAACTATATTTTTTAAGTATTCTGGGCTGGACTATGTAACATAATAACAAAATATCACTTATTCTCATTCTAGTGCAGCATTTTTTGTCAATGGCGGCTGCAGAGCACTGAAAAAGGGGGGCTGCTTTTCATGTTATTGTATATTTCCACCTGTGACCTAAATCATCTGAATTCAAGACTGAGTCTTATTCAACACCCAGTCGAGCTGACTTTGACACACACTATTTGTATGCTGTACGTCCACAAATCTCAAATTACATCCAATAATAAATTTCCTTTACCAATGGTGACTCCAGAAAATGGGAATTGGTGGTTCGGTATTCAATTTGTAATAGGTTTCTGCCGATAACCTTAATTTCCTGAGCGTGTCTGATAATTGAAAACCCGAAGAACAGTCTCAGTTCTAGAGTTTTGAAAATTAATAGACTTGTGTCATTCCACTTAGATTTTCCATAGGCGGCTTCAGAGCACGAAAAATAAGGATATCACACATATAAGGATCAGAGCACAAAAATAAGGATAATGATATCCATTGGTGCCAAACTTGAAGTTTTTTATGCTAATTTTAGTATTTTCTATTAAGAATGTGGAAAAAGATTAGGAACATTTTACCAATTGAATGGGTTTTAGACAATTTTAATAGTCCTATCCTAACCACCCGACAGATTTGGAGGTTTTTTCGAAAGTGCCCGACAGATTTGAGATTTTTTGCAGCTCTGCTGCTAATGCTGCCAGATCTTGTTGGATGGATGCAGATGGACAAGAATCAGACAGAAAGCTGGTTTTCAGGGCCAATAGCTCTATCACGATCAGAAGTGTATCCGAATACACCGTCCGATCACAATCGAACTTGTGCAACGGACCTATAGGTCACTGGCTAACATTTTCGCCGGATTCATGGAATGGATCAATAGGTGCATGGTTTTGTAGCTGTTTAATCCCCCATCTTTGGGACTCGACTTTTAATTATACTCATTGAATAGTCGAAATCATTGGACTTTGGGTTTTTTAAAGTCAATGAACTAATATATATATATAGAAATATAAAGCTAAATGGTTTTGAGTCCTCAGTATCTACCATGCAAGTTAGCAGGGCCAAAGAAATGACTCATAGTCCAAGAAGCGATGCAGAAAATTGTATTACTATCGCACAAAGGTACCCGCCATTTAAAAGCCTTCTTTTTAGAGAAAGTTTCTTATCGCATACGAAATCGTTTTGGTGTATTATTCTGATAAAACCTTGGAAAATCTGTATAGAGTAGAGCGATATAAAATGATAATCATCTGGCGACTGTACAAATTATATAATATCGCCCAGCTTTGCAGACGACGGCACCTGCCTGACTACAATATGATTTCATCGATGTCTTGAAAAAATTCACCAGAGCACCAGGCATGCCATTATGCAGAGATCTCCCGACGCGTGGGAAATCACGGCTCCGCACGTGCTGTTTTTGTGCTGGGCTGCAGTTTTGAGACCGGTGGTGTTGGTACTCCGTATTCAGCAGCAGAAAAGCAAAAAAAGCCAATTTTCTTGACGGGGCCAACAGAAAATAGCTCCGAAGCCAACTTCTAGAAGAACCAAAATTATCAAATAAAAAACAGGCCAACCGGAAAAAAACATGGGCCAAACTAAAAAAGTGGCCCGCCTTGTGATATTTGGCTACAAAAATCAGCCCTGATTGAGATTCTGAACTTCGGTCTGACTTGCTAATCATCGCCTTTGATCCCCAACTATATCGCATACCACCTAAATAATTTGATAAATTCTGCGCAAACAGAGAGACGAGTAAGGAAATTATAGTTCTGAAGCTAAAAATCGTACAGGCTGTAAATATTATTTCCAGAGTTCAGTGAACCATTTGCCGCCAGGCACAGGAGGAATTCATTTAGCCTCAGTGGCCGAAGCATCAAAGGCAAAGCTCATACAAAGTGCAGTCTGAGGGCCAACGCCTGCTGGCATCTCGGAGGCACGTTGTTTAATCTTGAAAACCGTCCATTGACATTCCGCCACCGAACCCTTCTCAACCGAATTCTACAGCCGAAGGATACGTAAACCAACGCACTGGTTCACGTAAACCAGGGCCGCTGGAACAGCAATGACGTGATTGCACTTAAGTTATGGGCCGCTGTTGGAATACTTCCGGACGTGCGTCCGTTTCATACAGTAAGTGCGACCGTTGAAATTAAAATGAGACCTCTGACACATAAAACTATTTTTAGACGAATCGCTAGCTGATGGAGCTTAAGCACTAATAAATTTACCGGGAAAATTCAGTTATTCATTTAACTAGCAGCGGCCTTGATTTAATTTGCATCGTCTGAAGAAACATGGCCGAGACTTGAATCCATAATTGATGCAGAGAAGATTAATCCAACAGCTGTGCTTTCGAAAGGCTAAGGAACTGGAAACTAACCATTCCAGACTCAGCCCCAGGCTAACTTCGGCAGCACGGAATGTGACTAAAAGTGTTAGCTACGGCACAGTTCGGCTCCTATGTAGGACACAGAAAGTTTTCATACAAAAACAAGGCATAACAAGGAAAACTAGTTCATATATTACGGCTTCCTTTGGTTTGCAAAAACACCTGAGTCACAAACTACGAGATGGAGGACAGCATAGGACAACACTTAACCCACTAACGCCCGCACCTAGTTCCAGCTTTCAAATTGGCAAAACAAATGTTTTCCTATGCTTAGAATATGCCCATTAAGATGTTCCTAAGGTTTTAAATCGATACCACTTTTAGATTCTGAGATATGACACCGGACAAAAATGACCCGCTGGGCGTTTGGGACATCGGCTGGCACTGCGCGGCCGGCTCCCGGGCGGCGCTGTCACCGCACTCAGCGGCCCAATGCGCATCGCTTTTACTGCAGTTCTGTGAAGTGTTTTTATTTCCTCTTGCATATAGGCCATAGTAAAATGTTTAGACAGTTCTATACTCTTAAGGTTTAATTAAAGACAACACTAACAGCATATTTGCAAATAGTATACAAACGTGGTTAACCTAGACTGATGATTTGCGGGGGATAGACTGAAATTATGAACATCATAGTATTTTAAGAATATTTGTGAATATCAAAGGTTTTGGGAAACTGTTTCTTTTGTCTCTACCCCTTCCTTCTCCGCCTCCCAGACTTAGTGACTGATGCTCACTGAGCTTTCAACGACAAATCGGAATATTCAGCATACAGATGAAAAGGTTTTGAAAACTCAATCCGTTAGCTCCCCCACGCGGTGCACATTAGCTTGATTAATCTCCAAATCTCCAAACGGGTCCATTTCCATCTTTCTAACTTTTCTTTGGAACAAGTAGCGCGCTTCATAGTTGCATAAATGTGAACCTCCACATTTCCAGGCACACCACTGGTCATTGTAACGCTGGTCAGCTCATCATATTTCTCATCCTCATGACTAATATATTTTGTGATGGTATGATTATTATATGCACTTGAGCCACTCCGCTTCTTGCGCACTTAAAACAACTTATTTTGCTTCTTTTCCAGCAAAACATTTGATCTGTGGCATTGCTAACAACTATGCTTTCGATATTTTTATGTCTCCATGGCTGGAGATTTCTTCTCGATCCAGGAGGGGTTCTGGATGGTTTAACGCTGGCACTGCAATCCAAGCCCTAGACAAAGTCTGTGGGAGACCCCTCCTCCTAACCCCCGGGATGTCCACTCATTGTAGTTTCACTTGACTAGAACCAAGCAAAAATAGTGCTAGTTGCGTTTTAGACAGAAGTTCTAGAACTTCCCAAGCTTTCACCCGTTTCATCCCGTTCCAGACGTTTGACACTGCACCATCTCGTCAAAACAAACCAGCGCGGCGGCCGCGATAATTTCCAACTCATTTTTGTCAGCTGGTCATTGGCTTTCAATCATTAGTGGACACAAGGGGGCTAGGAAGGCTCAAGCCCCCCCCTACCGAAATGTCAGTGTGCCTACAGTACCTAAATGCATTACTGAGGACTGTTCCGAGGCCATGGCGGGGGAGGCTCGAGACCCCTAAACCCCCCCCACCACCCAATGAAGTCCTCAATCCGCTACTGTTCCCTATTCTCTCTATTCACTACACACAATCCATCTGCTAGCTTTTAGTCAGTGCTAAAATTTCGATAAGTTTTCAAAACCCCTGAAAATTGTATTTAATAACGCCTTTGCAAAATACTGGAACCATCTTGCATGTTTCCGTTAAAATTATGTGATAATTATTCCCAAAATAAGACAGACCCCGAAAACAGTAGGAAGCATTTCATGAACTTCAAA
Source organism: Lepas anatifera (assembly GCA_034440635.1). Lineage (NCBI taxonomy): Eukaryota > Metazoa > Arthropoda > Thecostraca > Lepadidae > Lepas > Lepas anatifera. The sequence continues at coordinate 1,253,091 of JAOTON010000253.1, forward strand.
GTTTCCAAACGTATCGACATTGCGCTAAAAATCTTCAGATTTGATGAAAAATATATAAACTGGCAACCCTGCATTCGCAGGACCCACAATGCCTCCCTTCCCTCTAGGTAATATTGTGCACCTAACGCACGAGACGAGAGGACAGGACACATCCTTTTCCTCATTTTCAGTGACCCGCAGATGTTCGCAACGCCCAGCGGGTCATTTTTGTCCGCTTCATATTTGACGATGACTCATGGCAAAGCCGTTCAAGAAAATCTTACTCCTTCTTCACCATCTGACTCCTAGTGGTCTTGGCTTAATGTCAATCATGCAAACCCTGTTCAGCTTTCCATATGTTATTGCGAGAAACAAAATTTGCATAGCTATCTAACGCTGACCAAAACCTCGCCAAAATAAGTTCCACCAAAATCGTCCCATAAAAACCTAGAATTTTCAAATACATTTTCCAGCTTGTCCACGGTCTGAAACACACATCCATATCATAAACATGAACATCACTTCACTGGTACCGATTCTGCAGCCTGTCAAAGTCAGAGGACAAAAATGACCCGCTGGGCGTTAATGGGTTAAGAATCTATCCCACCCTGGCCTACTTAACCCTATTAGTGCATGGGGGCTCCACAGGCCCCCCTGATGGTTTTTCTCGTGGCGCGGTTAAACCTGAATAGATATCGCTTTCATGCTTTGTGACTTTTCCTAAAAATGATTTGGCATCAATCAGAACTTAAAAGAAAATTCTAAGTTGTCCATGGGCGACTCCAGGGGCATGTTTTGGGGGGCATGTTAACCGGCTATGAGAAGAACTAGCTCAACTGTGACTTGCTCTATTTCTGGTACAAAATCTGTGTTTTTTTTAGTCCAATGCAATGATTGCTTCGTTACTTTATCCATGTGGTCATATCCGTGCTTATTTTGCGGTTTTGTGTTCCAAGGGCGGTTCCAGGGGTATATAATTGGGGGGCATTACATATCAGTTACATAATGTTGTTTTATCAGAAGTAATCCTTTTTGGCAATGCGAAAGCTCTTGATATATGGCTGCAGACATATTTGTGTGCTTAGTTTTTTCGGGATCAGTGTCGGTGGCAGAGCGAGGTTTGGGTAGGGTAGTTGGCACGATAATGACTTGTAGCCGCATTATTCTGTTGAAATTCTTGACTCTGAGGTACAGAAGCAATAAAGATGTATGATTGATGTTGTATACTATATTTCACTTACATCGATGCAAATCTACATTTGTCACCAATGCCGGATGCAGGAGAAAAACAGGAGGTATAATTTTGCATATTTTACGAGACATGTACATCAATGGGGTGATTTCAATCAAACTTCGGGGATTGCGTTGCCTCTGCTTTGTATCAATATCGAATATTTTCTGATGACTTTCATGCCAGTGGCGATGTCAGATCATATTTTGGGTTGGGTAACCGGAACAAAATTCTTACTAAGCATGATATAGTATTGAAATATGTTGATTATGAGTACATGAGGGTGTTGAGCGAAGCTAACCGCCGTGTGGATACATCTTACCGTTGGTAGTTCCAGACGCTTGGTATAGTTTACATTCTCATATTGGACATATTGAAGTACAAAGAGTTGCCGCGGCGCTGTTATCGCACTGAGGCAGTATTGGCATAGGCGCCATGGAACCCTGCGTTGTCTTATCTCACGCCGGCCCACGAACCCTTTGAAGCTGTTATCTTCCCTACCCAACGTACGCACGCTGGAAGTGTTGACACTCAGCGGCGGATCCAGGAAAATATTTCGGGGAGGGGCTAGGGGCGTGGGAGCAACAATTTATAAGGAGATGCATAAAAATTAATTGTAATGATTTCAGGAGTTTACTTCGTTTTTCTCTTCCTGGAACCGCCTATGAATTAGCATCAAAATACCAAAAAATATTAACGTGTATCAGAATCATTATTTCGCAGGTAAAACTTGTAGAAACAAGCCTCTCAATACGAAAAACGGTAATAAACAGCAGCTTTGTTACAATGTCCCCTTTTTAAATATCCTACATCCGCCCTTGGGAATAAAACGAAAAAATAGGTTCCTTATATCTCTCAGTACAAGTCACAAACGTCAAGTCACTTCAGATAAGAAAATAGTGTCAAAAACATATATCCGAAAATTTCCGATAATTTACCCCTCCTGACTCCGCCCTTGAATTTCTAATTTCAACAAACCAAAAATATATGTTTATCAACATACAATTATGAAACTACAAGCGAAGTTTCATACAAATCCAATAATAAATGGAGGCGCAGTAACTAGTTGAAAACGTTCAAAATATCCTATTATTTTGCCCTCTGACCCCCTTCTAACATTTTTGAAAATATATATAACTTAACAGAGAGTTCACATAAAAACAAACAAAATGTGTTTTGTTTCATTTAAATCGGTTGAGAACTTTCCGAGATATCAAGGTGGGCCGATGGAGCCCCTCCCCTACCGATTCTGACTTTTTACAGGGGTGGCGTAATAGTGTTAAGTCTGCCCCATCCAATTCCGTCCCACTTAAGTCTTTTCCAGCCCATTCTGTCCCACTTAAGTCTGTCCCAACCCATTCCGTCCCACTTAAGTTTGTCCCATCCCACTTAGGTCTGTCCTGACCCATTTCGACCTACTTTAGTCTGTTCCATCCTATTCCAATCAATTAACCCTCGCCCCGGTGTGGGGTGTTTGAGCACCCCTCGGATTTTTCCGGCGGCACGAAAAAACAGCGGCGCGAAGCGCTGCCGTATTTGGCACGCCTTATCCTTGATCAATTTTGCACCTTTACCCACATTTTTAAGGTTCGGTCTTCTAAGGTGAGGTCACCAGTGCAGGTCAAGTGACCTTACCTCAAAAAATGTTTAAGGTGGCATAAGTAAGAAATGGGTGGATCTATTGGATTCAAACTTATACCACATAATGGACTCATCTAGTGCTACGAAGCATATTCCGGGATTTTTTATGCCAATGGCCTATGGTCAGGTACGAATCATGACCTCTTCGTTGGAAATACATGGGAAAAACAGAAATTGGGCTGTATTTGTGTAGATACAGCTGAGAATACCTTCATATTCTCCAAATCGTAGTATCCTGGGTCCCTTTCCAGGTTCAAGTTGCACATTCTGACCTGTGGCCCCTGAGGGGTCATCTGGGGCCACTTAAGCAGTTTTCAGTCTTAGGTCAATAAATTTGCAGGAAATAATTATACAGCTTCTATTTTGATACCATTACGGTTGGACTGTTATTGCGAGTCGATTGATATGCAAATTGACTATGCTAGGATGGAAAGTTACCTTGACCTGACCTGAGGTCAGGCCATTTTTTAGTTTTGACCTAGTATGGTCATATAATACATCATTCGATTTATCGTGACAAAAGGAAGCGAATGGTGCCTACCAAATGATTCTAAATCAACTCTGTCAGACGCTAGAGCCAAAAAGCTCTACTCAAAATTCCACCTTCTTATCTAAACAATTTCAATGCCACCGTCATGGGTCTTTCGCTTTTCGTTCGCTCGTATATTCGATTCCATCCAAATATCATTAGGTATTTCAGACATCGATTAACACTATGCACATACTCAAAGCACAACTAACCAGCACACAGGCAAGAAAGTAAGACACACGAGATACGCATACGTTGAGGTGACACGAGGCCGATAATTAATTGATTGACAGCTGGTTGTTCTCTGATCACCTTTCTAAAGCTAGCTGGTGATAGTGCGTTTATGGCGGCAGGTGGCAACTCATTCCAGATCTTCGCTCCTCGGCAATTAAACGACCGTTGTGATGCGGTAAGGCGAAGAGCCGGCAGCTGGAGCACACGTCTTGACGAGGCACGCGTTTCTCTAGTTGAAGCTTCGCTGCGGCTGTGAAAAAGCTTTTTGATCTCTTCGGGAGACCTATCAAGCTTTAATGTTTTGAACATTTTGCTAGCGTCTCTCTTGGCTACTATTGTCTCGATCTTGGACCATCCTAGGGAGTTCAGGACAGGGGGTATATGGTCACGCTTTTGTGACAGGGACGTGGTCGCGGGGCGCGTCGCTCAGTGCGAGTCGGGTGTCGTTGTCGCGCCGGTGTCGTCGTTTGTGCGTGATGGGCCGCCCTCTTGGTGGTCAGCTGTGGCGGCTGATCGTGGGCGTGACCCGCTTGCTCAACGATGGTGGCAACGTCGCGCCCGCTCCCAGCATCACACTGAATTTATTTGAGAGAGGTCGTGCTTGTCGCGTGCGCGGTCAGGTGGCGGGCCGAGCTGACGGTGGGAAGTGGGCAATGTCGGCTAGCTTGGTTGAGTCCTCCAGAAGGGTGAGCCTGTGTCCCGACACTCCCACTCAACAACCTTGGGCTCCAGCAATGGAATGCAGCTAGTGCCGAGCTTTGTAGCCATCCCTGATTGCAAGGGTCCCATCCGCCCCTCACGATCTGGGGGCCCCTTAACCACCCGTACGCCAAGTGTTACTCGCATAGAAGCGGCACCGAAACAGTCCATGGTAGGATGGTACGAAAGGACAGGTAGTTAAGGGAGCTATGGAAGGATCGGTCGAAAAGGGGGGTGTAAACTTATGATGATAGGTCCGAGGGAAATAAAAGAGTGAGCGGGCACTTAAAGTGGCGGGGTTCGCCACGTTCCCTAAGCTGCACTAACCTCTCGCCTCAACGACCGTCCATCTCGGCGGGCTATCGCCACATACCAGGATACCCGTCTATTGGAGCGGATATTTTGCCAGCATCAGCACCCTTTGGCTTCGTCGTCCCTACCTTATTACCCCCTCCCCTTTTTCCTGCCCCGTAGCCCTTTCCGGTGGGTATTCTCACTGTCAGATCCGGAACGAATTCCCTCAGTAAGCATTTTCACCAACGGGTCCTTATGCTAAGCATGCACTCATAACATACGTTGACCTAGGGTCATCCTCTCTCACGCCTCTCGCTCGTTCTAAAAATGAGTCCCTCCCGATTCCATATCCCTCCCGGTGTTTCAGAGATCTGACGGCAAGAGCCCCGTCGACCAACGCCAGCGGTATTTATAGACGATTACATTCCTCCTACCCGTGATCGTGGTAGAGTCTTGTTTATTCGTGCAAGGGCGTGCATGGAGGGCGGCCAATTCGGCCGCATCTAAGCCCCCATCAACCAATTAGGCCGGGCTGCACATCCCTCGGCTAAAAAGGAAGCAAATTTACCTGAAGCTATGCTTACGCTTCGCTACCGTTTGCGGGCGCAACCGATGGAGGGGCGCGAGTGGTGGGATCCCCGGTCGACCAGACCGGTACGAACCGCTACCTGCGGGCCGCTCTAAGGCACCAAAATTCCTCGTTCTATGGCCTGTCACTCACCCACCGCCAGTTACTCGCGCGAACCGACATCGGCAGCCGAAGCTCGCAAGGCTTGGCTAGAGCCCAACAGGAAGTAACTCGGCTCCGCCTTTCCCCGGTGATCCATTGTTCCTCCTTCCCGCTTCATTTCCTCCCTAAACACAAGCTTGCTAAACGCTGGCTGCATTAAATCCCGCCTGCACGGACGATGCCAATGTATGCATCGCTGACCCGTTGCTCCTAGGGCTTGGAGGTCATGGGCATGGGACCACCGGAATGACCGAGTTCCGGCTTTTAATTTTACTAGCCTCCGGGCGCTCACGCCCTAGCCTACCTGCAAATATCTTCCTAGCGTGGGGAGCCTCCCTAGGCTCGGTCCTCCCTCGGACCCTACCCGCCCACGCGTCCCGTACTGGCCGCCCGTCCCTCACATCGGCTACTCCATGGCCCAGCCAGAGTCATGGGTCGACACATGCCACGCCCTTTCCAGCTAGGCTATCCCCCAAATCGACTGAGTACCCACGTCGCAGAAAGCCTCTTCCGAAATGACGGAGGCCGCCCGGTCCTCTTATTTTCATCGCTTCGGCCTGGTAAATGTGCGACAAAACGAGTCACAGCAAATTCAACATCTCAAACATCCCACGTTTTTCCCTGGTACGAACAATGCTCCGTGGTTCAGACCAGAAGGCTCTGACGGCGACAGCTTAGCCAGGGGGAGCCAGTAGGCTCGAAGGCTAGAAAGATAATACTGAGTTACGAAAACAGACGGCTGAGATCAAGTAGAGTCAAAACTGGGTCAAGGAGGATCACAGTATACGTTTCAGCGCCTCCGTGACCCCCAGGAAGAGAAGAGCCATCCTGACCCCCTTCCGGGGGCCAGTAGGCCCGAAGGCTAGAAGGATAGTACCAGTATACTAAGGCAGACTGGTGAGGTCACGTAGAGTCCATATCGTGTCAAGGGAATCACAGTGCTCGTTTCGGCGCCTCCGTGACCCCCAGGAAGAGGAGAGTCGTCCTGACCCCCCTTCCGGGAGCCAGTAGGCCTGAAGGCTAGAAGGACAGAAAAGGGGCTGCTGTGGGACATAGGATAGTGTTTGAAATGACCCTCATGTTTGTATTTTACTATACCATACACGATTGAGAGGAGGAAATAGTGTTGAGGAGCTTGGTCCGAATCACGTTGCACGGTTGCACTGATTAGATAGCCTTTCTTCCTTTGTTTGTAACCTTCCAAGGTTAATAGGGGCCACCAAATGTTATCCGCGGTTTTGGGGGCACCTCAGCCTCTGTTTGAGTGGCATGTTACGACAAAGTGTAGGTTCTCCCGCACCTACCCCGAACGTTTCATAAAACTTCACTGATAGGGGCCTTCCTTAAATATTGCGGGAGTGCGCCCGGGCCCGCCGGCGACCCCCCTTTCATGCCCCCAAAATAACTAATATATCCGTCCCTGCTACCCACCGAATCCCGTCATAAGATCTTCTACGGTCCTGGTTTCCCGGCGGGCGTGCAGGCCCCTCCCCTCCTGCCTGTATGCACTAATGGGGGCCGCCCCTCCCCGGAGAGGCGGGACTTGTCCCCCGACATGGCGGTGCCTGCACGAGCGGCTGCAGAAAGGCTGTGCAATCAGTCATATCTTAACCACGGCACAGTGCACTTCGCGGACCAAGGCTGATATATAGTTAGTTTACGCCTCGAATTGCCCGACCCCGCTTATTTTGCCCTGCACATCCCACTTTCGACCAGGTCGAGGCAAAGTGGACGCTTCTAAAACACTTGATCCAAACAGAAAGCATTCTGGAAAGGCAGACAAAAAATATTGCGTCTTTGTTGTGGCGAAGAAGGAAAGAGAAAAACGCTCCGGAGCCTTCGAGCTCAGGACCAGCACTGAAGATTCGATTAGAAAGCTTAAGCCCAAGCTTCCGCTAGTTAAGACGAGAATTGCTTTGCGTTGCAGCCCTTTAGAAGGCTCCGAGTCTCAGGCTCTGACATGATAGGTGCAAATATGAAATCAGAACAAACAAAATGATGCAAGCCTTAAAGCTCTCGAACGGGTCGAGACAAAATCGAAACGACCTAAGCTCTCGATCCAAACAGCAAGCATTCCGGAAAGGCGGACTAAAAAATATTGCGTCCTTGTTGTGCCAAAAAGGAAAGGGAAAAACGTTCCGGAGCCTTTCGGACTCAGGACCAGCTCTGAAGAATGGTTTTGTAAGCTAAAGCCCCAGCTTCTACTATTTAAGATAATATTTGCTTTGCATTGCAGCTATTTAGAAAGCTCCGAGCCCCAGGCTCTGACATAATAGGTGCAAATATAGAATTGGAGCAAAAAAGGGGATACAAGCCTTCATGCTTTCGACCGGGTCAAGACAAAATCGAAACTTCTAAACCACTCGATCCAAACAGCAAACGTTCTGAAATTGGTTTTGAACGCTTAAGCCCGAGCTTCATTTATTTAAGATGAGAATTGCTTTGCGTTGCAGCCATTTAAAAAGCCCCGAGCGCCAGGCCCTAACATCATAGGTGCAAAAATAAAACCAGAACAAAATAAAACATGCAAGCTGCTTATAATCATGGCTTTAAACGGAGTAAGATCACGAAGAGGAGTAAATTCGTCCCTCTAATATCTGTATAGATGCTAGTACACAATTATTACTACTCGACGAATGTTGACCAAATTTTAATGCGTAATTATTACGACCTGATCCGGTTTGGCTGCTTGGGAGAGTATGGGCCGGCTAGAGGACAATTGTCCCTACAACTCGTGGAAATTGCTTGTCGTGTGGTCAGGCCACCTTCGTATTGGTTGCGGTTGCCCCGCCCATTGCTGATCATGATTTCTGGCCGAAATTGCGCCCGCAAAAAGAGGGGGGTGAACCAAACTGCTAACACATAGCAATTTTTCTGAGCTCTTGTTTTATAAACGATGAAGAATGACCATGTGTATTTTGTACATGGCAAAAAAAATTACGATAACAAAAGAATACTCCTCGTAATCACGGTAATGATCTGCCTGTTCCATCGTTCAACTGTTCTATTGTTTCCAGTAAGGCCCTCTGAAAGAAAAACATTACTTTCCCTTTCATCTTTTTATTGACTTGACCTTATTCCGCACACCAAAAGCGATAGTCACAGTAAAAGAAAACCCCCATACGCGAAAAAACTGAGTTAAAGTGCACATTTTTATCGATTCCCAGCCTGTGTACGAAAGAGGGATACAATATTCTATAATCGTTCCGAACCTAACGCAGCGCAAAAATAAACAAACTAAACATGACGACGAATCCCCCACTTAGGCCAGTACATTTTCAGATTCACTAAAATCGCACCGGTGACCTTCGTTCGTATACACCCACACTTATTAACCCTCCCCCCTTCCGTCTCCCAAGGCTTCATCCATCCCCCTACCGGGTAGGTGCTCCAAAGCTCGGCTCATTTTACTATAACAAATGAATTTAGCAGGTTGGGAGATGGGAGGCCGGTCCAGATCAATCCGAATAGACAACTCACTTGTTTGCTTCATATTGCCTGCGATTTCTTGTCAAACTCCCGGCTTCCATCTCTCACCATGGCCTTCGCTTGGGTCTCCTCCTTCTCACACCGAGGTCTTTGATTAAATTTTCATCCTTCTCGCACCAAGCTCCCTGACTGAAGCTGCCCGTCTTCAACGCCGGCCCCTCACCGAATGCCTCCTTCCCACACGCCGGCCGCCTCTGGCCGAATGTGTCCGTCTTCAACGCCGGCCTCTCGCCGAATGCCTACCCTTTCTTCATCTCTCTCCTCCTCTCCTCGGAGCTTTCTCTTTGCTTTTCACGCCGATAGCGTTGAGTCTTCCAATTGGTCGACCCACTTCTCGGTTGAGGCCTGATCCGCTTATCTGCGCTGCGCGTTAGGTAACGACCAATTCTGTTACCCGGGGTTACTGAATGCTGCATAGTACACGCAGGGTGCACGAACAATGAAGTGAACCGACTAGTAATGAAAGACAATTGTCTGGGCTATGCAGTGGTACCATTTTCGATTTCATACCTTCGACATCTCTGCTAAGACAGCGTTTTACTTTTCGGAAACTTGTCCGAACGCCGTGATCATTAGTGATTGAGTCGGGCGGGCTCCAGTGGCATAGGTTCCCCCGTTCTCCGCTAGGTGGCAAGCGTCGCGACGCCCGATATTTGGCCAAATTTGTAGGAAAAACGCTCTTATCCAATAAGGATCGGAAACAAACCCTTAGCTTCCAACGGTTTCATATGTAATCGGATCTCAGCTATCACGCCATGCCCAATTCAACTCTGAGCTACGTGCCGGTCATCGGCCCATTTCAGATTCATACCCTCATGTCAGTATTTTTTAACCATTACAAGAAGCGCAGAAATCGGCGACGAATACAGAAAGCCCCTTCCAAGAGTGACATACCCTAAGCAGAAGTCTTAAGTACGAGCAGTTTCGTATGCAGCGGAAAATGCGCTATCGATTGGTATGCCTTTACATTCAGTGCATTTTCCCGGAGATCGGCCCATTTTAAAATGCGAAGATATTTCTACTCGTGCGAGTAGAAAGATCTTCGCATTTTAAAATGGGCCGATCTCTGGGAAAATACACTGAATGTGAAGGTATACCAATCGATAGCGCATTTTTCGCTGCATACGAAACTGCTCGTAGCTAAGACTTCTGCTAAGGGTATGTCCCTCCTGGAAGGGGCTTACTAGGCCTCCACCGGCCTAGATTTCTAAGATCTCCGCTGGGCAGCAAGCGCCGCGGCACACACAATTCGGGTCCAATTTGCGGAAAAATCGGTCTTCCAAAACTTTCTTTACTGAGAAGCAAGCCTAAAACCGTGCTTATGCACAATTTCGTGAGCAACTGGACCTCGACTTATATCTAACTCGTCGCAAAGCTGCTGGCAGATCGATGGCCCATTTCAGATTCATATCAGCACAGCAAAAAATATCAACCACTCCCGGAAACATATGAACCAGAAAATAAACTCTCCAGCCATTCGCTATGAAAATATATCCTGAGAAGAGGTCTGAAGTACGCACAGTTTCATGGGAAGGGAACATCGGTTGATTTCTGTTATTGTCTATATAGGCACATCGTGAACCGTGGTCTTAGGCACATACATACAGTTTCGATGCGATAGAAAAAGGCAATCAAATTAAATTAGTTCCCATTCGGATAATTTACATGAAAGTCATCCCAATAAAAGTTCCAAATGCTTTAATTTCACACAGCAGGCTTCCAGCAGCCAGAAATCTTCAGATTTCTATTAGGCATAGGAGCAGGGACTTTTTCCAGGTTGGTGGTGGGGGCAAAAGTTGTAACCAATGGTGGGGCCAAATACGATTCGGTCTATCACGTGATTTGTCGACGGAAAAACTACGGAATCGGCTCAAAATTTGGGGGGCACATCAATAACCTTGCAATAGCAATAGAAACGTAATGATATCAAAATAAAAGATTTGTCATCATATTCTGCAGTTATTGACCCAAGTGTGAAACCTGCTTAAGCAGCCCCAGATGATCTCTCAAAGGTCACAAGTCAAAAACTGCAACATGAACCTGGAACTGGGCTCAGGATACTACGATTTGGAGAATATGGAGACATTCACAGCTTTATCTACACAAATACAGCCTACGTTCTGTAAGCTTAGTCCTACGTAAGGTCTATTTTTCCCATGTTTTTCCAACGGAGAGGTCATGGACCGTACTTGACCTGAGGTTATCGATATAAAAAATCCATGAACATATGTTGTAGCACTCGGTGGGACCATTATGTGGCATAAGTTTCAATCGTATAGATTCACCCATTTCTTACTAATACCACCTTAAACATTTTTAGAGGTGAGGTCACTTGAACTGCACTGGTGACCTGACCTGAGATGACCCAACCTTAAAATTGTAGGGAAAATTGTGGAATCAATCAAAGTTAGGGTGTGCCAAGTACGATGGCGCGAAGCCCCGCCCTTTTTTCGTGCCGCCGGAAAACGCGAGAGGGTGTTCAAACACATCCCGGGGCGAGGGTTAAAACCTCCCCACATTATAATATCGTAAACCAAGGTCTTAGCTACGCACATATTTCCACGGAGTGAAAATGGGATTCCCAATGATATAATTTCTCAGCGGTCGATTTCATCCCCAAGATCGACCCATTCGATTCATCCCGCAGCGCCTTACGCCTGTAACCACTTCACAACTACGGAAAGTAGAAACGCAAGTTCTATTTGCTTACTCTATGGATATATCCTAAAGCTGAACTCATTAGTACGCGCAGTTCGCTGTGCAGCCGAGGACTGAAAACTGGGAATATTCTGGTATTATTTTAAGGTAAGTGGTTTTACCTCGAGATCAGCATATTTAAAAAGCAAAGGTTTTGCCCGCTCATCCATGCGCTCATCCGGTTACCCACCGATAGCAGAAAGCCCCATAAACCCTCTCTGGGCACACCAAAACACTCGGTTACGCTTTATTTGATCTGCAACATCATATAGGCTATCATCTAATGATCAGTTTTTGGTTTGATCATTTGTATCCGTTCATATATTGACACTCCTGCATTAACATAATGCGTACAATGGTACATGCCTGTAAGACACCGACCTAAAATGGACCATAGGCAGTCTCGAAGTAAAATTAACCAGGCTCCCCACGCACGGGGCCCTTTAGCTACGCCGGTGGGCACCTAACCATCCATAAAAAACTAAAAAGATATAAATTATTGAAACACAAGTAAGATAGACACCCGCCGTCCACATCGAGCAGATGGCACGGCTGAGCGGACGGACAGAGCGGAGTTACCGGTGGGGAGGGGGTCCAGACCCGGAGGTATCCGGGGCTCGCCGACCCATCGCTGGGGGAGGGGGGACAGCAGTTGCGGCTGAAGAACGCTACAGCCGCGGAATGTTTGCCTTATGCTGCGCCCTACCTGATCGGCGCCACGCCGACCCCACTTCCCCCTCCCCTCTCCCCCACCGTCAGCCGCCGCGCGGGCTGGTGTTGTCTCGGACGGGCGCGCCGACCCAACTGACCCGGCGCGCCGCGCAGTCCACGGACGCGAGATCGCTTGCGCGTCAAGGTGTTGGGGCATCCCACGACAAATCGACCAAGGGATAACACCTTCCAAGTTAGTCTTTGATGAAACTTTGAAAGAGCGGTTTTGCGGGACGTAGATTAGCGCTGTGGTATTTCTAGCTGGGTCTGTTCAATGGTTTTTGAGTTATGGCCTTAGGTACTGTTTGGACCCAATGAAAGAACATTTCTTTTCAATTTGCCCATATCTTCGAGACAGATAATGATGATTATATAAATTAGAGATCCCTACGATCGTTGAGATCCAAATAAAACACGTCGCCGTCTAAATTTAAGTTAAATAGCAATCTAATTTTACCCGTGACCTAGTGTTGGATCATGTGATTTGACAATGATGGCGTTATAAAATGTTCCATTTTGTATTATTCATAGGGCCTTGGCGTAACGTTTTGAAAAATCATAAACAGTTTTTTAAAATAATTTGTTGATGACATTTTTAAATAAGTGATGCAAGAACAATGTGCTGAAGCATTGTACACTGAGACAATTTTTATTCCCATGTGCTCTATCTAATCCGGAACCACGGTCTGCTCGAGCATGAAATGATGTCATGAAACCTTATTCAAGGAATATTTGAGCATGTTTTCTGTCATTAAATCCTCTTTCCAGCATAATTCCAGCAAAGGAAGTGTTTATGTAGGCCTTGACAGCTTAAAATGGTTCTCGGCTTCTAAACATAGTGGGAAGAAGCTTAATATGATACCAATAAGGTATTGCAGGTGGTATTTCTTTTATACCACAAAGGATCATTTTACCATAGGTACTCGACCTATTCTAGCCACGAAATTGAAAGAGCTTTTAATATCCTCTTCAAAGTTTCATATTATACTAGGAATAAATATATTCTGCCACCGGAAATAACCAGGAATATGGGAGCTTTAGCTGCAGAATCATTCGAATCCCCAGTCTATTTTGATTCCGAGTCAAACCGTATCCGGAGATTGCGTGCCCGTGCTCCGACCCGCGATTGAGAAAACTTACCTACTCGCCGTTTCGCGCCATCTTCAGTGTTCCTGCCATTGCACGCAGAGCTGGCCACAAAGCTCTGGCGTCGTTATCCGAGCGAAATTTGAGTGGAATAGCTGACCTTTTTCACTTTACGTCGGCACATGCTCCTACATCGATCCAACTCAGGTTTTGACCTGAAAGGCCTGAAGAAGCCTCGCTGCATTTGGCATGGTTTACGGGAGAAGCCACATCGACAGACCTAGCGGTGATAACGGATCAAGAGGAGAAGCTTAAGCTGAGTCTGAGGACCGACAGATTCCGTTGAGAGCTAGTGAAAGTGAAGAAGCATACTGGGGCTGCGACAGTTCAGGCATTCATTGTACTGATTGCCAAAACCAGGAGTCCATGTGTGCCAGCTAGAGGTCGACAACACATGCACTGAAGCGTGAAGCCCAAGTTTGGCCGCGCAGAACAGCCCTTGCTATGCAAAGCTGATGAAGTAATGATAACTAAGCATCTGTTACTGTTAGATATAGTCACCCACGTGTCCTAAAGATCGTTTTCAGGTCACTTTGAGCACAGATTAGAAGCGCTTAACAAAGATTGGAAGGATTTTCTCCGGAGCCTCTGAACGCACGTCCATCGCTGGACAGAGGTAAGTCTCAATCTGTACAATATCGTGTACAGAATGAGATTTTCTCAGCCATGACGGAATGCTTTGAAGCAAACATGTCTATGATTAGCTCTATATATCCAAAGAAAACGAGGGCTGCTATCTCTGACGACAGCGGCATGTGCTTGAATTGTAAGCCTGGACCGCTCCTGGGTGATATCGGAGATGATTTTTAATTAAAGGCATTTCATGTGTGTCCCAAAAACGGTGAACGTTATTGTTGTTTAATGTTTGTGTCCTGATAAAAATATGACTATATTTTCTTTTCTAGAGGCTGAAGTAGACTGCAGTAAACAAAGTGGATTACCCTCATTATCATTAAACAAAGTTAATGTAATAGCAAGGCCACAACAACAATATAAGTAATATCTTTACAGAAAGTTTTAATTAACGAAAACAAAAACGCGAAGACTAATGAGGAACCTTCAGTGAACCAAATGAAACTCCAGGCACGATTAAAAGTATGCTACATAGACTACAATTATACCAGCATCAGTTTCGCCACTAGACTATTTTTATGCCAAATGCAGACTCAAAAGAGGCGGTTTAGTTTGAGGCTCGCATCGAATTCAGTTGGTGTGTTGAGTGGAGGGGCATATTGTTTTAATCCATGCTTCGTGGAGAGCTGGAATATAATTATCCCATGACGATTCTGCTGATGGAATACATTGATGCTGGAAGTTTTTCTAAACCGAGTGAAGAATCATTTGAAACCAGTCATCAGACTTGTTATTCCCTAGCTTACGGTGATCATTCTATGAGCTTCAGAAAACACTACGTGCTAGACACAATCTAGTCCAAGAGACTACATAGAGTCTACGACGGGAATACAATGAGCATGATTCTGCCTGATTCTAATCGAGTTTGACACCAGAATCTGGACTCGCTTTCAGCACTGACTCAGGTTATCCAAAAGGAATCAATTTTTCTCTCAGTGTACGGGTATTATATCCGTCTTAGCAGCCCTCAATGGGCCTGTCATGGGAATTAAATTTTCAGAGAGAGAGAGATGACCTTCAAAGATTACAATAACTCGTAATATACCTCTGTCTTTCAACTTTCGTATGTTTTAACATGAGCCCCACGGGTGGGGGGCGGCAAAATTTGCTCCCTGCTGGTTTTCCCAAACCATGCAAACATAAAGAAACTGAGGACAACACAACCTACAGTGCCTTATTCCCAATTCGTTTCATGTACCTGACTAAATTTTCTATATCAGGTCAGGTCAGATACAGAAGTTATTAAAGGTCAAGCGAACCAACCTCAGAACCCACACTGAGAGAAAAATTGATTCCTTTGGGATAAACTGAGTCGGTGCTGAAAGCGAGTCCGCATTCTGGTGTCAAACTCGGTTGGAATCAGGCACAATCATGCTCACTGTATTCCCATCGTAGACTCAATGTAGTCTTTGTGGCATTCCACGACAAATCGACAAGTCGATAACACCCTCATGTAGCAGATTTCGGTGTATTTTTTGTCAGGGGGCTATTGATGGAGCTGATGACGGTTTTCGTATTAATTTTCCTACCTGACTTACGGTTTGAAAATTATAGCCTCAGGCATTTTGACCATACCCACTTGCATGTCTTTTTTAAAGAAACAATTTTACCTGTATGCTTCTAAAAATGCCATAAAAACTTGATCTAGGTATCTTAAGGACGAATTACCAATTCTGGCTCATGAGAAATATAATTAAAAAATTAATTTGTAAATAAATTATATATTCTTCAATTTTTCAAAATGTATAAAAACTATTTTCCTATGACTTATTTTAGACTTTTTGAGGCTCATATTACTCTTTATACTTTTCTCTGTGAGATTCAGTAATAAAAAGAATGGAGACTTAAACAGAAAGCGAGATCTGAGCTCCCAAACGTCCCGATTCCCACTTTAGTGAGGTTCGTGCGGCAGCGCGGCCCGCCCTCGCTGCAACTATCAAACGTCTCTGGTCACGAGGAAAGGTGTCGATGGTGGGATTGGTCGGACGTGAAGGTAAGGATTTATCTAAAACAATAAATTGTAATCAATGTTCATTCCTTAACACCCGCACTGGAGAGGCGTCCGACACTTACGCCCACTAGAAGCGGGACTGGTAGGCCCCCTGAACTCTCGGAAACTAGGAGGCTCAGAAAAACCCCGGTTGAGGACTGGGTGGGAACTATTAAAATATATATTATGAGTGATCTTAATTGACCTAAGTCAGTATCGTCAAGTTCAAACGAGGTCATAAAGGTCAAGTGTTAGCCGTGCTGAGTATTCATCCGGAAATGCCGTGATTAAGCTCAAAGAAGTCCATAATGCACTGAAAACAGAGCAAGGTCATAGTGAGAACGTCCAAAAAATGTAAACTTAATTTTTGGATTAAGGTCATTCAAGGTTATTGACCTGTGACGTCACAATATGACATATTCTCTTTAATTATACCATAATTAGCACCATAGCAACCGTTGGACGGGAAATGAACATTGACCTTTATCCATGACATTTTAATTTGACCTGTGACCTTGACTTTTACGTTGAGTTATCTTAACTATGACGTCGTAGCATAATATACGTCATACTGGGTAATGCCATGCGACCGGAAGCACCGGACCAATGACTTTGAGAATGCTGGTATGGCCTTGAAATGTGACTTTGACCTTCATGAGGGGTGAACTTGACATGTAATCTCGTTTTATATGGCGCTATAACGTTGCCAGTTGGTCTTTGATGCACGCGAACTGGTACAACCGCGCGATTGCAGCGATCTCAAATTAAAGTGTTTAACTTTGAAAGCCTTTAATTACAAAATTGAGGCCGATTTTCAAGGTTATTTGACCAATCGACGTGCCGCTGAATATTCTCAGAAGTAGCGAAATAGCGTTTTTTGGCCACGAAGGGTTCTCCGGCCGCCTAGAAAAAAGTAGGTGGGGCCTTCGAGGCTCCCCTCCAGTGTGCTTTTTAACACGCGCTGGTATGAGGCCCCACCACCTTTACTGGCAGGAGGGTTACCCATCCCCTTACAATCTCAGGAACCATACTTGGAAGGGGACACGGAAAGCAGTGTTCCATTGCTTGCCTCGATCTCTACCGAAAATGCTTCAACAAAAAGTACTCAAACTAGCTACTGAGCTCAGAAAACGCTTCGATAAGGCAGTCGCGAGAAAAGGAACATTGAAGATTCACAAGTTCGTACCGGTTAATTCGAAGACCGTTATTGTCCATGAGGTCTCGAATGATGAGGGACAGAAGGTTCGAGTTTCAAATTGAATCTGTGAAGTTCAATGGTACCATGTGAGGGAGTCGTTCTTCCGATCCGTGTGTCAGATCTAAAATAAAGCAGCATGTCTTAACCCTCGCCCCACCTGGGGCCATCGATGGCCCCCCTAAGGTTTTTCCGGGATAGCAGAAAAACGACGAGGCGCAGCACCACGGTTGAGGGATCTAACTCTCACTGCATCATTTTCCCACCATCCCTGAAATTTTTACTCCGGATCAACCAAGGTCAGGTCACCAGGCGAGGTCAACCAAGGTCACCTCACTTCAAATTTTGAGCTTATTAAGAGCTACATTTCTTAGTCGGTCGCTTTGAAACTTTCTACACTTAATGACCCCTCCAGGGTCTACAAGGTGTATATCCGGGATTTTTCGATTTCGTGCCCTGAGGTCAGGTCACGAGGCGACCTCTCCCATTGGAAAAGCATGGGGAAAAGCTGCTTCATGATATAAAAGCCACAAAAATGATTGCAAATACTCAGACTGCTCAGAACAGCGTTTTTGGACACCCTTTCACGGATCCCAGGGGTAATATTTGCTCTTTGACTTTTCCAAGGTCATCCAAGGTCACCAGAGGTCAAAAACAGTATTTTGACAATAACTTTTGACCTAATTAAGCTAGAGCGCTGAAACAAACACCATCATGTTGGTCTTGTCACTGGCTTTCATTTGATATACGGCAAGGTCATTTTTTGACCTTTCGTGACCTCAGGTCATATTAGGTCACGAGGTGACCTCTGGAGGTCAAACCACTGGCGGGAGGTCTTTACGTTCCACATAGCGGAAAAAGTACTGGCAATTTGCTATCAAATGTACGCGAGCTTTCTATTGCACTTCGCAGATTTGCGCTAACGCCTATATTTTCGGAGTTAGAGGGGGGCCATCGATGGCCCCCGGTGGGGCGAAGGTGGCGCCGGACCCCCGGTGGGGCGCGGGTTAATCTTATATGTTCGAAAAGCAGTTGTCGGCGTGGACGCTATGTGGCTTTTTGTTTGTATGTGTGCTTTCTAATATAAATGGAACTGGGATACATGCAACTTTTTTAGGGAACTATTAAAATCTATATTGACCTGTGACGTCACAATTTGGTAGAAAAAGAAAACTATCTAAAACAAACCTAAGACAACAGTAATATCGGCTTCTGACGCATAATCCTCCCACTACTTTTTCCAGCAAATGCATCAGAGTGTCGGAATTGTTCCGAATGTTGCGGTAATACGTTCAGTTGTTTCGGAACGGCTCAAATTTTTATGTAGCAATAATAGCATCCATACAGCATCTAGTTCATTCACAATGTCACCGAAGCGCAGTCTTGCTCAGTTCTCCCCTCCCCGTTACCCCACTTCCAACCGGACGCGTCTATGCGGCGTGCCGACTGCAGGATGAGTGGCCGGCGACGGTGTTGGGCTTGGTCTGCTGTGCTCGTTACTGATTTTGCTCTGTAGTCTCCATTCTTTTTATTGACGTTATATGTAGTTTAAGCAATGCTCTTTCACATGAAGTTGTTTTGAAGTGAATAAAAACATAGGAAATATGTATGCTTATCTTTGCAAAAGTTTGGAATTATATTTTATACGTATTCGTGCCAATTGCTATAATTAAACTTACATATTTCTATTGTTCAGACTTTTGTAATTATTTTCATGTAACCTCTTGAAGGAATACCTTTAATTTAAATGCCTAAAAAGACAAGCGAAAAGTCTGATGCACGCGCCCGATGCTAAATTGTTCGAGGCTATAACTCCAAAACCATTTACGGACGAGACTAAAAATACCGTAGTCGTTTTCAGTGCCATTGAGAACCCAAGTCACAAATTTTCATGAAAATCTGAGATATGAGGGTATTATTTCAACCCATCGATTTGTCGATTTGTTGTGGAATGCACCCATCTTGGACTAGCTTGAGTCTAGTACGTAGTGTTTTCTTAAGCTCATAGAATGATCGGAATAAGCGCGCTGGTTTCAAATGATTTCTCGGTTGGTTTAGAAAAACTTCACGGCATCAATGTATACAACCAGAAAAATTGTCATAGAATCATTATATTCCAGTTCTCCACGGAACATGGATTATAAAAATATGCCCCTCCATTCAACACGGCAACTAAATTCGACGCAAGCCTCAAACGAGACCGCCCTTTTTTTCTTTTTTAATCTGCATTTGGCATAAAAGTAGTCTTGTGGCAAAACTGATGCTGGTATAATTGTAGTCTGTGTTGCATACTTTTAGTCGTGCCTGGAGTTTCATTGGGTTCACTAAATGTTCCTCATCAGTCTTCATGTTTTTGTTTTGGTAAATTAAAACTTTCTGTAAAGATATTACTTATATTGCGGTTGTGGCCTTGCTATTACATTAACTTGTTTGTCTAGTCATAATGAGGGTAATCCACTTTGTTTATCACAGTCTACTTTAGCCTCTAGAAAATATAACATAATCATAACTTCGTATTAGGACACGAACATTAAACAACAATCACGTTCACCGTTTTTCGGACACACATGAAATGCCTTTAAAGGGAATGTGGCACTTTCATACCGTGATTTTAACTGAGATAGCCAAGTTGTAAAGCAAGTCAGAAAACCCGGTACTCAATATATAATTTGTCATGGAATTCGAGATTTCCGTAGAAAAAATCTATAACCTACCTGCAATGTACCCTCATGTACCCTGAGCAGCAGGCCACAGTTGTTATGGCTGTTGGTGTGACGACATATGCTGACGTCACGGTGAGCATCAGTCAATCGAAGCCTTGAAGCGTTTCGAGTATGGTAGTGGTTGCCAGATCATGGCATCATCCACAGGCATATATTTATTTCTTTTCCTAAAAGAGTATTTTGAAAATCAAAATATCGACCTCATTGTACATTTTTGAGGGAAATCATGAGTGGTTTCATGATTTTCGGCTCAAAGTACGCCTTATTAGGTACACTAAATTCCAGGATTCGACCAAGGTGCCACATTCCCTTTAATGAACAATCATGACCGACATCGCCCAGGAGCGGTGCAGGCTTACAATTCAAGCACATGCCACTGTCGTCAGAGATAGCAGCCCTCGTTTACTTTGGATATATAGAGCTAATTATAGACCTGTTTGCTTCAAAGCATTCCGTCATGGCTGAGAAAATCTCATTCTGTACACGATATCGTACAGAATGAGACTTACCTCTGTCCAGCGATGGACGTGCGTTCAGAGGCTCTTGTGAAAATGCTTCCAATCTTTGTGTAGCGCTTCTAATCTGTGCTCAAAGTGTGCTGAAAACGAAATTTTTGGTACACGTGGGTGCCTGTATCCAACAGTAACAGATGCTTCTCACCATTTCATCAACTTTGCATAGCAAGAACTGTTCTGCGCGGCCAAACTTGGGGCTTCAGTGGATGTTGCCGTCCTCTAGCTGACACATGGACTCTTGGTTTTGGCCACCAGCACGATGAATGCCTGAACCGTCGCAGCCAAAGTATGTTTCTTCACTTTCACAAGCTCTCAGCGGAATCTGTCGGTCCTCAAACTCAGCTTAAGCTTCTCGTCTTGATCCGTGGTCTGTCGATGTGGCTTCTCCCGTCCGCCATGCCAAATGCAGCGCGGCTTCTTCCAGGCCCCTCAGGTCAAAACCTGAGTTGGATCGATGCAGTAGCACGTGCTGACGTTAAATGAAAAAGGTCAGCAATTCCTCTCGAATTTCGCTCGGATCACGACCAGTGACGGATCTAGGATTTCGTTAAGGGGGGCCCAGGCTCGGAGGGCGCCGAACCTGGGGGCGCCGAACCTGAGGGGCGCCAATTTCAGTGGTGGATCTAGCCAGTCGGTTTGGGAGGAGCAAACCAAAGTCGAAAAGCAAAAAAAAAAAAACGTCACGCAGTAAAAAGCTGCGCTACTAATATCACTTGCCCGTAGAATTTTGGGTATTTGAGGCGAAAAGCCAAAAAAACTTCACGGGGTGAAAAATATGGGCTCGAGATACTTCTTCCTATCCAAGGCTGGCTATACTATGACTTGCTATACTATGACTTGCTATACTATGGAGGTCTGGCTATACTATAACTGAGAATTATTGATATTTACTCCATGATTCTGATGAAGGACTGTGCCCGAATATATAATCTTCAGTGTTTTTTACATTTCCGGATTCGAGGGGACAGGCCAGGGAACATCTTATCAACTTATGTTCTGTTTGAAGTTGAGAGTTGGAACACCAAAATCTTGCTTATAAACTAAGAAGGAGTAGGGGAAAAAGGAGGTCGATCGCTTTGGGGGCGCGAAAACGCAGTTTTGCCCCGAGCTTTTTCGTTTGGGGGAAGGCTTTTTTCCCCTCCCCCTTGGATCCGCCACAGGCCAATTTAACACCCAAAAGGCGGCCAGTGTCAATGAAGAACGCGTTTAAAAAAGGATTTGTAAATGCTTATTTTCATGAAAGCTTCCTCTCAGTGAGGACATGTTCACGTTTACCATAAAGCATATTTCGAGCCAGCTAACGACTGGTACCGTGGTAGAAAATGCTGAAAGCACCCACTGACACTAAATGAAGCACGATGAGCAAATAATACAGTTATATTCGGTCATGGTAAAAACTGAGGTGTCGTATCCACCACCTCCACTTATCACAGTTGTCCTGGCTAACGGCTCAATACTGAAATACCCGATTGACGCTAACCTGAGCCTCATAGGCCGCTTTAGTTAACCAGGCTCTCACACTGAAGTTGAAACCTATATGTCGCCGCTGAAGCCTATTAAGCTTTTTGGGCCCTTTTATTGATATAGGGCCCCCTCAACCGGTCCTGGGCCCTCTGAGCTAAAAGCTGGAGCTCTGAGCTCTGAGCCCCAAGCTGGATTAGTGTCCCTTAAGCTGGTCGGGGTCCCCTGGGTTGGTATTGTTTTCGTTTAACTGATAAAGATCCCTTCAGCTTGTTTGGGGCCCGTTGTGCGTATCTGGGCACTAGTTCGTCGAGGCACCCAGCTAGTCTGGCCCTATTAGTTTTATGGGCCTTCTGAGCTTCTGCAGGTCTGGGCCCCATGAGTTGAAAATTGGACCCCTGGGTTAGTTTTGGGTTCCTGAGCTTATTTAGAAACCGTTTAAATAGGTAGGCACCCCACGCTGGTCTTGAGAATCCTGTGTTGGCGCTGAGGTCAAATGAGCTCGTCGGGGGCCCTTATCTGGGGCCCCCTTAACTGGCACGGACCCCTCAGGTGATTTTGGAGACCCAAAATCCCTCCTACCGGATTCCACCCACGCCAGATTTCCTGACTCCCTGAGGGCCCCTGGGGCCATTGGGGATTTTTCCCGCGATCAGCGCTAGGGCCCCTCCCCGAGACAAAGCTTACAACATGTCTCTGTGTATATACTCTAGCATCTGCCAGAGTTGAGCTAAAATCATTTTTAGGCACACTTCGCTTCCTCTCGTTACGGCGAATCATCAAATAATGCATAATATGACTATACTAGGTCAAAACATAAAAATGACCTGACCTAAGGCTTGGTCAAGGTCACCATTTAGCCTAGCATAGTCAGTATGCATATGAATCAACTCACAATAGCAATAAAAAATGGTATTAAAATACGGGTTTTATCAATATTTCCTGCAAAGCAATTAACCCAAGTCTTAAAACCTGCTTGGGAAGCCCCAGATGAACTCTCAGAGGTAACATGTCTAAACTTGCAACATGAACCGATAAAGAGGCCTAGGCTACCATGATTTGGGGAATCCGAAGGTATTCCAAGCGCCGTCTGCAGACATAGAGCAATTTTTCGGCAAATTTCCGTTTTACCCCATGCATTTTCAATGGAGAGGTCATGATTCGTACCTGTCCCTAGGCCATCGATGGGAAAAATCCCGCAATAAATGTATTAGTACTTTTTGGGCCCATTATATGGTACAAGTTTGAATTCGATAGATTCACCCCTTTTCTTACTTACGCCAACTTAAACATTTTTTGGGGTGAGGTCACTTGACCTGCACTAGTGACCTGACCTGAGATGACGCAACCTTAAATTTTGAGGGAAAGTTGCGGAATTGATCAATGATAAGGTGTGACAAGTACTGTGTCGCTTCGCGCCGACGTTTTTTCGTGCCACTGGGAGACCTCGAGGGGGTGTTCAAGCACCCCCAACGGGCCGGAACGGGGCTCGAATACTCTAGAACAGGGCTGAGGCCAAAAGGGAAGGCTCTAAACAATGTCTGCAATTTTTGGGGTCAAGGTCCTTCAAGGTCATTGACCTATTACGGCACAACCCAACATATTATGCCTAATTTACGCTGTAACTAGCGCTGTGCCCAAGCTTACCAATGACCTTTGATCAAGCCTTGATCATCAGGGCCAGTGACCTTTAAAATTGACCTGTAACCTTGATCTAAACACTGAATAACCTTTACTTTGATATAATAGCATACGTCATAATAGGAATCGTAACATTATGCAACGTCATTTAGGGGCTGTCCAGGAGTACCTGAGCTCATCAGGAACACCTATGCTCTCTGGGGGGGGGCCTTTGCTTCGATGAGGCACCTCTGCCACCCAGGGGCGCCTTCGCTCCCCAATGGACGCAACCTAGCTATCCAGGTGCATCTTTGCTGTTCCGGGGGTGCCTTTGATACCCAGTGCCCAAGGGGAGCTTTTTCTTATCCAGGTTTACCATGGTATTGAGGGGCGTATTTTTATTCAAGGTAACCTATAATACCCAGTGGCGCCTACCCTATGCAAGGGCCCTTAGGCTATCCAGGGGGCGGCAATTTGCTATGCATAGGGCGCCCTTATGCTCTCCATGGGCACCTCATTCATAGGGTGCCTCTGATATTCAGGGGCGCTTTTCCTATCAACAGGGTACCTGTGCCATCTTGGGGCTATTCTTATCAAGGGACGCTGCTGTTATTTAGGAATACCTACACCACTGTCGAGGGTCGCCTTTGCTACCCAGAGGCGCCTTTACTTCTTAGGAAATTTGGCAACTGTGCTTTAAGGAGTGCTTCGGCATCGATTGATTGCTCTATTATTGGGCTTAGGTGCACGTGAACCTTGAGCTCATGTAGCGCCCATATTGTTGCTAAGGAACGCTTATGCTATCAAAGGGCGCCTTTGCTATCCAGGGCCGCTGTTTTATTCAAGGCAGTCTGTTCTATCCACGGGCATCTGATATTTCGGGGGCGGTGCCTAGGTTATTCAGGAGGCGGTTTTTTTCTCCACAGGGGCGCACTATTGCTTTCCAGGGGCGCCGTTACTGCCCAGGGGTGTCTTTCTATCCAGGGGCGCATATGCTGTCTAGGTGTATTTTTCAATCACAGACGTGATTGAAATACATGCCCCTACGTTATCCTGGGGTGCTTTTTGTCTCCGGTGAGGCGCTATTTTTCTCTTCCGGGCACCAGTTTATCCAAGGGCACCTGTGCAGTCCAGAGAACCTTTGTTATCTAGGGCTGCCTTCGCTGTTAAGGGGCACCTTTGCTACCCAAAGGGAGCATTTTACTTTCCTGGAGTGCTTATTTCCATCTAAGGGGAACATATGCTATCTTGGAGCGCCTTTGCAAACATGGGGCGCACTTTTTCTATCCAGGTGCGCCTTTGCACTTGAGGAGGCGCCTCTGCAATCCAGGAGGAGCCCAAAATAGATGGAGAATAAGAATTCTGAAATAAGGCGCTCGAACACTGAAATAAAGTGCCTAGTTATCAGAAAGAGGCGCTCATCTGCTGAGCGGGGAGGACTGCTGGTTGGTGAGGGCAGCGTTCTCGGAAACGGGGCGCACATACTGAAAAAGGCACCCGGTTGCAGCGATGGAGCACTAAGCCTTCAGTTATAGGTTAATGAAATGTGGTTAAAGGCAGCCCATGCTCAAATTGAGCGCTCGAGCCCTGTAACAGAGCGCGCGACTGTCAGACAGGTGTGCCAAACCATAGACAGTAGGGCAGCTGAACATGGAAAGGGACACCTATGATATCCTGGGGGCGCCTGTACTCTCCAGGTGAGGCGCTTGTTTTCTTTCTCAGGCGCCTAGTTTATCCATGGCCGCCTATGCTGTCCAGATCATCTATTTCAAGAAGGGTTAACTTTGCTGTCCAGGGGCGCCTTTGCTATCCAAGGGCGCATATGATATCTGTAGGGCGCTTTATGCAGAGGGCGCCTAGGCTGTCCAAGGGCGCCGTCCTAACCAAAGGCCGCCTTTCACTTCCCTGACGTGCCTATTTCTATGTAAGGTGCATATATTATCTAGGAGTGCCCTTGATATACGGAGATGCCTTTTTGTCCAGCGGCGCCTTTGCTCTTGAGGGGCGCTGCTCCAATCCAGGGTAGCTGAAGATGGATAAGGCACATCTATGTTATACAGGGGGAGCCTGTACTTTCCAATGGGGCGCTCATTTTCCTTCTCAGGCACCTAGTTTATCTAGGGAGCGCATAGGCTATCCAAAGGCGCCTTTGCTTTCGAAGGGTGCCTTCCTAGGGGCGCCTTTGCTATCCAGGGGCGCCTTTGCTGTCCAAAGCACTTGTGTTATCCAGGGTTGTCTTTGCTGTCCAGTGGCGCCTTTGCTATCTAAAAGTGCATATGATATCCGTCGGCGCTTTATCCAGTGGGCGCCTGGACTATCAAAGGACACTTTTTCTATCCAAGGGTTGCATTTATTTTCATGAAGTGCCTATTTCTATCTTAATAATTTTTGGGGCTTATCGACGCACCAACTGCCAGGGTCATATGGCGTCGCCAACTCTTTCCCCTGTTGGAAGGGTTTCTCGGGAGCCAGCTTGCTCCTTGTTCAGGGAAGCCGCCGGGCCTTGAACCCGGGTCGGCTGCGTGGAAGCCAGCTACGCTGACCACTTCACCACCGCGCCCCTATTTCTATCTAAGGGGCTCCTATTCTGTCCAGGGCACCTATGTTTCCCAGATTTGCCTTTGCTGTCCAGGGGCGCCTTTGCCATCCAAGGGCACCTTTCTTAACCAAGGGGCGCATTTTGCTTTCCTGGAGCGCCTATTCCTATCTAAGGGGCGCATATGTTATCTAGGAGCCCCTTTGATACCAGGAGGCGGCTTTTTGTCCAGGGGCACCTTTGCTCTTGGGGGGCGCTGCTCCAATGCAGGGCAGCTGAAGGTGGATAAGGGACATCTATGTTATACAGAGGGCGCCTGTACTTCTCAGCGGGGCGCTCGTTTTCCTTCTCGGGCTCCTAGCTTATCCAGGGGGCGTCTAGGCTATCCAAAGGCGGCTTTTCTATCGAAGGGGTGCCTTCCTAGGGGCGCCTTTGCTACCCAGGGGCGCCTTTGCTGTCCACGGCTCTTGTGTTATCCAGGGTTGTATTTGCTGTCCAGGGGCGCCTTTGCTATCCAAGGGTGCATATGACATCCGTAGGCGCTTTTTCCAGTGGGCGCCTAGGTTATCAAAGGGCGCCTTTTCTACCCAAGGTGAGCATTTCATTTTCCTAAAGCGCCCATTTCTATCTAAGGGGCGCTTATGCTGCCCAGGGCACCTATGTTACCAAGATTTGCCTTTACTGCCCAGGGGCGCCTTTCCTAGCCAAGGGCGCATATAGTATCCGTAGGGCGCTTCATCCAGGGGGCACCTAGGCTATCTAAAGGCGGTTTTTCTATCGAAGGGGTGCCTTCCTAGGGGCACCTTTGCTACCCAGGGCGCCTTTGCTGTCCACAACACTTAGGGTTGTCTTTGCTGTCCAGGGGCGCCTTTGCTATCCAAGGGTGCATATGACATCCGTAGGGCGCTTTTTCCAGTGGGTGCCTAGGCTATCAAAGGGCGCCTTTTTCTACCCAAGGTGAGCATTTTATTTTCTAAAGCGCCTATTTCTATCTAAGGGGCGCTTATGCTGTCCAGGGCACCTATGTTACCAAGATTTGCCTTTGCAGCCCAGGGGCGCCTTTCCTAGCCAAGGGCGCATATGATATCCGTAGGGCGCTTCATCCAGGGGGCGCCTAGGCTATACAAAGGCGGTTTTTCTATCGAAGGGCTGCCGTCCTAGGGGCGCCTTTGCTGTCCACAGCACTTGTGTTATCCAGGGTTGTCTTTGCTGTCCAGGGGCGCCTTTGCTATCCAAGGGTGCATATGACATCCTTAGGGCGCTTTTTCCAGTGGGCGCCTAAGCTATCAAAGGGTGCCTTTTTCTACCCAAGGTGAGCATTTTATTTTCCTAAAGCGCCTACTTCTATCTAAGGGGCGCTTATGCTGTCTGGGGTACCTATGTTACCAGGATTTGCCTTTGCTGCCCAGGGGCGCCTTTCCTAGCCAAGGGCGCATATGATATCCGTAGTTCGCTTCATTCAGGGGGCGCCTAGGCTATCCAAAGGCGGGTTTCTATCGAAGGGGTGCCTTTCTAGGGGCGCCTTTGCTACCCAGGGGCGCCTTTGCTGTCCAGGGGCGCCTTTGCTATCCAAGGGTGCATATGACAAATGACATCCGTAGGGCGCTTTTTCCAGTGGGCGCCTAGGCTATCAAAGGGCGCCTTTTTCTACCGAAGGTGAGCATTTTATTTTCCTAAAGCGCCTATTTCTATCTAAAGGGCGCTTATGCTGTCCAGTTCACCTATGTTACCAAGATTTGCCTTTGCTGCCCAGGGGCGCCTTTCCTAGCCAAGGGCGCATATGGTATCCGTAGGGCGCTTCATCCAGGGGGCGCTTAGGCTACCCAGGGGCGCTTCATCCAGGGGGCGCCTAGGCTACTCAGGGTGCATTAGTTCCCCATGGCGCAATCTTGCTATCTAGTGGCGCCTTTTCTTTGCCGGGGCGCTTTTGTTAGCTTTCTAAATTTCATCTTCAACATTTTACTGGGGCGCAAAAGACCAGTAAAGGCGTCTAGTGTTTGGGCAGGGGCGCTTTGCCATGGTTTTAAGGAGTTTGTGTTCATTCAAGTGGAATAAGTGGTATCTACCACCTTGGCGCACGAAATGGGTACAGGCGCGCCGCTCATATCGGGCGCCTTCGGCGCCCGATATGAGCTAAGCTTTACTGGGGCGCTTCGGAGCTAAGGGGGGCCGGGCCCCTGGGCCCCCCTTGGATCCGTCACTGATCACGACACCAGATCTTTTTGGTCAGCTCTGCGTGCAATGGCAGGAACACTGAAGATCACGCGAAACGGCGAGTAAGTTTTCTCAATCGCGGGTCGGAGCACGCGCACGCAATCTCCGGATACACTTTGACTTGGCATCGAAATAAACTGGGGATTCGAATGATTCTGTAGCTAAAGCTCCCATATTCCTGGTTATTTCTGGTGACAGAATGTATTGATCCCTAATATATTATGAAACATTGAAGAATATATTAATAGCTCTTTGAATTTCGCAGCTAACATAGGTCGAGTTTCCTACGGTAAATGATGCTTTGTGGTATAAAAGAAATACCACTTGCAACACCATATCGATATCATCTTAATCTTCTTCCCACTATGTTTAGAAGCCGAGAATAATTTTAAGCTGTCAAGGCCTACATAAACACTTCCTTTGCTGGAATTATGCTGGGAACTCGGGAAGAAGATCTAATGAGAGCAAGCATGCTCAAATTTTCCTTGAATAAGGTTCCATGGAATCATTTTATGCTCGAGCAGACCGTGGTTCCGGAATAGACAGAGCACATAGGAAAAACAAGGGGTGACCTTAAATATTTGATAGATCAAATCTAAAATTTTCATGCAATATATTCTCACCACGACATTGACCATTAATATGAGTTTTTGAGCATGTGATGCTTCAAATGTCATGTGAGGTCACATGCGCATACAGTGATTACTTTGCCAATATCTTCGCACCACATTGAGATAGAGCCTCCATTGTGCATTCATTGTGCTTATCTTGTCACTAGGAGACTATTGATATGCAACATGACGATAATAGGTCACCATATGACCCTGACCTAGCTTGAGAACGGGTCGTTTTCTCATTTGACCCGTCAGGGTCATATTATACACAATTAAATTTTCCACAATAAGAGGTCTCCAATGATGCTTAAAGATGTTATCTAACTCCACTCAGTACAAATATATAAGGGAAAATCTTCAATGCCCTTTCTATGCAATTTCCTTTAATATCTGGTGACCTCAATATTGACCTGACAAAAAAACGTTATAATTTCTCTTTTGACATGTCAAGAGCTTTCGAACACCTTCTGTAATTTTGCTTTAGCTTCCCAGGAAATTGGGGTAAAATACACCCCCGCAGTGGGCTCGTATTATGTTAGTCATGGGCGGATACAGGATTTATTATCGAGGGGAGGCACATCGACCAGGTTTACACTAGCTAGTGCCGAAACGCAGTGTAGTGTCGTCGGGAACTTTATCAGAGGGTAACCACTCCCTTCTTCTGCTTACTCTGAATTCGTCCTTCATACCCTTGATGCCAGGAAAATGTCAAATTGGCAGGTAATTCTCAATAGAAAATACAATCGGGCTGGGTGCACTATGTTTGGACAACAGAAAGGCATATATGTAATTGACATAGCTGATCTGATCTGGGACCCCTGAGCTGGTTCTAAGCCCATGAGCTCATCTGGGTCTCTTCTAGATGGTCAGGGCCCCCAAGCTTATCTTGAAACCCAGGTGTTGGCACTGGGGCTCCCTTAGCCGTCAAGGACCCCTTATCTGGTTCGGAACCTCTTAGCTCTTATGGGCCCCTCAGCTGATCTTAAGCCCTCTGAGTTGGGTTCGGGCCTCCTGAACAAGAGGGCGAGCAAAAATCGATGAGGGTGGTCCATGTCCAAGTCGGACGCCTAATGGTGTGCTGGGGAAAGCTTCCCCAAAACCAGGGGTGGCTCAAACTAAAAAAGTCAGCTTCAAATGGTTTTACCTTTGTGTTTGCTACCATTCACTGTTCGTACCCAAGGTGTCGCCAATTTTCGTTCGCCTTCGGCGCCCGAAATCAGCGGAAGCGGCACTTGGGTCGTAAGACAGTGAAACATCCGTTGTAAAGACAGTGGCCAGAATATTTAGAAATATTTACGAATATCCACTTTCCAGACAATCACCGAAGTTAAGAATTCTTTTGCGAGAAGTTTATATTAGATATAACCTGTTCTTTACACGATGAGGAGGCACACTATGGGCAGGGGCGGTATTTCGGATGGCTGAGAGGTTATCAGTTTCAGTTATAAATGGACCCATCATTATGCTGTAAGTGACCACTGTATGAGTCAATGTGCTGTGACCTCGGCTTCTTCCCAGACGGACGTAGGTAATGCTTAGACACACGCCTGTTTTTGACACTAAGGTGCCATCTTTAGCAATCGTTTTCACGAAACTGTCAGGAGCTGTTTGATTTATCTCGGTGAGTTAGCATTGTACATTGTAGCCAACCCTTCGGTAAGTGTCCCGGCAACGCTGAGTGATGGTCCCCTCCACCCCACCCACCGCGAAGCCATTGTACTGTTGTGTCCGGCACGTATCCGGACTGTCGCCGGCTCACGTACCGGGTGACGACTTAGGATCAGCCGGCTAAAGCTTTTTGTTAGAGGGTTGAGTGATACCCTGACATGTTGTTGCTGTGACCACCTTATTCAAACACATGTGTTACCGCATAAACATACCTTTTCATCCCTTCGTCGAAATTCGCCTCCACGGGCAATACGTGCGCATTGTGTTGAGCGCGAGGAAGTGTCATGGCTATAACGAGCCCTATCCCTCTCGCGCCTCGCACAGCGGTATGTCGCGACGGGCGTAATTGATGGATGACTGGGTATGCCTTCCTGTTTTGTTGAGGTCGGGCTGGAAGCGCTACCTAGCCATGAGAGAAATCAGCAATGAACCAGAGGAAATACACCACTGCACTGGTAGACCCTGGGATCAAATGCGTACACCACAAAATACCTGATCTGAAAACAAGTATTAAATTGAGTAAAGAAACGTATTGTATCTTAATCTCAGAGGTCTCACCATCCCTCCTAATCCCCTCCCATCAGCTTGTAAAATATAATAGTTCTGTTTAGTAACGCCTACACTCCATGGCATAAAAAGTTATACCAAGATGTTATTTCCCCGTGTTCATTCCTTACATTTTCATTCAAGGTATGGACAGGAATAATCTGTTTTCCCCACTTTATGCGAGGGCCCCAGGACATATGTGAATTTAGTTTAATACAATACCATTTTGGGAGGTGGTTGAACTCTGATCGTGACTCGAGACCGTGGCCACTGCCTCAGGCATTGGAGGAAATATACCTTAAATGAAATGTGGTACCTTTATAACGTGATTTTAGCTGAGATAGCCAAGTTATAAAATATGCCGGAAAATCCGATACTCCATATATCATTTGTCTTGAAACTCAAAAATTTCGCAGAGAAAAGTTAAAACCTACCTGAAATGTACCTCTCATGTACTTCAAGCAGCAGGCCACAGTTTTCAGGCTGTTGGTGTGACGACATATGTTGACGTCACGGTGAGTATCAGCCAATCGAAACCCTGGAGGCCTACGGAATATGGTAGTGGTTGCCAAATCATGACATCATCCACAGGCAGATATTTCTTTCTTTCTCAAGAGGAGTATTTTAAAAATAAAAATATTGAGCTTATTTTACATTTCTCAGAGAAATCCTGGACGATTCCATGATTTTCGGCTAAAAGTATCCCAAATTGCACTAAATTCCAGGAATCGACCAAGGTGCCACATTCCCTTTAAAGGGAATGTGGCACCTTGGTCGAATCCTGGAATTTAGTGTTATTAGGCGTACTTTTAGTCAAAAGTAATGAAACCACTCACGATTTCTCTGAAAAATGTACAATAAGCTCAATATTTGTTTTTTTAAATATTCCTCTAGAAAAAGAAATAAATATCAGCCTGTGGATGATGTCACGATCTGGCAACCACTGCCATACTTGAAACGCTTCAAGGGCTTCGATTGGCTGATGCTCATCGTGACGTCAGCATATGTCGTCACACCAGTAGCTCACAACAATGGCCGCCGGCGACGGGGGGCTGAGGGGGGCTGGTGTCAGGTAGGTTTTAGTTTTTTTCTACGGAAATATCGAGTTCCAAGACAAATGAAATATGGAGTACCGGGTTTTCCGACCTGCTTTACAACTTGGCTATCTCAGTTAAAATCACGTTGTGAAGGTGCCACATTCCCTTTAAGTCCCACTCCTGAAAGAAGCACGTCCTCGTCGACCAACGGAGATTCTCCCAGGGCAGCCGCGTCACGCTTTATCTTCAGAGTATTGACCTAGCTGCCCCCCCCCAACCGTTCCGAACTTTGGGCCTGGGTCCGTCAGGACTATTTGATGACAAGCAGGGACGCAGCCAGAGGCTTGGTGTGGAGGGAAAGGCACCCCGGGGAGAAAAAGGGCACTGTTTAACGTAACGTAAGAAACTTGCTATATCCTAGCTATATTAACTTTTGGGTACCTTTGGTCCAAGAAAAAGGAAAATCAAGCATCGACAGAGAAGGGAAATTCGATTAACCCACGCCCCGGTGGGCCTCCGAGCCACCTTCACCCTGGTGGGAGGAGGGTGTTTGAACACCCCCTCAAACTCGGCACCTATGCGGGATGGCGTGAAAAACGCGAAAGCTGGTGGATAGCTCATAAAAATTCATGAAGAAACTATATCAGTCACTTTTTGACTCAGGTCAATATTGAGGTCATGATAGGTCAAAGAAAGTAGATTTGAGTACAGTTTTTGGGCTCTAGCGTCTGACAGAGTTGAGTTAAAACCATTTTTTAGGCACCATTTGCTTTCTCTCGTCACAGCAAATCGAATGATACATAATATGACCATACTAGGTCTAAAAACAAAAATGATCTGACCTCAGGTCAAGGTCACTTTTTAACCTAGCATAGTCAATATGCATATCAATCGACTTGCAATAGCAATCCGAACGCAATAGTATCTAAATAATAGCTGCATCATTATTTCATGCAAAGTTAAAGACCTATGTCTGAAAGCTGCTTAAATTGCCCCAGATAATCTCTCAGAGGTCACAGGTCAAAATTTGCAACATGAAGCTGGAAAGGGGCCCATGATACTAAGATTTACAGAATATGAAGGTATTCTCAGCAGTATCTACACAAATACATCCCAATTTCTGTTTTTCCCATGTATTTCCAATGGAGAGGTAATGGTCCGTACTTGACCTTAGGTCATCGATATGAAAAATCCCGGAATATACGTTGTAGCACTCGGTGGGCCCATGATGTGGTATAATTGTCAATCCGATAGATTCACCCATTTCTTACTTATGCCACCTTAAGCCAACTCATGGAAGTACTTAACATCAGAGAAATAAGTGGAGCCTGTGATATCTCACTATGTGCAAGCGAAGACATATTGGAGTCTAAACTTCATTTCTTATGCCCACTGGTTTTGTCGCGACGAGTGAGCCCTGGCTGAACGCGGATAAAGTTCCGCGGCTCCCACAAGGGCAGTAGAAGGAGAAGTGGCATCATGACATTAGAAGAGTAAAATATTTGCTGCCGGAATAATTTAGGAGATACCTTTTAACGCGTTTATAAAGATCCATATTTCCAAGGATCCCAGTTGGAGTAAGGAAAAGGTAAAGGGACCGGTGGTTTGGATGTGTATAGTGTGACAGGGCTGAAAATT
Source organism: Lepas anatifera (assembly GCA_034440635.1). Taxonomy (NCBI): domain Eukaryota; kingdom Metazoa; phylum Arthropoda; class Thecostraca; family Lepadidae; genus Lepas; species Lepas anatifera. The sequence goes on from JAOTON010000253.1 coordinate 1,286,861, forward strand.
GTGAAAAACTAGTTCTTCATTTAAATGAATCAGTAGAAATCCTGGTTTAGGGGACGGTGCTCTGAGCTCAGGGAACATGCCTTTTCATCACCCCCTCCCTAGAATCCACCAGTATAATGATATATTTATATAATCAACGGTGCCTAGGCATCACAAAACGTTTTAGCAATGGCTCAATCCTATGTTAAAATATTAATTTTACGGTGCAGTTGCGTGCTTAGGCGCAATCTAAGTGTTGGGTAGCAATAATAGATAGTAATAGTGAGAAAATACGTTTTCTCTAGTTAATCACCATTGTACGAATCCTTCCATTAGTTTCTATAAATAAGCACAAAATACGAAATGGCAGGGCAAAATCAAGCAGGGAAAAAAACGAGCATTTACAGGTGCAACGCAAAACAGGCGGAATAGTGTCACTAACAGAGGTAACGGAAGTAGAACTTGAATGACGGAACTGAACTTATCAGAACAGAATTCAAGGGAGCGTGACAAGCACAGACAAAAGCGAAAGATAAGGGCTACAAAAATACAATCCAAAGAGAGAACATGTGAAGTTTTGCTTTTACCACATGATCAGAGGCTAATACGAACCCGAATCGAAGAGTCTTAGTTTGAAATAACACACATCCTCAGCTAGATGTAATGGATTCCATACCTCCACGCCCTCTACCTCCTCCCAGACGAAACTCGTAGCGAATTTGGTAATGTGCGGCTAGGTTTCACACGTAAAAATAGCCAGAATTATCCCATAATCCTAAGCCAGTACTCCTGGCACGGCTAAAACAGCCGGCTTCTCCTCTAGCGGTCAGTTGCTGAACTAGCGTCGCAGTTGCTCAGCTGCTTCGGTAGCCTGCCACCAGGTGGCTTGCGCCGCTGGTGTCAAGGCCAATGAGCGTTTCGTTACCTAACGGTCCCTCGGTCAGGGGCCCTGGGGGTCGTTCACCTTTCACGCGTCATTCACGCCGGCGACGTGCTGCCGCCGCTGTCCTTGCTGGATCCGTCTGCTCCTTCCTTGCTGTATCGCACGAGGGTTTCGTGCACGGTCTTTTAGGGGGGAGGAAGAAAAATTGTGCCTTAAAAATAATCAAAAGACGATAGCTAGGAGAGCCTTCCCGGCAGAGGTTCACAATCCACATCCAGCAATTTCTCCCTGGGCACAGACGGCGTATCGCCGCCGGTGTCTCTTTTTAGGCGGCGCAGGCCCGCCTTTACACACAACAAAAATATTATTCTATAACACACTCACACTTCAGGAGCTGAGTCCAAAAAATACATGAAAATTCAGTCTCCCTCACCTGTGCTTACAATGGCAAGCGCGCGATTAGTCCTCAAACGTTTAGCTTAGCAAAACAAAAAAACTATCCGGGGCTGTGGGTATTTCACATAGAGAGGTCAATTATATCTTTGGTTCTGTGATACGTCTTTTAAGAGTTATGAGCCAACACTTTATCTGGATATTTCTACGTATGTACCGTAAAACCATTGAAAGATACTATAAGCAAAAAAAGGACGCGGCATAATACACACAGTAAGACAAAGAGAAAGAAATATAATAAAAACACTTGGCGAAAACCCCGCCAATTTAATGACAAGTCTAGAAAACCCTTGCAGACGGTGTCTGGCCGGTCACAGAACTTTGACACGGCTCGGTGACCTCACTTGAACTCGTGGGTTCGCCAGCCGTCTCCATGGTTACGGTTGTTCAACTGGACCAGGTGCCGATCCGATGGTAGTCGTCGATTTTCTCACTTGCACGTACCGTGCCACCGGTGGCGGTTGCAGGCCCGTAAACCAGGACCGCCCCACTAGCGTCAGAAGCGAACGTGAGAGGATGAAGAAATAAATCAGGCCCCCGTCAGCAAAAAAGGAGAAAATGAAAAGCCACCTACCCTCTCGTGATTTTGATGTCCGCCACTGTCCAGCCAGCGAGTGTCAACCCAGAACTTTTCGGTCATGAACCAGAAAACCATGCCCTTAGCTCGTTTGCTGTAAGTTCCAGGGGCGTTTGAAGAGAAAGTAAACTCTGCTTGTCATAAAGGGAGCTGTCGATGTGTATGGTGTCATCAGCATATGAGATTAGCCGCCCATGGGTCACAAAGCCAGGAAGGTCGCTAGTAAACTGGAAGAAAAGGACAGGGCCCAGGATTGGCCCTGTGGCACACCGCTTTTTACAGGAAGGATAATATTTCCACCTCTAATCTTTTGAGAACGTCCGGTCAAATAACTGGCAAACCAGTCTGTTTCTATGCCATACCACGACAACTTCGTTAGAAGAAGATCATGATCTACGCTGTCGAACGCCTTGGATAAATCTATGGCGGTTACTGCAGATAATTTACCTTTGTCCGCGTTGTCGACAAAACATTGAACTGCACTGAGAACAGCGTCTTCGGTCGAATGCTGCAGCCTGAAGCCGAATTGGCTTGGCTGTAATACATGGACACTTTGCAGGTAAACATTGAGCTGAGAGCAAGCAAATTTTTCTAGTATTTTTGAGAGCACGATTAAGAGTGAAATTGGTCGGTGGTTGGAGGGCATTGAAGGGTCACCAGGCTTAAAAATAGGCACGATGGACGCCAATTTCCAGTCACTTGGGAAAGTTTTCGTGATAAGTGAGCAGTTGAAAAGGCGCAGAAGGCAGGGGCCGATTACAGGAAAACACTTTTATCGCAAACAATTGGACTCCATCCATGCCTACAGCGCGGGACGAGCTCATCGCACGCAAACATCGACTTCGCTCCGGAAAGGTGACGGGTCTGAAGCTGAAACCTGATGCGCAGACAGTTGGAGATCTCGGATGTTTCAATCCCTGTGCGACTTCGGTGGAAAAGGACTCGGCAATTGTGGATCCTACAGTGGTGAAGCGTTTGTTGAGCTCGTCTGCTGCTAGGGTATTTCCTTCCTCTGATCTTTGTAGCGTCTTGGCTGGTGATTGATTGGTGCTAAGGGCGATCTTCTTGAACGTCGGCCATAAGCTACTACAACCTCCAGATGCGAGCTCACCGCACAGAAATTCCCTTCGGGCCATCACCATTTGCTTCTTGGCCTCGTTACGAAAGCTTACGTAGCTGTCCTCCGCTTGTGGAGTCCGCTGGCAGCGCCAGAGGTCACGAGCCGTGTCTCTTTGTGCCATTAGCTGCCGCAGCTCAATCCCTAGACATGGCATAGGGTCTCGAGTAACGCGCTTGGTGGTGAAAGAACAATGTCGGTCCATCACATTGTTCCAGATTTTCATGAAACCCTTAAAATTGACAAGGTTGGCGACAAAAAAACAGTATTTCATTGTAACAACAAGACCTATGATCTGGCACCTCAACAGAGTGCTTACTAGATTACACTCTTTGAACGAAGAGAGCCGCAATGGGAAATGACACTCCCATTCGATACAAGCGCCTTTTAGCCAGTGCAGTGTGCTCGCGCTGCGGGTGCATTTCGTGAAGCGACACAACCGATCTAGTCTGCTGAAGTTAGACTTCATTTTTATTTACATTTTGAATGCTTCTTAGCAGGCAAGGTGGCAAATGTTGGGTAGCAATGTAAGCAAAAAAGGCCACAATGACAGTGGTAAGTGACCGTTGCTAAGATGCAGCAAGACCTGAGCAGGGCCTTGTTGGACGGTAGAATATGAAATGTAAAGTGCAAAGATGTATGCTTGCTGTCCACCTGCAGCTGCATCAGCTGCCTCAAGTTGTACATGTAAAATCACTTGGGGATTGAAACATTTTATATGATTGGCTTTCTTACAATGAAAAACCATTACCAGACACAGGAGCAATGCCACAGATGCCGAATCTGTTAAATGCCACTTTTTATGCACGCTGTTAATCCTGCTATGTAATGATTTCCACGTGCCTGCTAAGAAGATACAAAAGTAGAAATAAAGTCAAACTTCCGTGGACCGGACCGGTCGTGTCCTTTCACGAACTTCACTGGCAGTGCGAGGCCGCTGCACCGGCTAAAAAACAATACCGTCGTATCGGGGTGTCATTTCCCATTGCAGCTGGCGTCGTGCAGAGGGTGTAATCCAGCGGGCGCGCTGTGGAAGCTCCGGAGTGAGTGACGTCCCAGGGTGGCCGGGTTCGGAAGCCTGGCTGGCACGCGGCCCCGCCCAGCGGCGCAGCATTCACCAGCTGGCCAACTGCCGGGTGTCCACGATTGCAGATAGGAGCATTCTTTCATGTGTTCCCTGCTGTCTTCCGATTTCCACGTCAGGACTTACACATGATCTCTACTTTTTGGGGATTAATTTTCGCATTTTGGGATGAAAAGTGGATGTCCTAGGCCTTAGATTCTCCTATCTTTGATAATTATTTTATCAACTGTTAGCCGTATGACCCTGACAGTTGGTGCGTCGTTAAACCCCAATTACCAATTGATAGTTTAAATAAATATATTGAGAGCCAGAGAGAGCAACATTGATTTTGAAAGCTCTTAATCAAAACCATTAATCACTTACCTAGAATAAAGTGGCAATGATACAAACTTTTTCGCAAACGGAAAAGTTACCTCTCAAAAATTGTTTCAGAAGATCACCACAGGTTATTAGATTACCTAAAAAAAACACACCCAGTGGCGGCGCTTCCATAGAGGCACAATAGGCACTGCCTAGCCACTTTTAAATGTCGAAGTCAGTATGTATTTTATGTGGAAGAAATCTAACTTGACTCCATATTCAAGTGGCAGAGATTATTCCTTTTTCGGATCACTGGGTCAAAGAGTCAATAATTTGCATATCTGACAATCCTAGCTCGCAGCTTTTTACCGTGAACAAATGTGATATCAGGCACTTCGCAAATCCGCTGAACCTGCCTAAGACCGTGGCAAACCTAACGTGTGCTTTTTGATTGACATCTCTAATGCCTCATTCATTCGGACGCGAGTACTGGCTCGTAAAATCAGCAACCTAGGCTGGTCTGAAGTGCTAGCACGTGCATGCCGCGTCTTAGGACCTTGATTGGTTCTCACAGATCGCATGCTGTGATTAAATGTTTTTGAGTTTCATAGGTTTGTACACTACTTAGTGCTTGTCCTTATTTCTATGTTATTTTTTCTTACTTCTAATAGGTAATTAAATGGTTTCTTTTGTATATTTGATTTGCTGAACATATGTTGGCCCCATGCTTTTAACTTAACTTAGTTTTTGTTTTGTCTCCTGTTTTGTTTGTTCTTACTTTTATTTTGCTTCTGGGTGTGTTTTGCATTATATTTTTGTTCACTTTCGTTATTTAGGGCTCGTCTCGTTCTGTTGTGTCCTGTTACTCTCACTGTTTTGTATATTTTTTCTTTTTCTCGTTCTGCTGCAACCTCTTCTTTGCTGGCAGTTTATGTTATGTTTTGTTCTGTCTACCTATATTATATTCATTTGCTCTAATCTGATAACTGGTCGCCTACTTCCTCTTATTCTCTACTGCTGTGCTTGTGACGTTCTGTTCTTTTGCTTATTTTGCTTCGCCTTGTTCAGGTCTTCTTTTGCTTCTGTTCCATGCTTATGTGAAAAATGAACAACTGATTACAGCGGATTCATTTATTGATTTTCGTGTATTCGCGAATTTCTAGCCTTCTCTAGTGGGGTACAGTTGTTTGGCAATTATTAGCAAGATATTTAATTTGAAAAGCCCTTATGAATATCACAAGTCATGGCACAAAATCGGGTGGATGAAATTTAAAAAATCCGTTCGATCATACAGCGAGAAATTGGATGTAATAAAATGAAGTGCCAAAGCCGTCCTTGAAATGGGAAGCTCTCGTGAGTACCTTGTCATTCCCGGCTTACTACCTATCCTTCTTGAATTTTGCATTGCACCTTCATTTACTGCTGTATAACCGTTTCCACAATCCCCGACATGTTTTTGACATATATATATTGTAGAGTTTACCAGCCGCTCGCAGCCGGAAAAAGCAGCATCGCCGCAGACTAGGTGTATTAAACCTTCAACCTGTTACTGAGGAGAGAACACATACGTCACCAACAAGTCGCCACAAACCCCGGTCCTGCCTGCCCACTGCCGCACCCTATATAAACATCTGAAGATGGCGTTACTGGCCATATCTCGAACCTCGAGCAAACAATAGATGGCGCCGATGCCACAATCCTCAAGTCGATAATAAACAGGTAGCAAAGTTCAAAGTAAACGAATGCACTATGAACATTTCTGGAGTCGAAATATCAACACGTCAAACTACTCTGAGCATTAATACAGATGAAAAAATACGTGTCATGACCGGCAATCGAAAAGCTCGAGTTATAAATACAATTCAAAAGCTAAACGTTTGTCAACGCAAGCTCAATTAAATTTACCGGCTGATGAGGCCTTCCAAGCTAAGCACGCCGGATGGGGAACTCCGCAAGCGGACTGACGTCGCCGCCTCGCCACTCCCACCATGTCACCAGCGCCCGCCGAAACCCGCACGGGCGCGCCTCCTGGCACATAATAAAAGCACCCTTCAAAAACCACTCATCTCGCCACCTTCGAAAGCTGGAGTGATAATTATGCCACCAAATTACCAGCACCTTCGTGAACGTTGAATATCACTGCGCCATAAATAGCTACTGCCAATCACACCCTGCCCGAAGTTACTAAAGCCTGACCAGCAAAAGGAGATCTCGTGTCACTAATTCCACAATCAAGTCGCGATATTATATCCTCAAAATCAGTACTTACATCTGCTCTGCTGGCAGGAAAACACACGCTTCCACGAGCGGCACTCTCTCCGCCGCTACCACAGATCGAAAGAAAGCGCCCCCTTGTGGGACCATCAGTCAACAACCACAGGTCACGTGACCTACATCTATATCCAAAATACGCTTATTATTCAAAAGAATACGAGTCTGAAGCACAATAGCTACAAAATATGTTTTCACAATTCAATATCCGAAACTCAAAACTAATTGTCCAAAACACCACGACCTATTTCGCTCACAAACAACAGAGCTTCCATTAACCGCGCATTTAGAGATGCAGCATTCGTACCAGACTGTTCGTTCGATCCCATCAGAGCTGCAGTTATAAATCCAGACGAGGTTAGGCGCAGGCAGACAGGACGAGGATCTGCGGGACTTAACCCGCGGCTGGAAGGGGGCCACTGGCGCTCCCCCGGACCCACTTAAACAGGCGAGCGTACCTAACATATATATATATATATATATATATATATATATATATATATATATATATATATAATATGATATTCAACATTTAAGCATAAATATTATTTTTGCTCATCGACTTGAGCTTGCCCCCTCTCCAGGTGACCTGCTGCATCCACCCCTGTCCACTATCAGGTAAAAAGCCTGGGCGAAGTCCCCACCTCTAAATCAATCGTGCCTAGGCTGTCATAATGTTCAAGCGCCGCCACTGCTCACACCTAAAACTTCTTAAACAAGATCTTAAAGTCAACAGACGCCTGCGCGTGTGACAGTACAACGTAAAACCAAAGTCAAGCTATTCCTGTCACATCTCTTAGAACTTCTAGGTTGAAAAAATCAATTACATCAGATCGTTCTTTTTAACTTGTCTGTGTCAATGGTGGCCATAGACCATTGGATGCGGTGTGACGCTGGGTTTCATTTTCTCATAGATTTATCCTGAAGTCCTTGATTTGCTCAATATTTCACATAACTGAAAGGCTAAGTTACAATCTAGAGGTGCTTCATACTTGGTGACTATATCATTGACCTAATGAACTCAGACTATGGTTTAGGCGGGGAATTTTTGTCTTGTATGGCAAGTGGCAGCTTCTTACCATGCATCTCAGTCCCAACAAGAATTACTAACCACTCGAGCACACTAATTGACAATATCTTTGTCAATCATCCCCAATCAATTGCCTCAGCTGGAGCAATCATAGATGACTCCACAGACAACCTGCCAATATTTTGCTGTATTCAAAACTCAAATAATAAAACAATTAACAAGGAGTTCATAACATCTTCATTCGACATGAGGTTGCCAAATCAGCTGGGTGGAAAGGTGAAGTATGGACTTGATAATATGCCCCCTCCAAGTGATCCACACCACTGTGCAAACTTAATAATTTCAGTTATAAACAAAGAATTAGACCACTTATCCAAAAAAAAGAAAAGTCTTAGACGGGATCCCGTGCAACCTTGGATAACACCTGCAATAGTTAAAAGTATAAATAGGAAAAATAGATTACACAAAAGGTTTATCAGAGACAAAAGCAACATTGACAAAGAAAACCAGTACAAACAATATAGGAATCGCCTTAACGCAGTTATTAAAAGAGCTCAGATTATATATATGAGGAATAGGCTTGAAGAGTTTCAACACGATCCAAAAAGGCTATGGAAGACATTAAATGAAATGATGCACAGAAAGAAGAGAGGCGAATCTTTTCCAAAGGTTTTTGAGAATAAAGGAATTACTTTAGATGAACCCAAAATTATTGCAAATGAACTCAATAAATTTTTTTGTACCATCGGTCCCTCACTAGAGGAGCAGTTGCCCAGGACATCAACTGATCCTTTAATCTGCCTTCAACAATTTGAAGCAGTAGAACACTACACCTCAACAGAAGTAACTCAAGAGTATGTAATGGATATAATAAAAAACCTGAAAAATACTGGTCCTGGAATAGATGGAATCTCAACCATGCTCCTTAAAAAAATAGCACCCTTCATCATTGAACATATTACCTACCTAATGAAGTTATCTATCTCAAAGAGAACTTTTCCGGACTGTCTCAAAATAGCTCTTATTAAACCAATTTATAAATCAGGCAGTAGGAAGCATTTCACAAATTATAGACCAGTATCGATTCTTCCTGTTCTATCGAAAATTCTTGAAAAAATAATGTACAATGATCTTTCCCGACTTTTGGAGAACATTAACGTACTATTTAACTATCAATTTGGCTTTAGAAAAAGGCATTCTACGTACATGCCCATCTCCCTTCTTTGTCATCGTATAACTGCACAGCTCTCCCAAAATAAAACTGCTGTAGCTCTATTCTTGGACTTAAAAAAGGCCTTCGATACTGTGGACCACAAAATTCTTTTGCACAAGTTATGGAAATACGGGGTAAGAAGTAATGAATTTCAGCTATATGAGTCATATCTGAAAAAGATGTCAAAAAACTAAAGTATTGGGCGAGAAATCTGACTTTGAAAGCGTAACAATGGGCATTCCACAAGGATCTATACTCGGCCCATTATTGTTCAACATCTATATCAACGACATCTTCAAAACTTCTAACCAAGCTCAATTCTATCTGTTTGCTAATGACGCCGCAATTCTCTTTGAAGCCCAATCAATGGTGGAGGTCAGTTGCCGCATAAATGAAGTAATTCCTTTGATTTCTGACTGGCTGATAGGTAATCGATTAACTTTAAATGCAGGAAAAACTTTATCAGATATATTCATTGTCTAGCGATAAGCCAAGTATAGATATTTGCTTTAAATCGACCTTGATAGAAAGAGCAAAAACTGTTAAGTATTTAGGCTTATATTTGGACGAAAATATGAAATTCAAAACACACATATCAAAAACATGTAATACAATCTGTAGAAATATTAGCGTGATAGTCAGAGTAAGACATATACTTAATAAAAAACAGTTGCTGATGTTATATAACGCTCTTGTGCTCCCGCACATCAATTATAATGCATTCATCTGGGCCAATAATTACAGGAGTAGCCTCACCAAACCATTCAACTTACAAAAACGAATAATACGAATCATTGAAGGTGCTCATCATAGAGCACCCAGCTCCTGCTTGTTTAAAAGCTTAAAAATATTAAAAGTAGACGATATAGTAAAAAACAGCAATTGCTTATCCTGCACAACTTCTTGACTGGAAGCCTTCCAGAAATTTACAGTCAATGTTTTGAACTTCATGAGCGCAGTAGAAATACTAGGCAAATTCGACACTTTAAGCAGCCACCGGCTGAAGCACTAAACAGAACGTTCTCTTCCTCTGTTTCCTGTCCAAGAATATGGAATGAAATTATTGCAGTCAAAGTTTCCAATCTATCAGATATCCCCATGTCAAAGAAATTCTTCAAACAAATAATTAATAAACTGTTCCTGGATGGCTACTAGGATGAAATCAAGGAAACTTTGACCAACAGAAACTTAACAACTATAGACAGGTAGCGAATAAGAAGAAACATCACAAATTCTCTGATTAGACCTTCTGCTTGTAGTCACTATGTCACACAGGTAAAAGTGGTGGGTTTTTGTATTTTTTTCAAGTTATCCTGGGATTTTCATCTTATCTTAGGCTAGGTTTTTTCTTCTTCGTTCTTCCTTCTTCACGAGGTATTAGGTATCTGGCTTTTAATAACCTTCTTAAATAAGGGGAATTCATGCATTAGTTAAGAGGCTAGAAAACTAAGCAAGGCAGATTATAATCAAAACTCATAGGGTAAGGAGTATTGACAAGGATCTGCTTCCTTTACGTTCCTCGCCCTGTCATCTGACTAACCCATCTCACTTTGTGCCTTGACGACCACCCTAACCCTGGATTCCCTTTCCAGCTCGGAGAGCGGTACCGGGCACATAAACATTTTAAAAAAATCTCGATTACAGACTTCCAAAACACAAGAGGTTATCAATTATTCTATCGTAGCTTGCCATAGGGAGCTTCTTCTTGGTTTAGGCTCATAAAGATTATAAATAATACGTAGCATAAGTTCTAGATTTCCAAACTACCGTTATTTATCGGTTGCCTCATCAGGATTCGAAACAGATAGCCCCATGGCAATAAAAGTAGGATGGTATGTGCTATTTACCATATACCTTTTCTGAGGACCTGTATTCGCACTGAACCTCTGATAGTTGGAGTATGCGCCTTCAGGGTGTGATATTTGCACATAAGCTAAGACTTCAAGAATCATTACATAAAGCGCTGAAGTCTCGACGCTCTAGAACGTTGAAAATTGGGGGGGAAGTGACATTTTCTTATAGATTTCTGCCGATCTTGAAAAACGTAACTGTTTCAGTTACTTCACCTTTGAAGAATAGGCACAGTTATAAAGCAACAATTGATGCAACAAGATAAGAGAAAAGGATTCAAAACCAAAAGCCCTAAGAAGCTTACTTTGCCACAGGCATAATTTAACCTGGTGCGAAGCTGCACAGCTCTGTGAAGTCATATAGTTTCGATTTCTTTAAGTTGGGAGTAGGTTTTTTTGACAAGTAGCCCCAAAATCGATTTATGGATGTTCTTATGGTGAGAGGAACAGGTTTTCAGGGGTACATTTTAACTTATGAAAAAGAGTATTTTGAGGAGCATTGTTTGTTAAAGGCTTAGAATAGCCAAGAAGTGCGAAAATATATCCGCGGATTCGCTACTTCTCAGTTACTAGGTAAGTCATACATTGTTTTTTTTGGATGTCAGGTAAGTAATAGGCGTGTGTAACTTAATTAGTTGATATTGCTATAACACATATCAAATTACAAATGCTTCTCATTCTTTATACGGCGGTCAAAAACAAAGCACCTTATTGCACATCCACTTCAAATATGTATTAGACTAACTGCTGTCATACAAGTGTGTAGTTGGAAACAGCATTTCGGCCGTTCGAGTCTCCGAAGAGCCGGAGCTTGTGGCTGCCGAGCTGGCTGATTTTGCGAACATCGGAACCGTACGCTTGATATGTTTGACTGAACCCTTGTGCAGGGGCATGAAACTGACAAAATTAAGTCGTGACGCAACTGGTTTAACAGTGACAGCTCAATAGCAATGGAAATTTGGTTATGTGAATGGTCGGTACGTAAAATATATCCTCGGTGGGAACCGTGGCAAACTGGCCAAAAAAGTTATGCTTACATAGCAGCTAAGACCTCACATTGGTCATAATTGGGTAGGGTTTGGTCTATGCACATTTTTGAACCACAGGCGACCTAAGGCAGAGCCACGGTGCAAAGTACACGCTCCGTTTTTTTAACACGCGCATTGACGGGGGTCTGAGCCACCTTCGGATTGACGAGGGGGTACCCGCCCCCCTTAAGATCTTGAGAACCACGGTAGGTAGCAAAAAAACGGTAAACGGCGTTGGGTAGCCCATCCGCTTCTCCATCAAAAATATTTGTACCATTTTTTTGTCAGGTCACATTTAAAGTCACCAGAGGTCAAAAACATGCCGTCACATGCCGTCATAGGGATATCATGTAAATTAAGTTTTTCGGCCATTTCATCTGAACAAGTAAAGATAGAGCAAAACAGCTTGAACTATATGAATCCTCGCAGCAAGCCGAATCGAATGATATATGATTTGACCTTGCTAGGTCAAATCAAAGATTTGACCTGACCTGAGGTCAAGTCGGGGTCAAATTATATAAAATGCATATCATTAGAACCACAAAGCCAAGGCGAGTCTAATGAAGCTAAAATAAACGCTCTATCACCATCTGTTACTGAGTTATTCAGTAAAAACCATATTTCCCATGTATTACCAATGGAGAGGTCATGCTTCGTACCTGACCTTAGGTCATCGATATCAAAAATACCGGAACATATCTTAGAGAACTCGGTGAGCCCATTATGTGATATAAGTTTCAATTGGATAAGTTCACCCTGCTCCGACTTATGCTATCTTAAACTTTTTTTTAGGTCGGGTCACTTGACCTGTACTGGTGACCTGACCTGAGATGACCTATCCTTAAAATTTTCACAGAAGTTGCAAAAATGATGAGGGAAAAGGTATAGCAAGTACGGCGGCGCTGCGCGCCGCCGTTTTTCTGCTGTCTCCGAAAAACCCGAGGGGGCGGGGTACCCGCCCCCTGTCAATACGCGGGTTAACTCACTTTTGTGATTTAAAGGACAGGGTTTTGTCAGGTACAAGACATATTAAAAACTTGGTTTTACTTAAGAAAAGAAAAAGTTAGTAAAAAAACAATGACATGATTTCAGCTCTTTGGTAACGAGTGCATCCCGGAGGAGATGTGACAGCTGTAAGTGAAACAGGGGTCCATGGCGCACAGGGCGGTACTCTCATACACAAATTTGAAGTAAAGCTAAGTCTTATATTATCCGACAGAACTTCTTTTGGTATGCTTGAACTTGCTAAACGTGCGCTTTGTCATGGTGGTGATAATAAAAAGAAAGAACAAACGACTTTTTCTGATAATAAAGTTCAGAATGCTCTTAAATTTTCCTCTCAGGACACGTCTCTCAGCAGGCACACTTGCCCCAATTAAGGGAGTATTAGCATGGGTGTTTAATACTCCTTGCTATCCTTGCTAATCCTTTCTTCCGGACCAGACGGGACATGGAAGAGGCTTCCCACCGTCGGGATTTGGTTATGATTGATATAATGGTGTTTTCGTGATAATGCCTCGCGTTGTGTTTCTTTAGACTTAAATTCCTTAACTGCTTTATAGTTTCAGGTATGGTTAATACTTAAATACTTAAATGTCACTTCATTCAAGCTCGAGTTCCTTCACATGACTCTATTTCTTCAATTTTAGCACATAAATTTTCCATCCCTCGTGCCTCCAAAACGAGACCAAAATAGTAATGCGCCTCCTCAACAAATGGATCATAATCGATTGGAACAATCACATCCCGATAGTAATAATCATCAACGGCTGCTGAAATGCTTATTTAGTGCTGAGTGTGGATGGAGCTGTACCCATGTTTCACGTCGACAATGCAGTGTCGAAACAATAGCGATAAACTGTAACTACTGGTAGTAATAAACTTTTAATTTAATAGTTCATCTCTCATTAAATAGTTTAATCTCTCTGTTTGAAATCAAAATTTACAACACTAGAACCGCATTTTTATCACTCGTCGGTAATGTTTTGAAAAATTCAACATATAAATGTCAGGTACTGAAAACACGATAGAGAACAAAATTTGATTGCGCATTATCACTCCTCAAGACATGGTAACGTAAAATTAAAGCGCTCAACATTAACACGCGCACTGGAAGGGGGGCCTAGGAGGCCCCCACTTGTTTTTGCAAGATGGCCGAAAAACTGCTCAAGCCGAAACACGATACTTTGCCACATTTAACAAAATTTAAAAGCGCGTCGATTGGTGAAGATTTTTTGAAAATCGGTTGGAAATTTTTTTACTTATAGGCTTTCAAAGTCAGACTTGCATTTTGAGATCGCCGTAATCGCGCGGTCGGACCAGTTAGCTTGTATTGGAGACCGAGCGGTGAAGCCATAACGCCATATAACCGGGATTATATATCAAGGTCACCTCACATGAAGGTCAAGGTCAAGGTCATATCTGCACTTTCAAGGTCACTGGCCACAGTGCTTCCGGTCAAATGGCATTACCCGGTCTGACGTATATTATGCTATGACGTTATCGATAAGGTACCCAAAACAAAGGCCACGGTCAAAGGACAAGGTCAAAGGTCATTTGGAAAGGTCAATCCTCATTTCCCGCCAAACAGTGGCTATAGTGTTAGTCCAAGTGTATATTATAAGTAGTATACCATATTGTGTCCTTAAAGGTCAACGACCTTGAATGACCTTGACCTCAAAATTGTAGGGAAGGCTCTTTGAGACCTTCTCTATATGATCCTGGTCCGCCTTTAGCTTATTTCCACCATTTTCTTGCATAATCACGGCATTTACCGATCGGTCCCCAGCATGGCCAAGATTTAACCTTTATGACCTCGTTCGACCTTGAAGATATTGACCTAGGTCAATGAAAATTGGTCATGATGTAGATCACTATAGCCCCCACCCACCTCCCAAATGGCGTTTTTCTACACCTATTAGTTCCTGAGATCTTAGGGGGCCTACCAGGTCCTCCCCTCCAGTTCGCGTCAGTGCCAGACCCCCTCCAGTGCGGGTGTTAAACTACCACGGAGCGAAGACTGAAAAAGGCAAACGGCTGCAGTAGCTTTTACAAGGTTAGACAATTTCAAACTAACTGTACCACTATATCTATATTTCTATGCTTCCGAGGATCAAGATCTCTCATTACGAATCCAAATGTCTAGGAAAGGAAAAGGCTATTCTTACAATTACCACCGAAGTCCAAACACGAGGACCACCAGCAAGCTCCCGACGCTGCCACACAGCTGGCTTCCCATCAGCCCCTTGAGACCTTCTGAGATGCTTTTCCTCAGGCTTAAACTCATTTCGCATTGCGATTCGTGAATATCAGTCCAAGATCAGAAATAGACGCCACACTTACTTTCAAGTCATCGGTTTGTAGGTCAATCACATTTAGCGTCCGAATGCGTCACCATTGCGACTATAAAGCACGAACGATGCTCACGATTGAACACCCCAGGTCACCGAACAGAGCCATATAAACACCAGAAGGCTCAGTGACCTGAAAACATCGGACAATATAGGAGAGGAGTCCCCAGGCTGGATATATTTTCCGTCGAGGAAGAGCAATAAAAGCAACAGTTTCAACGCGCGAGTACCCTGGCAGGTAATGTGACACGTAAGCACAAGCTGAATGAGCCGGCTGACCCTCCAATTCTAGTTTGTCTTAGAACTGAGGTCCATCTATTTTCACCATCGGCACAGAGAAATTATCATGGCTCAAAATAGCAGTATATCCAGACTTAGGATGCAAATTAGGGACATGTCCGATTTCTCATGATGGTTGTACGACATGCAAGGCACTCAGCCCGTGCAAGGTAGCGGGAAGTCTTAATTGTATTCCAAAAACAGGAAAAACGTTCGCACTTGCCCCCAGGTACGGGCTTTCATGTTTATAATATAATAGTTAAGTGGCATGTAATTGTATTCCAAAAACAGGAAAAACGTTCGCACTTGCCCCCAGGTACGGGCTTTCATGTTTATAATATAATAGTTAAGTGGCATGTCAAAGCAGTGTATTTTACGAGCCGGTAAGGACATTTTAATAATTTTCACCATTCACCACGATGTTTCGTATTTATGCGCTTTAGGAAAATGAAAACAATAGCAAGAAAGCTGTTACATCCCTATTACATTGCTTGGGACTCGAAATGAAGAGAATGCCTTCGTCTGAAGGAAATGCATCCTGACCTGGTTTTTCATATCGATTTTGCCGCAGGCTGTAAATATCTTCTCGATCAAGGAGGAGGGGAGGGAGCTTGATGGGCTAACGCTAACACGGTAATACAAAACCAAAACAAAGGCAAAACCAAAACAAGCCCGCCGGGATCTCCGCCAATGGATTCATCACAAACAAACGGCCTCTGGAAAGGTTTAAAAGCTATACGCTTATGTGCTAAGAGTATGGAAATTTCACAGCACACGCAGAGAGCACTTTTCCCCGGTTAATTATATAATGGAGCAAAACGGCTATAGAAGAGTGCATCGATTTTTAATTCGTTGCAACTCCTCGCCGGACATTGTAAAATATTTCAATACTACTGTCTTGGTGATGTAGTATTCACGGCGACAAGCTTTGCTCTTGTCATTTGGTTTTTTGTATTTAGTCCAATATGCTCTGCATCCCATGCCAACATTCGCCTTGCAAAAAATCACGTCTGTTTTCCAGTGGAAAGCCAATCGTAGACGCTGCTATTGCTTGCAATATGTTATGCTTAAGTCACGATGTCACGATTCCGGTCCATCCCACGCCGACTTTAACGCACCTCTCACCTGTTCCTGCGCCGTGCTCCGGACGTGTCCACCGCTGGCCTCCGACCGCCGCTGTTTGGGTGGCTTCCAGGCAGCGTGCGGGGCGCGCGCGCTGTCCCGCCGACCGTCACACCGACGTCTGGCGCCGCTGGTGACGCTACCGACGCCGTCGGCGCCGACGCCGTGCGCCGCGCTGCCCCGCTTACTTGGAATTAGCGGATCGCGCTGCGACGCCCGGAACCGCCGCCAATGTTTCGGCGGTGGGGTCACGCGACGCGTGGGGCAACAGCAGCGGCGGTGCAACACGCCGGCCAGTGTTTTGTTGTGACCGAAACGACGCGGGACCCGCCGCTCGTCGGCACTTTGTTCACTGATGATAGGTGGTGACATGTGGTGGGAATTTGGAACTCAGGATCACATCGGTGTTAGGGTCGGCGGAAGAAGTAGGACAAGAAGATAAGATAGATTATATTTCTGCTCTCGAGAATTTGTGATTAGATTGACATGTCCCAATCTTGCATTCTGATTTCGTAATACTTATTTATTTATTTATTTATTAGCAGCGAACAGCCACAGGTCACGACCCACTTACGGCTGAGGTCATCGTCTAAGACAGAAAAACATGGAAAAGCATGGTCATCGTCTAAGACATACATACATGGTTTCTGAGTTGCTAAAATGGTATTCAATGGTATGAGGTTTGACTTTGCACTTAAGAATAACGACGGCCTAAGTTTTCTACTGCCGATTTCTCTCACTCTGCCTGGCGTGTTTGCAGGAGCGTTCGAGAGCCATCTTGAAAAACGCTTGACATCCATGTTGAATGAAGAGTTTTGAACTTTCCGGATTATTCCGACTAACTTTGGTACCCGATCCGAGCTATCGAGTCGGACCTGAACCTTCCATCGGATTGACAGGACAGGTTGACTTCTCTCACCTTTCTAATTGCGTTTTTAATCGGATTGCTCCATCATATTCCGCAGATCTCAGGCGGATTATTGTTTCAGAAACTGGCACAGAGAGGCGTGCATGACAAAACCCAGTGGAAGAGACTGCAGTCTCAACGGTGGCCTTCAGCTGATATTCTCCCACAATATATCATAGCCTAATGTATTTTAGTTACTGTTTTTATTAAATTCCTTGCCTGTTTTTAGTCTTCGCGATCTTCAGAAAATTTTTATATTCTCGAATAGCCGAGTGCTCACATGGCAGGAGACCCATCAGAGCGCGCATTAGTAGAGGTAACAAACGCAGTAACTCCAAGTCGCAGAACTATGCAGTGTTAGCTCTCGCATTTATTCTGGTATTGGCCACCTTCGGGGGTGTTGTGAATCTACCTTGTGAGTGGCCCTTAATAGACGTAGAGCTTCGCGGTAAAAATAAAAACAAAACAGCGTGCTGCTCGTCACAATGCTCATCATTGATTCTAATTTGTATGGCCTTAGGTGTAGACCACCACATATATGGATCTCACACTTGATCTAGCCATTGACCATAATACCTGCGGTGAGAGAGGTCTGGTGTCAACGCGTAGTGGCGGGTCCTAAAGTGTCCCCCTGAAATTTAAAAAACCCAGAGCGTTAGAACAAATTCCACTTTAGGGGTGCGTGGGGACGATGGTGATCTGTATCGTAGCCAAGTTCCATTGAATTAGGTCAATATCTTCAATGCAAAACGAGGTTGTATAGGTCAAATCTGGGCCGTGCTGAAGACCAATTGGTAAGTTCCTTGATTAAGCGAAAAAAACAGGAATACACTTAAAGCAGACAAAGCTCATAGAGCAAAGGTCCACACAATGTTCTCTGGAAGTTTTAGGTCAAGGTAACTCGAGGTCACAGACTGATAACATAATAATGTGACATATTTCCAATAACATATGTACATACAATGCAACTGGCACTATTGCAGTCTTTTAGCGGGAAAGGAGGATTTGACCTTGAAAAAGACCTTTGATACTGACTTGTAAGCTTGAACTTGACATTGAGCATCCTTAACACCCGTACTGGAGGGGGCCTGGTAGCCCCCTAAGATCTCAAAAACCAAGAGACGTAGAAAAACTCCGGTTGAAGGGTGGGCGGGGGCTTTGGTGACCCACATTATGACAAATTTTCATTCACCTAGGTTAATATTTTCAAGGTCAAATAAGGTCATAAAGCAAATCTTGGCCATGCTGGGGACCGATTGGAAAATTGCCGTAGTTATGCGAAAAAAGACGGGAATTAGCTGAATACGGACCAGGGTCATAGAGGGAAGGCCGCAAAGAACTTTCCTTACAGTTTTGGGGTCAAGGTCATTCAAAATCATTGACTTAGGAGGTCACAATAGGGTATAGGGAAGAGTGGGGTAAGATGCCCCATCGGATAAGACATCTCATCCCCTCTTCCGGCAATCCGGGCCACCACTGGTAAATAATATTGTTCTTGGTCAAAAGCAGAGGCTTTGATTGTTTCTTACGCAAAAATTCAGCTCCCTCCTGTGAGTTGCATGAAGCTGGTGGATAAGTCTTTGTTTCGATGTTTTTCTAAGAAAAAATTGCTCAAATAGGCTGCAGATATCTCAAAGAATATTGGATGCGTGATTTGTTTGCTTTCCCATCACGGATGATGGCATACTGAACTCATTAACTGAGCATTTCTTTTGAGTGTTTTAATTGTATGATTTTCGCCTTTCAGGTTTTATCTAGTTTGGGTACTGATGGGAAAGATGCCCTCTCAACGAATGGGAAAAGATGCCCCATGGGCAAATTTCCCGGTGGAAAGGGAGGCGTCTTTCCCCACAGCAATATAACGCTATGGGTTAGAGTGAACAAATGTGTTAAACTTGGGATTAGTCTAAACCTTACCCACGGGCAGCGCCATGGAATGGTTACTAGGGGCTACGGACCCTGGACTGGTGATGGCGGGGGGGGACGTGAACTTTAAATTGACCGTCTTTGAAAAAGCTAATGACCCTGAAGCTCATGAACAAATTTACGTAGGTGAAGTATGTAGGTAATAGGGAGACAAAAAACCTAGGTCGATTACCAAAACTTGTTGGGAGACGTCCCCACAGATTGGTGAGTTAGGGGATCCGTCCTCCTGTTCCTGTCCTCTGCCTTTGAAGCGCATGACCGTACGTGTTAAATAAGAGCTCACTTCAATCTGTCGCTTTGTTTCTAACCTTTCCAATCGAAGGCCTCGCACCTGAACCCAGGCCACTAACGCAGGAAATTCCATCACAGCAAAATTTTGTGGTTGGTGGTTGTATTCGATAAAGTGAATCCCAGTTCAATCATTAAAACCTTGAAACAATTATTTGGGAGTTCACCGGACCTGGCCTGATGACCCAACCGGAGATGACCTCAAGGCGGGTTCAGATCAAACTGGTGTGGTGGAGGTGCAAAACAATAAAATTGACAACACCGTAAAATATATTTTAAAACAAAATTGGCCAAAATCGGTCGATTTTGGAGAATTAGGAAGGGGCTATGGCTGGATTGCTTACCCTGGATTCGCCTATGAATGAGCTAAACCTGAAACATTCCACATAGTTAATCCTTCAAATCTGCGTACCTGATTTCTTACGTCATCCCTACATTTTCCATCCCGGTAGCTCAGTTAGTAGAGCGTTGGGCTCCGGCCCGCTCTTCAGGAACATGCAGTCGCATGTCCTGCATGTCCAGGCTTGGGGTCGGTTCTCCTGAGACACTCCGGCGCTCAATAGTTTACCCGACGTAGGTCGGCTGGCAACTGACTGGTGAGGGGGTGACCTGAGCGGGATGGCCGTCCGTGTGAGTGGTGGGACGTTTAACTTTGACTTTTCAATTAACTCTTCATTGCAGGAGTTGCTCGCTCCGATGGTGGGGCTAGGGTCTCCGCGACAAGTCCATTGATGACCTTAGTGAGACTACGACTCCAAAAGCCGAACTTGCAACAACATTAATCTAAAAAAGGCTCTGGAAGACAGAATAGTTAAAGGGGGTGCAAAAGTAAAGGTATCTAAAAAGACGTGGCCAAGGCAGGCAAAAGCTGAATAAGGGAAGAAAGACAGTGGGCATGACGATTCCAGGTATCTCATTTACGGAGTGAGTTTTGTTCTCTCGTGCGAAGACTGGATCGAGTGCACTGCCTGCGAGGCCTGGGCCTGTGTGCCTTGACGAGAAGGCTAAGGTGAGTGTGCGCCATAAATGACAGACTGGGGACCTGTGACGGTTAGTGGGAGGAAGCTTCGAGTCGCCACAAGCCATTTCTTCTGTCTGAAGTGAATGTTTTTGCACTTAACAACTTCTGGCCCATATGTATTTTAAATGAGGAATTGAAACAAAGGGAACGCAGAATAGACAAGGTAGGGATTTAGGGAGGTTCTCAGAAACCTTGTACGAGTTTACTTCGTTTCGTACTTCGTTGTTGTGTGTGTGTGTGTGTGTGATTTGATATTACTTTTATGGTATACTTTTATCCTTGGTTTTTATCGTTAGTTTTACGTAACTTTGTTTTAGCATTTGACGTGGAAACGTGAAAAACCACCTACATGTTTTATCAATGTGTGTGGAGGCTTCTAAATACATTCTGACGTCTCAGTAATACTAAAATGATCACCAATGAAGCTAAGATCTACGAAAAAGCTACTTCATCAACGATAGACCAAAATCGGGTAAGATGCTCAGGGGTGGGGCATCTAACCAAGCCCCAGGGGCGTCTTACCCACCCGCTGGGGTAAGACGCCCTTTTGCAAGCCTCGAGTAAACTCATAATATTTAAAATATTTGATAATTATCAGCAATTTCATCGACTCTATAATGAAGATAAATGATCCTGCTACGACATGGCATCTAAAAGAGCGCTGTTGGTACCGCGGTTATTTCATAATCCGGAATTCCCTAAACCCTGGGCATCTTACCCCGCTCTCCCCTACTACCTATAATGTACAGTATGACTAGCACTAAAGCCACTGTTTGACTATAGTGTGAGGGTTGACATTTACAAACGACCTTTGACCTTGAACTTTACATTGAGGTACAGTCCCCGCAATTGAAATTGCCATAACTAGGCTCGACCGGTTTAGGATGGATATCTTGCATCCTATGGTGCCTATAGGTTTAGAAACGGGTGCATCATGTGTATTTTTCAAGAGCTTTCCAGTGGTCACCATTATTTACTAATCTGACATCTGGGTGAGAAAATATTACACAATTACTAATTTTGCTGCTTTCTGACGGGGTAGTCTTCGGCTGACTTGCCACCGCCTCTGATAATCCCTGACCCTCTCGCCCATACCTGGACCACGTGACCTCACAGATGAATGGGCGGTTGGCATTGTGCCAGCTCATTCATCCCTCTCACAAATCTTGTCGTGTCTGAGGGGCACTCGTATTGCAATTGCTCCCACTGTGTTGCTGTGTGCTGGACAACTGGCGTCACTGACCTGGGGCCCCGGTCAGTGGCAGAAACCACGCAATGCAGTGGCAGAACCACGAGTTGCTTTTTGAGGGGGAGCAATATCCAATAAGATGGGCACAGATGGGGCCAACCATCGGAATATATTTTGCTGCGGGAAGCACACGAATTTTCCCTCCTATATCCGTCCTTGTGCTTGGGTTGCGAAACATGTAAGCTGTCATTGGCTGCCGGGCTCCCCTCACCTGCATGTTTATTTAGACAGGATTCTGGTAAAACGGCTGATACAGTGATACAACTTTGTTTGGAGGTTTCATTAAAATAATATTTTCAGATACTTGTCAGAAGAGGGGACAGTTGGAGCCATAGGTGGATCCAAGGGTAAAGGAATGCAGGCCCCCTCATTGACCCTCGGCGTCCCTAAAATGATCACAGCATTCCTCTAAACGGTCGATGGCACTTCCTGAAATGTCACTTCCACCCCTCCCCAGGATGCGAAAATCGGCACCCCGCCATAGGATTTGGCACCCACCTGAAAGCTTTTACCGGCCAAAAGTGGCACCCAATTTGTACGGATGACGTCCCCCCCCGGCAAGGTGACCCCCATCGGTGATCCTGGATCCACCTATGGTGGAGGCAGGCCCCCAATTTTCATTAAACATCGCGATTTAAGAAACAATAGGAAAATCGGGCATTGTGTGGGCAGCATTTTGCGAAGGTCTCAAGAAGCCTGAACCTGACGAGGTTTTGTTTTTAGATGGGAAATTTTCTTGTCAAGGGTGACGGTTCACTGGCTCTATCACTGTTTCGTCGGTGGCGGCGATTATTTATTATGGGACAATTGCTTCCAACTAAATGAGCTTAATTCCGTCCACAGAGAATTTTTAAATTTCCAGCTTGAGAACCTTTGTAGAGTCTATTTCTCGGGAGCATAAAACTGTGCCCTCGCTTGACTAAAATCACGCAGTCGTCTCCCTCAACGAACGGCAACCATTGCTTTAACTGGGGAGGATTGAGTTTCCATGAACTGGCCTCTAGACTGACATCACACGGTGCAAGCTTGGCATAGCGTTTGCGATAGTCTCTAACAAAAATTGTTGGGGTTAGACGACGCTCCAGCTCTCAAAGTTATATGGCGTTACCAACTCTCACCCTGTAAGGAGAGATTTGGTGCATTTGATCATCATACCTATTCAGAGAATCTGCCTGGACATGAACCCAAGGAGTAGAACCCGGGGGAGTTGAGCCAGGGAATCAGCGCTAGGTTTCTTGCGGCCTTTTGGCAGCACCTCACTTGTCGGAAGGATATGATCATATTTTATGCTGAAAATATTAGATAATTTGTAGCAGTATTACAAAGGTATAAAAGCCTATGTAGCAGCTTTAGCGGTGATAGTGATCGTTGTTGAGAGTATCATTAGCGGTAAAATTGGTCAGTGATGGATCTAGGCGGTAGTTTTGGTGGGACAAACAAAAATCGAAACGCAAGAAAAACGTCGCGCAGTGAAAGCTTTTGCAACAATCTAACTAGCCGGCAGGTTGGGGAGGCGGGGAGTGGGGAGTAAATATAAGTCGAAAAGCAAAACAAACAGGCGTCACTGGGTGAAATATGTGGCCACAAAATGCTTGCTTTCGATATCCAAGGATCATTCATCCAAATACGATTTTAAATATCAAGAGGACCAGGCTCCAATATTCACACTGAAGTTGACTGGTTCTGTTTGAAAATGATTTCTTCAGTTAAAGCACCAACACCTTGCTTATGAACTTAAAAGGAGCCGGGGAAAAGGTCGACAGCTTGGGGAGGGGGATAACATTATGGTTTTGTCCCGAGCTTTTTCGTTCGGGGAGAAAATACGTATTGTCCCCTCCCCTTGGGTCCTCCATTAGAACTGGGTGCTGTTTGAGGGTCTCGTTGCCACGTGCGACCACCGAGGGTAAAAGGGCAGTGAATAGTGAATGTTTCTCTGATGAAATCCACCAACTCGAGAGCTATTACTCTTCGAAATTTAGCACGACATTGGTTCCAGCTATTATTGATGTTAAAATTGTTCGATGTGTCGCTGAAATGAAAATATTTTAGGATAAATATTGTTTACATATTCTGGTTGGGCGAAACCAGAATATTACCCGGGGACCTTGTAACCAAAGCCTACCTTTGGCGGACGCAGGGGGCATTCCGGTCATGGCCCCCAAAGCGCTGGAGGGGGGCCAAACTATCTTTCCCCCAAACGCCGGAGAAATTTTTGAAAAAGGTGTGTACACTAAGCCTGTAGAGCAAAAAAATATTCGCTTCCCCTCCCCCCGGAGAGCGATCATGCACTTGGAGAGGTAGCTTATACTAGATCTGTCGAGCACTGAAAAAGGTGTTTACAGTAGGTATGTAGAGCAAAAATCTTGCTCCCACCCCCTTCCTCCCCACAGGAGGACAGGCAGACATGGGTTTGCCCCCCAAAACTCGGGTCTGCGTGCGCCCCTGAAGCCTACGCTGCTCCCTTGACCTGAGAGGGTATATTACCAACAAGACTAAAATTGGACTGGAAACGAATGTTAAGCTGGTCTGATTCTGGTTTAGCCTGAGAGATTATTATCAGTATATTGTTTTTGGATTTCATTGAGTTTAAATCTTTAGCCTCGATAAATTTTTGAGAACTCCCGCAGCCTAATATTGAGCCCCTTGGGCTAAAGGGTGTTTTAAGCTCGTGCAATCTTTCGAAAGCCTAGCTGGCTCAGAGGCCCCTAACTATCGCGCATCCTTAGCTGCCATCTCAACTTAACGTATCTGCATTGGTTTTGGTCGCCCGGAAAGAGGCACATAAGCATTTATCACTAACTTTAAGAATTGTTGGGGTTTAACGACGCACCAACTGCCAGGGTCATACGGCGTCCCAAACTCTCACCCTGTTGGAAGGGATTTTGGGGATCAGATCGACTTATTCAGAGGCTCCGCCGGGACTTGAACCCGGGACCGGTGGCTTAGAAGACAAGGGTGCTATCCACTAAGCCACCTCATCCCCTTATCACTAACTTTATACGATATTATACGTAATAAATAATTTTTGGGCTTATCGATGCACCAACTGCCAGTGTCATATGGTGTCGCCAACTTTTTTACTGTTGAAAAGATATCCCGGGAACGAGCTTGCTCCTTGTTCAGGGAAACCGCCGGGCCTTGAACCCGGGTCGGCTGGGTGGAATCCAGCTACGCTGACCACTCCAATACAGCGTCTCTAGCATTTAATTGGAATTGAAGACATCCCTCTATCTGAATACTGATTTGTGCAAATCAGGATATATTTGAATATAAGCTGATGACCATTGTTGGTTGGCAGCCCCTACCAATGGTCCCCAGCCTTTGGAATTTTTCCCTAACTGGCAAACAGTACCCCTCTAGCTCGAAATACCTGAAGGCCTTTCCCGTTTGGCAAGGGCTAATGTGACCTTTTAGGAAGGTCGTTATGAGCACATAACCAGGCAAGCAAGGGCAAGGTAGGAAACCGAAGAGCCTAATAAAAAACAATAGCTCTTTTTCGATTCATGTAATGTTCCCTTTGTGCCCATCTCCCAGCAACATGAGAGTTGGCGACACTATATGGCCTCAACAGTCGGTGTGTGTAAACCCCCAAAGCTGCTTTGAACCCATTTTCTTCCTTTGTCCCTGGAAAAATACGAAAACAAGCAAGACCTGAATGTGTGTATTTCGCTCTGGACACATGAGCAACAAGAAAACAGTGGAATAAAATTCAGGCAGAATATCTGCTCCTAATTTCGAAACATTTCAAATAAATATGAGGATTCAGTACTTGCAAGTCGATAGTTTTAGTCATTTTTAGTGTAGTGGCAGGTTTCGACTCATTACTTCATGTATTTATCTACCATTTTTTGTGATTGAGACCCCATTAGCCAAACGGCACTTTTTCATGCTCCCCTCTTGTTCTTCATAAGGAGTTTTAGCGACCTAGCGTTCATGAATTGTAGCCAAATATGTTAATCATTTTCATTTTAACCATTTTCTGGTCCATAAGTCCTGATTACCATATAATAAAGAGATATTTATTTATTTATTTTGCAGCACAATGGTGACAATACTATCAGCATAATTCACAACAGGAACAGACACCCATGGAACAGGCATATATGTTAAACCTGATAAACAATTTGAATTCAAACTTACCCCACAACCCCAGGCCATTCCATTGATAAGCTAAGCGGGGAATATAAAGGAAAAATATGCCCATATACATAATTTTAATCGCCTTGGTGCTCTTCCCGGGCCCCATCCTCATTTTTGGCGAGTTATTCGGAGCCGATTTAAATGAGAGACTAGTCGACTTACACCAATTTATGGTTATCAGCCTGACAACTTATAACTGTAAATTGATAACAGTTCAGGTCAGGTGAACGAGTTTTAACGTAATTTCCACGCCTATGTGGGTCATTTTTGTTTTTCTTAGATAAGAACGACAAAGCAAGGGAAAAACGCGACTCCTACAGCAGGCCATGGTCGAGTTTCCTCCTCATTCAAAAGCTCTTCGAAATAAAAATTTCCCAGATATCGTCTAGTTATTTTGAGATCACGTCAGTAAAGACGCTACCGGGGATCACCGGAGGTCATAGTTTCGAGCTTGTTTGTGCTCATCTTTAGAACAAGACGGCAAGGGCTTCCAGCGCCATTTCTATTTTCGTATCACCTTTGCCTCTTGAGTTAACAGGGAAAGGGAGATGGACTGACGCCCCACGTCGTAGTGGGTGCGAAAAGAGGCCAGGTGGTGTCTGGTTGACATACTTGGCTTTTCCCATTATTATCCCTTGCACCTGACTGGATTCAGCCAAATCAAAAATTTCTTGGCGTCGTCTTCACCCTCCCCGGAGGGGGGGGGTTCTGAACACCCTCCTCAGATTTTTCCGACTGTGCATAAAAATGCCGGGGCGAAGCGCCGCCGTAATTGGCGTACCCTATCCGTAATTAATTCTTCAACATTTTCTAGAATTTTACGTTTGCACCATCTCAGGTCAGGTCAACAGTGCAGGTCAAGTTACCTCAACTCCAAAAGTTTAAGATTTCATGAGTAGGAACGGTGTGAATCTGTCTTCTTAAAACTCATATCACATAATAGCCCCATCAATTAGCGCAAAACATATTCCGGGATTTTACATATCGATTACCTAGGATCAAATACAGATCATGACCTCTCCATTGGAAATGCATGGGAAAACAAAAATTTAGGGAAATGGTTTTATTTCTGTTGATATGTAGTTGAATACCTTCACATTCTCCAAATCGTAGTAGCTTAAGCCCCTCTCCAGGCTCATGGTGCAAGTTTGGACCTGTGATCTCTGAGAGGTCATCTTGGATTGCTTAAACCGCGCCCCAGTGGGCCTACGAGCCATCTTTGCCCTGGTGGGAGGGGGTGTTTGAACACCCCCTCGAACTCGGCCTCTACGTGGGATAGCGAAAAAGCGAACGCTGTTGGATAGTTCATACAAATTCATGAAGAAATTACATTTGTCACTTTTTGGCTCAGGTCAATTTTGAGGTCATGACAGGTCAAAGGAAGTGGGATTTTGAGTAGAGTTTTTGGTATCTAGCGTCTGGAGAGTTGAGTAAGACACCATTCGCTTCCTCTCGTCACGGAAAATCGAATGATGAATCAAATCGGAAAATCGAACGAGCCATACTAGGTCAAAACTTAAAAATGACCAGACCTCAGCTCAGGGTCACTTTTTAACCTAGCATAGTCAATATGCAATCAATCGACTCGCAATAGCAATCTGAACGCAATGATATCAAAATAAAAGCTGGATCATTTCATGCAGTTATTGACATAAGTCTGAAAACTGCTTAAATAGCCCCTGATGACCTCTCAGAGGTCACAGGTCAAAAATTGCAACAGGAGCCTGGAAAGGGTCCCAGGATACTACGATTTAGGGAATATTGAGGTTTTCTCAGCTGTTGAGTACACAAATACAGCCCAATTTCTGTTTTCCCATGTATTTACAACAGCGAGGTCATGGTCCGTAGTTGACCTTAGGTCATTGATATGAAAAATCCCGGAATATATGTTGTAGCACTCGGTGGGCCCATTATATGGAATAAGTTTTAATTCGATAAATTCACCCATTTCTTACTTATGCCGCTTAAACTTTTTTGGAGGTGGGGTCACCTGCACTGGTGACCTGAACTGAGATGACCCAACCTTAAAATTTGGGGAAAAGTTGCGGAATCAATCAAGGACAAAGTGTGCTAAGTACGGCGGCGCCTCGCGCCGCCGTTTTTCGTGCCGCCGGAAAACACCCGAGGGGGTGTTTAAGCACCTTCCACCGGGGCGAGGGTTAAACAGGTAGACTTGGCTCAATAATTTTGCAGGAAATGATGAAAAAGTTTTTTTTATTTTGATACCATTACGTTTGGATTGTTATTGCAAGTTGATTGATATGCATATTGATTATGCTAGATCAGATAAAGACCTTGACCCAGCTTTAGGTCACGTTACTTTTATGATTTCATGTAGTATAGTCATATTATACATGGTTCAATTTTCCGTAAAAAGGCGCCATACAGTTTATACTAACTGAATTCAGTCAGACGATAGGCCCCATAAACTCCTCTACACCCTATCACATTTTTTTACCTGTCATGACCTAAATATTGACCTGAGACAAAAAGTGAGCAATGTAGTTTCGCGATAAATTCTTATGAACCATCTACCAGTGTTCGCGTTTCCCTCTATCCTGCATAGGAGCCGGGTTCGAGGGGAAGTGTTCTCCCCTACAGCAAAAGATGGCTCGGACACCCACCGGGGCGGGTGTTAAATAACAAAATTCGGCCACAGGGTGCCGTTTTAAACCCCATGAACTCTAGTCCCCCAGAAAAAATATTTCAGCAGTGATCCTGTGAGCCTTATGAGGCTGGAAACATTGTTTGAAGCCATAACTCAGACATACCCAGTCTTGGACTCTCGTGCCCAGGCGCCTCGGTCACTGGACGGACCGCCTGGGGCTAGACACCTGCGAGACAGTACTGATCACCTCGGTTCAAAACACTGTGCCCCCTGCCTGCCACACACTATTTACTACGTGTGGCCTTGCACCTGTCGTTGTAAACACGTAGTAATCACGTGACCCAGGTATGCGTGCCAGTCGAGCGAAGGGTCGGGGATTATCAGGGGCGGTGGCAAGTCAGCCGAAGACTACCCCGTCAAAATGCAGCAAAATCAGTAATTGTGTAATATTTTCTCACGCAGATGTCAGATTAGGAAATAATGGTAACCACTGGAAAGCTCTTGCAAAAATACATAAGAAGAACCCGTTTATAAAGCTATAGACGCCATAGGTTGCGAGATATTCATCCTAAACCGGTCGAGCCTAGTCATGGCAATTTCAATTGCGGGGGACTGTACCTTCACCATGACGCCATAGCATGATATACGTCACACTGGGTAACGCCATTTGATCGGAAGCACTGGAGTCAATGACATTCACAGTGCTAATATGACCTTGACCTGTGACCTTTTACCTTGGCTTTGACCTTTATGTTAGGTGACCTTGAAATATCATCCCAGTTATATGGCGTTATGACGTCACCATTCGGTCTTCAATGCAAGCGAACTGGTCGAACCGAGCGATTGTGGCGAACTCAAAATGCAGTTCTGATTATAATGCCTATAAGTAAAAAAAATTTCAACTGATTTTCAAAATTATTTCGCCATCCGACAAGCCGTTAAATTCTCCAAAATTTAGCCGAGTTTTTTTCGACTAACAGCAGTTCTCCGGCCACCTCGGAAAAATAGGTGGAGAGGGGGGCCTCCGAAGCCCCCTTCAGTGCACGTGTAAGTATGAAGTGATAGCATAGCATACGTCATGCTGAATTCTGTCATCTGACCAGAATACTGGTGTCAATGACCTTGACCTATTACCTTTGACCTTGACCCTCATTTGGGGTGATCTTGACATACAACCCGATTATATGACGTCATTACGTCACCACTCGTTCTACTATCTGGCGCGACCGCACAATTGCGACGGCCTCATAATGTAGGTCTGATTTTGAAAGCCTATAAGTGAAAAAGTAGTAAACGATTTTCAAAACTCCTCCGCCAATCGACACGCTCATGAATTGTCTTAAATGCAGCCAAACATGGTTTTCTAGCGGCGAACAGTCCTCCGGCCACCCCGGCAAAATGGGTGGGGGCTCTAAATAATTAAAATGAGTATCCAAACGGCAGAAAATTCCTCGTTTCAGAGTATCTACGCTGCCGAAAGGCACCTGCAGTAGGCTGTGTGACATTGCCCGTGTGTTTCTGAACGGGACATGTAGTGGGAAACTTCCGAGCAGGAGGATGGAGTCTACTTGCCTGACAAAAGAAATGGCAGCCTATGGCTGGAAACATGTACCACCAAATTATCTTCAGGTCTGATTTCAAGTTCAGAGGAGACAGTACATTGTTTGTTTTTACGATTTTGCATGCAGCTTTGACTTCAAACTGAGACACCTCAAAAAGTCTAGAACTGATTTTTCTAAGCTCTGCCTAAATGTTGCTACTATCATATTCGGAGACATACAGGGGACTTTATTTCACCGGCAGAACCAATGGTTGTTTATTGTTTATTTGTGTCATGAGCAACAGGTTGCCCCCCATTACAGCTCATGTCGTATCGAAGACGATCAAACATGATCGACGATCAAACACTCAGCTTATACAGGATACAAAGAATCCACATAAGCACTAAATACAAATAAAACGTCATAAGAAAACAAGGTGAGATCACTACAGACCTTTTATATACGCGCTGGCTTGAGATCTGAACTGACAAAATGTTGAACTGAATACATCTGAATTTTGATACACGGTTAGGAAAGAGTTCATAGCACCAGCCGCCCGAGAAAATACGCCTCTTTTAACCGTATTCCGCCCTGGCGAAGGGAACGTGGAGCAATGTCCCGTTCATCTTCCGGGTGGGTCGCGCGGAAACGTGAAGGGGGAATGTCCCGAGCAAGAGAGCAGAGTCCACCTTTCCGGCTAGAATTTTTGAAAGAAAAGTACATCGTACTAATACCTCCTGTTTGAAAGGCTGGTCATGTTAAAAGTCCCCAAAAGGTCTGAGTATGCAAAAGACGTTTTTAATGTACGAGTAGTGCAAGCGAGCCAGATAAGGAATTTATGTTGAACCCTTTCAAGTCTTTCAAGGTTTGTTTGGGCAGCACCCCCTCCCCCCAAATCACGCAACCGTATTCTAGAATTGCCCGAATATTGCCAAAATAGGCTGCCAGGAGAGGTTTCGGTGACAATACTCTCCCAGTATGGCAATATTTGAGGGCTCTAATCATCACGCCCAGAGCTCTGTTTGCTTCAGTTACCGTGTTGTTTATGTGTTCGGCGAAGGTTAATTTGGTGTCCAGCCATACCCCGAGGTCCCGGATAGAATCTACCCGGTCCAGAGCAGTGTTTTGAATTTTGTAGGTGGCCAGGGTGGGGTTCCGTTTCAGAGTAATTGCGAATGCTTTGCATTTCAAAGGATTTAGTTGGAGTTTCCAATCATGGGACCATTGCGTGAGAGCATTCAGGTCTCCCTGAAGCCGCTCAATGTCCTCCAAAGAGATAATTTGGCTCTACAATTTTACGTCGTCCGCAAAAAGAAGGCAGTTCGCTTTGATCACGTCCGGGAGATGGTTCACAAACAGATCAAAGAGCAATGGTAAGGGAATGCTACCCTCTGGTGTTCCAGAGATTACCCTAGTCCAATCCGAACACTTTCCATTGACAATGACACGTTGCTTTCGATTGCCCAAATAGGATGATAGCCAATTTAGAGTGATTTGGTAAGAGTGCTTGAGCTTGTATAGGAGAAGTTTCTGATTGACACTCTGGAACGCCGCAGAGCAATCGGTATAAATGACATCGGTTTGGTGGCCAGAAGAGATTGAATCCCACGCTGTTTTTAGAAGAGAGGCTAAATTTGTTTCGCAATATCTGCGTGGGACAAAACCATGCTGTTTGTCTGACAAGACGGGTTGAACATGGAGTATTAATGAATCCCGTATACACCTCTCCAATAACTTGCCGAAGAGGGGCAGGAGTGAAACGGCCCGATAATTTGATGGTGATTTTTTTAGATCCCTTTTTGTGTATTGGTACAATGTTAGCCTCTGCCCACCTACTCGGGAACACAACCTCGGATACGGATTTATTGAAGAGTATGCTAAGTGGGGTTACAAGCTGGTCAGAGCACTCCCTAATAATGCGCGCGCTGATGCTGTCTGGCCCACAAGCCTTGTTGGGCTGGAGATCGTGCAGGGCAGACCTAATGCTAGCAACACTAACAGTGAAACAGTTGAAACGTGGGAGGTCGTGCCTCGGGGCATCAGGAAGGACTTCTGCTTCAGGCTCGGTGAATTTTGAAGCAAACACTCGGTTGAGTGAATTCGCCCGCTCCACATCTGAGGTGACTTCCCTATGTCCGTCCAATAAAACAGGTAATTGGCCCTTTGCTCCCTTCACACATTTCAAAAACGACCAGAAACGTTTTGGGTTTGATTTAAAGTCTCCTATCAGCCCACGTATGTAGCGTAAGTACCTTGGGCAAGATTTTCCCTTAAAATAGCGACGCTTGACCTGAAAGTTGTTCAGAGATTCGAGGTTTTTGTTCCGCTTAACACGGTTGAATGCGGCTTCTTTTTCCCTCAGAGCATGTATGACCTCCTCGTCAAACCAAGGTGGATATTTACGTTTTAACGCCACAGTAGGTATATGATCACGAATCGCAGCTTGGGGCGTGTCATAAAATGAGTCCCTAGCGTCATTAATGTTCATGTCCTGCAACGCATTCCAGGGAATAATATCTAATGACTGTTGAAGACCATCGAATTCCGCTCTCCTGTAATTTTGTGCAGTGACACGATTAGTTACTTGCCCCCTCTGAGAGGTGACAGCAAATCAACATAAGATTTAATAATGATCAGAAGGAAAGATCCCAGGCCGAACATTGGCTTCTACCAAGGTATCCTGGCTTCTACCTGAGTGTGTCTAGAGAAAATGAGATCTAAATAATTTTCACCTCTGGTCGGCTCCCATACATGGTGTTTCAAGCCAGCAATGTTACAACCATCTAAAAAAAACTGGAGCGCGGTGATAGGCGGTCTTGCATAGGCATAACAATGCTCGATTCACCACGAACCCACTTAATATCCGGCACATTGAAGTCCCCTGCAATAATAATCGGTCTACCGGGCTATCTTACAACAAGACTCTGCAATGCCTGCATTGTTTTGTACAATGTCTCATTATCCCCTGGAGGCCAGTAATCGATACTTAGAATTGATGTGGGCACCTTGCGGAGCTCCAAAACCAGCATCTCCGTTTCATCTGCCTCGAAGTCAGGACGCCGCTCAGTCTGTATGTAGTTTTTCACTGCACAAGCCACACCACCGCCATGTGTGGGTCTGTCCCGGCGGTGCTAG
The DNA here is from genome assembly GCA_034440635.1 of Lepas anatifera. Lineage (NCBI taxonomy): Eukaryota > Metazoa > Arthropoda > Thecostraca > Lepadidae > Lepas > Lepas anatifera. The sequence continues at coordinate 1,320,212 of JAOTON010000253.1, forward strand.
GCTGACCTATGTTCAAGCATTCCACCTCCAATATTGTTGATATGGTGATTTTTCGGTGAAATCGAATTGGGCTGGATATTGGAAAGCATAGCCTAAAGTCGGCTTTTGAAGATATGTTTAATTTTCTCACGATATGAATCTCAGTGGCCTTGGTTTAGGCGAGGGAGAACATTCATGCCAAATCAGGAGTTTCGAAAGAGTTGAACCGCTAAAACAACGCCACCACAAATCACACACTTTGCATCCCCCAATCCAAGAGTTCACGGGTATTTTTATGCCCCGGGTCATACTTGTAAGGTCATGCACCTGAGACTTGGCTTATGGGTAGATACAACTCTAGTTCTTTATTGTCGTGTAAATTGTTCCATTATCTATTATAGGAAAGGCAATATCTTTCCAGGACTCTGTCTAGAACTATTTACCATCTGCCTTATCCTACGACACCAGTGATGCAGGCTTGGCCATTTATCATGGTGTGAAATTTGTTTCTCTATTCCTCGATCCCCTGCTGCCTGAAATCTCAATCTCGTTAAGTCTCAATCTCGTTTTTTCATGCTGTATTAAATACAACTCACTATAACACGACACCCTAAACGGGCCTTAAAAGCGGGACCAATCGAATTGACTCAATATCGGCACACGCGCTGCCGAACCTGGTATACAGGGATCGTTCACACGTTTTTGTTGGCCTATGGCCTGGTTCAGGTTTCTGAGAATGCAGTACCCGAAGTCAGGTGCTTGATCAGCTCCAAATGACGTCAAGCTACACATTACCTGAGAGCCTTTGTTTCAGGGCAGGGAGCGAATAGCGCTCTGGTGACTTCAGAATACCAAGTATTGGGCGTTGGGCACACATCAGTCTCTTGAGCCTGAACCAAGCTTCGTCCTGCTGCAAACTCGTGAAGTGTTTCTGTACATCACGTGCGTGTACAAGTATTGAGCCGAATCGAAGGGCTCCACTTTTGCCGTCCTTTTTGGATCCCGTCGTTAAGTCAATTGCATGTAATACATAACTGCAAAAGCTGGTTTTGTTGCGCATTTTGCGTTACATCTTAAGACCGGTTTGAGTCAGATAATTTTTCGATAATTTTTTTAGAGAAAATAAGGAACAAGTTTGGAAGGTAAGGAAAATGAGGCATCTTTAATCTAGTATTGTATTGTATGGTATACAATTTCCAATTATATAGAACTGGAAATATTGTTAACCTAAAGCATGCCAACGACCTAGTAGCTTCGTACTAATTTGGTCTCAAAACTCACTGTTCTTTTTGATCAGTTTCTGGACTGTTCACCCAATAATTCAACGTTATGAAGTGACCATATCGCTTCTTAAATTGTCACCTCGAAATATTTTACGCAGTAATGTAATGTGCAGCTAGGTACAACTACTCTAAAAATTCCAATGTTTCAGTTTCTGGGTGATTACTAGACTGTTTGCTAGGCATCTTATTAAAGCTCCACATGAATTTATCAAAGATAACGTGATATCACCATTCAAACCAGCAAAACCATAATGCTGAGGTGGTTTTGAGCAAGTCCTCAGCGTCCGCCAAAGAGCAGATATACCTAGCCACTCCGAAAGTTCAGTTACCAGGTCAGGTATCTGACAGGTTTGTACGTTGGTCTATCAGGGCTCTCATAGTTGCCGAGATTCCTGCTGGCCTATGTCGGGTAAGTGCTGACAAAAAAGCCTCTAATGAGAGCCGATTCGAAGCTTTTTCTGCGCTACCACTGCTTGAAATCCGGTCAGTAAGCCAGAGTACAACGCTTTGCCAACTGCATAACCTTCCCTTACGCGTTGGAATAGGGAGGGGGAGGAACAGGGACTGGCCCCAATTTTCGTTTTAAAAAAATCCTTAATTTATTCATTGGGATTAAATTCAGTCATTAAAAACCAGGATGAAACTGTCAGTTCTTGCCTAGTAAATAATGCTGCAAGTGACCTAAGAAAATTTGGAAGCAATGATATGCACAGGGTGAGATACTTGCCAGTTTAGAAAGCAAGAACAGGTTTGAAATTGGGAAAGTACAGATGCTGAATAGAGAAGAAAACTGGGCGTTGGGTTCCAAAACATTGTATTTATATCCCCACCCCACTACCATCCCGGTTCCAACGTTCTTAGCGGTTATTGCGGTAATCGGGCAGTCTTAAAGGGATCTCAGAAACAATTTTATTATTTATAATACTTGATTAAAAACCAATCGACAGATACATGCAATGCAACATGCCCAACAACTTCGATAACTCACCATTCATTCCGACAGTCAAGTCGTTGATCCTTACACTTGTGGAGTTTTCTGTGCTTCCCTGCTGCTGCCGTCCACACCATAAGGGGCTGTTTGACGTCAGTCAAAATTGGGGGTGTTCAGATCCCTCCCCTCTTTGTCAGAAATAGCCAGAAAATGGCAGACCCCTCCACTTTGTCAGAAATAGTCAGAAGCTGTGAAACCCCTCTCTCCTCGGTGAAACTGTTATCCACATCAAAAACGCTGGTGAAAGGTGCAGGATGTGGACCTTTGAGGATTTTAAGAGTTTGAAGTGCCGTTTTGAGCGTGATAGTCATGATGATTATGCTATATAAAATAAGCCGATAATCGCTCACAATCTAAATTAATTGAAAACACCAAAGAGTATATCAAAATTTCGACACCGTGTCTTTGTCAGAAAAACGTTTTGAATTTGAACCTCATTGATGGCAATGATTTTCAAATTCAGTTTGAGTTTTAGACGAACAGCATGCAGGTACACGTGAAAACATTTCTTAACATCTTGCGAAGGATACAGTGTGATGAGAAGGATACAGTGTGATGAGAAGGATACAGTGTGAAAGAGAAATTATGCGAAGTATTTTTATTTCACGTCAATATGGAGGTCAATATAGGTCAAATAAGGTCCCATTGGCTTACAACAGGGCAGTGCACGTTTCCCCCTTTATGTTTTTACTCAGTGGAGCTGAAGCAAGTATTTATACATCATTGGATTCCGCTTATTGTGGCGAATCGAATGATGTATAATATGACCTTGCTAGGTCAAACTGTGAAAATGACCTGACATCGAGCTAGGTCAAGGTCACAGGGTGACTTGGTATGGTCATGTTGCATATCAGTCAACTCTCCCGTGACAATACAAGCACAATGCAAGCAAAATGGGAGCTTTACCTCAATTCAGTAAGAAGTTATTCGCGAAACAATCACTGTATACTCCTGTAACCTGACATGACCTTTGAGAGGTCAGATGGTCAAAAACTCAACTTGAAGGTCAAGATCGTAGTAAGATTACACGGTTTTAGCATTTTCAGCTTGATCTATCCCGTATTTACCAAAAACGAGCCCTTTCTACTTTTCTCCATAGATTTATAATGGGGTGACCAAAAAATTGACCCCATCTTAGGTCAACAATATAAAAATTCGGGGACACCAGATTTGTAGACCCTGATGGCCTCATCATATTGTGACAGTTTCAAACTGATCGGTAGGCTCTCTCTCTCCTTAGTGAGGTTTCTAAACTTCTTCAGTAGTCGATGGTGCGCTGCTGTCCTTAATTCAGCGTATGTAACAGAACACTGCTGCGATGTCCAGTTGTACAGGAAGTGTCCTTGGCCTTGTTGTGATATCCGGGACTGCTCTCTCAAAAGAAATGCCCTGATCCTGTGTGACGTTTTAATGGCTTCATTCAGGCTCCGTCTTGTAAAATCTTCATACATCTTGTGCTTAGTGTTGTTGTTACCCATGGCTGATATCGAAGGTCTTATTAGGCTCAAGAGGAATTTAGGTATGAGTGAGTTTCTCCTGCATTGTATTAAAAAAATTATTATTTCGTTTATCTTAGCTTGCCGTTCTGCATTTTTTAAACACTTTAGCAACACTTCTCTACGGTTACAAATCGGTTCATAAGTTTTAAGAGTTTGAAGTGCCGTTTTGAGCGTGATAGTCATGATGATTATGCTATATGAATTTAACCGATAATTGCTCATAATCTAAAGTAATTGAAAACGCCAAAGAGTATATTAATATTTCGACACCGTGTCTACGTCAGGAAAAGTTTTGAATTTGAGAATCATTGATGGCAATGATTTTTAAATTCAATTTGAGCTTTAGGCGAACACCATGCAGGTAAACGTGAAAACATTTCTTAACATCTTGCGAAGATTACAGTGTGATGATATTAATATACTCTTTCGAAATATTAATATACTCTTTGGCGTTTTCAATTACTTTAGATTATGAACGATTATCTATTGATTTTATACAGCATAATCATTTTTGAGGGTTGTTCTGCCACCCCCGATGAAATTTTGAAGCGTTATTGAAATATTATTTTGATTTGGTGTTTTTTATTCTAAATATGTTTTTCTGTATCCAGAGAAATACGTCTGTGAGATAACTAGAACACACTACGTCATGATATCCCTCTTAACCCTCGCCCCGGTGGGGGTAATTGAACACCCCCTCGGGTTTTTCCGGTGGCACGAAACAACGGCGGAGCAAAGCGCCGCCGTACTTAGCACACTTTACCCTTGATCAATTTTGCACCTCCAAACAAAACTTTAAGGTTGGGTCATCTCAGGTCAGATTACCAGTGCAGGATAAGTGACCTCACCTCCAAAAATGTTTAAGGTGGCATGAGTAAGAAATGGGTGAATCTATAGGATTGAAACTTATGCCACATAATGGGTCCACCGAGTACTACAACACTTATCCTGGGATTTTTATATCAATGGCGTAGGGTCATGTACGGATAATGACCTCTCCATTGGAAATGCATGGGGAAACAGGAATTGGGCTGTATTTGTGTAGGCACAGCTCAGAATACCTTCCTTTTTCCAAATCGTAGTACCCTAAGCCCATTTCCAGGTTCATGTTGCAAGTTTGGGCCTGTGACCTCTGAGAGGCCATCTGGATCTACTTGAGCAGTTTTTCAGACTTGGGTCAATAAATTCGCAGGAAATGACGATAAAGCTTCTAGTTTGATACCAATACGACTAGATTATAATTGTGAGGTAATTGATATGTATACTGACTATGTAAGGCAATATGGTGACCTTGGCCTGACCTTAGGTTATGTAATTTTGTGTTTTGACATTTTATATTAACATCTTACTTCATTCGATTCACCGTAACGAGAGGAAGTCAATGATGCCTATAAATGGCCTTACCGTGTTCTACTCTGGAGCCGAATCTGCACAATATCCGTTAACACGCGCCCCACCGGGGACGTCGATGCCCGCCTAAGATTTTTTCAAGATAGCAGAAACACGACGAGACACAGCACCGCGGTGGATGGCTCTATCTCTTAGCCCATCATTTTTCCACTATCTCTGAAATTTTTTATACCGGGTCACCCAAGGTCAGGTCACCAGACTAGGTCAACCAAGGTCACCTCACTTCAACTTTTGAGCTCTATAAGAGCTACAGTTATTAGTCTAGAAATTTAAAACTGCCTACACTTAATGACCTTTCCAGGGTCTACAAGGTGTATATCCGGGATTGTTCGATTTCGTGACCTGAGGTCAGGTCACGAGGTGACCTCCCCCATTAAAAAAAGCATGGGAAAAGCTGTCTTATGATCTAAAAGTCACAAAAACGATTGCAAATCCTCAGCTTACTCAGAAAAGCATTCTTTGACACCCTTTCACGGATCCCAGGGGCTATATTTTCCTTTTGACCTCTCCGAGGTCATCCAAGGTCACCAGGGATCAAAAACAGTATTTTGACAATAAGTTTTGACCTAATTAAGCTAGAGCGCTGAATGAAAAATCATCGTGTATGTCTTGTCATTGGCTTTTGTTTGATATACAACAAGGTCACTTTCTGACCTTTCGTGACCTCAGTTCATATTAGGTCACGAGGTAGCCTCTGGAGGTCAAACCACTGGCGGGAGGTCATTACGTTTCACATAGAGGAAAATGATCTGGCCTTTTCCCATCAAATGTACTTTACCAGATCTCAATAGCTCTAATGGCATCATATGCCCAGTTTGCTTAAGCCTTGCATATTTGAGTGAAAACGGCCTATCGTGACTTAACTTGACCTCTGGAGGTCAAACCATTGACCTGAGCGCTTAAACATGCAAATAATTTCGTATTGAATTCACGCGAGCTTTCTAACGTACTTCTCTGATTTGCACTAACCCTTATATGTTCGGAGTTAGAAGGGGCCATCGATGCCCTCGGTGGGGCGAAGGTGGCACCGGACCCCCGGTGGGGCGCGGGTTAACCCGTGACGTTACTGTGGGCCAAAATGGTTAAAATCTGGACCCATTTAGAGAATCCCCTATAACTCGGGAGCCATTAGACCTAGGAAAAAAACAGAATTGCATTTGGCTGGACACAAGCTTCAAGTGCAACAGGACCTTTTAAGGTCAAGTTATGGTCCCAGAAGGACCTTTTAAGGTTATGCTGCATATCATTCGAATCCGTGGTTCATGCTGATTACCATACAAATTGATGACCGTATTTTCTTTCGTTCAAAAGGTACAGGCACACATAATTCTGAAAACTGCGAACTTTGATGACCTTTCGCGACCTTGATATTGGCCTCACCTCAAATTGGATAACATCATGTAGATTTATCATTTCAAGAGCTTTTGAATTATACTTAGAAACTTTATAGGTATAGCTCTTCTAGGAGCCGAGTTGCACCCTGGTTGTGTCAGCGCCATTTTAGAAGGGCAGAATCGCCTTACGTTGGTTAATAAATGATGTCATAACTTATTGGCCTGGCCTGACTTGATGTATTTTTTATAAGTTGCTAAATAATCACCCTACAGATTTGCAAGCGACGCACATCTCATTTAAATCGGCTCGGAATCATTTGCAAAAACTGAGGGGAGGGGGGTACGATCGGAACCCTAGGCGGTGAAGAGTTAACACGCGCATTGGAGGGAGGGGCCTCAGAGGCCCCCGACCTGTTTTTCCGAGGTGGCCGGAGAGCTGCTCGTAGCACAAAAAAAGCAATACCCAGCCAAACTTGAGATAGTTTAACGGCGCGTCGATTGCTGACAGAATTTCGAAACTCGTTTACAACTTTTTTAACTTATGGGCTTTCAAATTCAGACCTGCATTTTGAGATTGCCGGAATCGCGCGGTAGGAGCAGTTCACTTGCATTGGAGACTGAGTGGTGACGTCATAACGCCATTTAATCGGATGTTATGTCAAGGTCACCTCACATGAAGGTCAAGGTCAAGTTCAAAGGTCACAGGTCAAGGTCATATCAGCACTTCCAAGGTCATTGACCCCAGTGCTTTCGGTCAAATAGCGTTACCCGGTCTGACGTATAGTATGCTATGACGACATGCTTAAGGTACCTCAACGTAAAGGTCAAGTTCAAAGGTCATTGATTAAGGTCAATCCTCATTTCCCACCAAACAGTTGTGATAGTGCTAGTCACAGTGCATATTATAAGTAGTATACCATATTGTGACCTCCTAGGTCAATGACCTTGAATTACCTTGACCTTAAAATTGCAAGAAAAATTATTTGCAGTCTTCCCTCTATGACCCTGGTCCGTCTTTAGCTTATTCCCGTGTTTTTCCGCATAATGACAACATTTTCCAATAACTCCCAATCATGGCCAATATTTGACTTCCATGTCCCCGTTTGACCTTAAAATGTTTGACCTAGGTCGATGAAAAATGATCATGATGTAGATCGCCATAGCCCCCACCCACCCTCTAATCGGCGTTTTTCTATGTCTCTTAAATTCCGAGATCTTGGGAGGACTACCAGGGCCTCCTCCAGTACGCTTTAGTGCCAGACCCCTCTCCAGTGCGGGTGTTAGACAATCGCTGTAGATCCGCCGTTACATACAGCTATTACTAATTTAGATACATGTCTATAGTTTCCAGCTTTTGCACATTTGGTAGTATCTTCAATCCCAGATATACGCCCAAAAATTGCTCAGAGCCTTGGCGCACGCTATACCTCATATTCTGTATGCAATCAGGCATGAGGCACATCCCCCGAGACATTTGATAAATTTCCGCACAAACTCAGTATCAATCCAATGTGTGTACAGTCACAGACGGTCTAAAAAGTTTCGTACCTGTCCTCTGGTGCTTAAACGTCCAGTCTGAGAGTTTTGAGAGCCACAGGCCTAATAATCATCACAACCACCCTCATGTGTTGTGAGACAGCAATGACGGTAATAGATGAGGCTAGCAATGTATCATACGGGAGTGTTCAGCACATGAGGGTGATCACTGCAACGTAGACTTTAACGAAAGAAAATGAAATTCTGCGAAGGTTGGCTCATAAATCACACTATATCACACTACCACGCCATGTTCCACGCCCCAATCTTTTCCTAGCAGGTGTCTGACCTTTTGAAAACAAGTAAACCACCATTCGGTTTTCGGCTTCTGAGCCTCAATCTCCAAAGAAGCACAGTAAGGTAAGACGCCATGTGCAAATCACTTTTCAGTCACCGCCAGTCATATGCTGTCCGTCTGTATGCTATTGACGTCAGAAATCTGATATTGCCTTCCACCAGCTTAGCTTAAAAGGCGGGTTCGGCACGAGTCTGTGCTTCGATAGAAAGGGAAATTTACGCCTTCCGGCGACTGACTCGCACTTAGACCTCACCAGCTTTCTACGTGCAGAAGTTGTGCCATCCTGGCTGCAAAATTGGACGTTTTATGACTCGAGGGCACAATATTCTGGTTGAAATCAACCCAAACCGACCATGTGGCTCTTGAGAGAGCGTGTCTTGTTTGAATTGCTTTAATATTAAACATGATACTTTTGAAAGCATTTCCGTATCTAATAGTCGTTGTCTTTAAGTGACTGAACTTGGATTTATGTGCCCCCATTAAGCGCATGCTTATTAATGCTTCACGAAGCCTAAAAAGTGATAACCGGCTGTAAAGGAGCCGCAAACCTTAACTTCAGATGCGACGTTTTGAGAAACCGAGCATTTCACCATAAGATCAGATGCCCTCAGCTTGATGTGACTTATAGTTTGGGAGTTCGTCCTCAAAACAAGATCGCAAACGAGAGGCGTTCTTTCTTAGCCTTTGAAAGAAATTGAAATGCTTTTAGGTCCTTATTATGCATTGACAATAATTTTACGCATATGGGCAAGAGCCACGCCTATTCTAGTTCTTATAACGGTGAAATATGTTGTACTTTTATTTTGATTGGGCACAGGGGCGGACGCAGATTCGAGTTTTGGGGGCCTCTCCTCCCGAGGAGGGGGAGGGGGTGGGGCGTGCAATTTGGGCGCTCAACAGACCTAGTACAAGCTACCTCTCCAAGTACATGATCGCTCTCCTGGAGGTGAGGTGGGGGGGGGTGGAACCAAATATTTGTTTGCTCTACAGACCTAGTGCAAACAATTTTTTCCCAAAAATTATCCAGCGTTTGGGGGCCCAAAAGATAGTTTGGCCTCCTCCAGTGCTTTGGGGAGAGGGCCATGGCCGAAATGCCCCCCTCCCGTGTCCGCCAATGATTGGGCTTATCAAATCTAGAAATTATTTCTTGCACTAGTTTAAAAGGCCTAACGTCTTTATAATTATGTTCTTTAATGACAGAATAAAAGAAAACGCTAAAATGGAGAGACGGTAACGAGAGGTACAACATCATAGCACATACCAGTCAGCTTTATGTTGCTCTCCTGAGGGGAATCGTCAGTCTTCCTAGAAGACCTAGTCACTCAACGGAAAGCCGCGGCCACATATTTATTCTTGAAGCACCAACCGTGCGCCGGCGGCATCACTCAGAGAGGAGATCGCCGTGGGAAGCGTGGCCGGCGGGCGGCCTGCAGCTGACAGTCTGGACAGCCGGCGTCAGCCGTCAGCCGGCAGTGACGGGCCGATCGGGGCGCCGTCAGCTGCACAGCCGCGCGCCAGCGCCCTCCAGGGGCGCGGCCCGCTGGGAAGCAGAGCAGGTGACCGAGACAGGCCAGCCACAGCCAATCAGAGTGCACCATGGCTGGAATATCCGAATAAATATCCGAAGCGTTGGTGGTTTGGATAATGTTGTGCAGAGAACTTGGGCAGTTGTCGATCCGGATAGGGATTTTCCTATTTAGACGTGTTTTTCAGACACGGAATGGATCTGGATTGGTTATCACGGTTTGTAAATGTATTAGCCGGAATTCAAAGGCGAAACTTCGGATATGTACGGAATCGAAATGTTCTTGGTCCCGGCTCAAAACTCTAAAGCCTACACCGGGTCTATCGCCTTCCGCCGGTATGCACACTGTTGCCAGAAACCATCAGACTGGACCTGTTGATAGCCTCATCTGGCTTCAGCATATATTTTTATTATTTTCTTATCCATTATGCATCTCAGGGTCACTTCTCAGCGCAAGCGTTTAGCCAGCAACACAGAGGTCGAAAAACCCTCAATTATGCCAACTTAGTTGGGGAGCATCTGGGGAACCAAGAAATTGAATATTTAGAAACTGACAGTGGTACCTAATGAGGTGTAAGTCATCCCTGAAATATGGCGAGGCTGCAGAACCTGGTGCCTACGATACATACTAATTCTGTGAGTTGGGGTAATCATTTTCTCTCGAGTGCAACTCCAAGAGACCTTTTCCTTCGAAGACGCTTCCTTATATTGGGATTAACGCTCGCCCCGATGGGGGTGTTTGAACACCCCTCAGGTTTTTCCGGCGGCACGCCACGTATCGCGGCGCGAAGCACCACTGTAATTGGCACACTTTATTCTAGATCAATTCCGCAGCTTCCCTCAAAATTTTAAGGTGGGGTCATCTCAGGTCAGGTCACCACACTGAAAAACAGTTTGAGATCAAGGAGCGATCTCGAAGATCACTAGAGCTACTAGCACTAAAGTAGATCGTGATCTTCCAGATCATGAATCTCCGAGATAGTTTTCATGCAATTTAATCTCGAAGACTCTTCAGATCTATATTTGTATCTGATCTCTGAGATCATGCCGTGATCTCCAAGGTAATAATCCTAGATCAACGAGCGATCTCGGAGATCACCCGAGCTACTAGCACTAAAGTAGATCGTGATCTTCCAGATCATGAATCTCCGAGATAGTTTTCATGCAATTTAATCTCGAAGACTCTTCAGATCTATATTTGTCTCTGATCTCCAAGATCATAGCCTTAATATTCACATATTTCAAAACGATCGGTGCCCCGTTCTGATTGTATATAAACAATCCATTCTAGTGACCATCAAACATATATTGAAAATCGGAAAACTTTATGAAATAACAACGTGAACACACTGAACTTCCCTGCGCTATCGCCAGCAGGGGCTAGGCAACACCGAACACTTGCCTCATCCTGGAGCTCCTCCCATTATGAAATAACCCTTTATGAAAGACCCTTTATGAAGTAACAGCGTGAACACACTGAACTTCCCTGCGCTATCGCCAGCAGGGGCTAGGCAACACCGAACACTTGCTTCATCCTGGAGCTCCTCCCTTTATGAAAGACCCTTTATGAAATAACAGCGTGAACACGCTGAACTTCCCTGCGCTATCGCCAGCAGGGGCTAGGCAACACCGAACACTTGCTTCATCCTGGAGCTTCTCCCTTTATGAAAGACCCTTTATGAAATAACAGCGAGAACACACTGAACTTCCCTGCGCTATCGCCAGCAGGGGCTAGGCAACACCGAACACTTGCTTCATGCTGGAGCTCCTCCCTTTATGAAATAACCCTTTATGAAAGAAAATGCTTAACTCTGTGCTATCGCCAACTGTGGCTAGCAACACCGAACACTCGCCTCATCCTGGAGCTCCTCAGACGACACCCATCCGCTGAGCGAGTCTCCAGGATGAGGCAGGCACACGAGATCCGTCGTCAACCTTGAGGATAAACCTCTGCATGAGAACTGCGAATGGTTTGCGTGGGTCACCCTTCAGTGGCTGGGCGAAAACAGTGAAGCCAACCGCCCACAGAAGGATCCCTTCCTCCAGGCTTTCCACCTGTCCAATCTCTATGTCCTCAACCTGTACGGAGAAGTGATCCTCTTTTCCCAGCACCCGTGGGCAGACGGCTTCCGCAGACGTGATTGCCGATATGTCTGTGCCCAGTTGGTCAGACAGAGCCTCTATGGCCTTCGATCCTAAAAAAACAAGTTTTAACCCATTGCTCATCATTTTTGGAGTTTAACACGCGCAGTGGAGAGGGGTCTGGCACTAACGCGCAGTGGAAGGGGGGTCCTGAAGTGCCCCCTTGAGATCTCGACACCAAGAGAGCTAAAAAACACTGTTTAGAGAGTTGGTGGGGGCGGTGGTTATCTACATTATGCGCAACTTTCATTGACCTAGGTCAATGAAAATTCTTGAATTAAAAAGTTCGGTCATTTGTTATCTTCAAGGTCAAACGAGGTCATGAAGGTCAAATCTGGGCCGTGCTGGGGACCTGTCGAGAATGGCCGTGAAAACGGAAAAAGTCGGGACTGCGCTGCTAATGGACTAAGGTCACTAAGGGAAGGTCCCAAAGAATGTTCTCGAAGTTTTTGGGTCAAGGTCATTCAAGGTTATTGGCCTATGACGTCACAATGTGATATTTCCAATAATGTACATTATGGCCTGTATTGTAGCAAACTCTGGGCCGGTAATGAAGGTTTAACCTTGACCTATGACCTTTAACCTTGACATGTTCTTGACCTGGACCTCGGATGACCTTAAATATGACATCATATCATTATATACGTCATTTCCAGTGACGTCATCAGACCGAAATCACTTAGGTCAAATATCTTGAATGGTTTTAACCTGTGACCTTGACCTTCATGTGATGTGACCTAGTCAGACCATTACATCATATGGCCATATGACGTCATCAATCGGTATACTGTCCAGGCAGTGCAGTGCCATCCGGCGAAATTGGCAATCTCAAAATAAGTATTTAAAGTATAAATTCAAAATAAGCTTTTAAAGTATTACTTTAAAAACAAGTAAGTAGAAAAATCGGCCAATTTTCAAACGTTTTGCACCAATCGACGTGCTCATGAATTCTCTCAAATATTGCTAAGTTTCGTTTTCCGGCTCGGAGCGGTTTTCCGGCCATCTTGGAAAAATAGTTGGGGGAGGGGGCACTTTAGGATCCCCTCCACTGCGCGTGTTAACACGCACTAACATTTGTGTCGCCACTGGTGGGCCAAATGTAATTGTGCCTACTGCGTAATTTGTTAACGGAAAAAGTTCGGGTCCCAAAATCGGCTCCATGTTGGGGAGCACTACCCTACCCCTCAGTCGGAAAGTGGGGGGCGTCAGCGTCATCACCCATCACCCAGCGTCAGCCTCTGGTTGAAAATATTTATGATTATAAAGGAACGGCTCAAGTCTATTCGCAAATATCTGGAATTTGTCCCAAAGGTACAATATCTCTAAGCACCAAAAACTCACCCAAGGATAGATATGGAAACCATGGAAGCACACCGCGACATATTCCGGAGACCGCTTGCCTCATAAGAGCTGATGTTATGTGACCCCCACATTCCTCCTATTTGACACTTACGGAATTTTACCTCTGAGGCATCCTGCAAAGCGCAACTTATACACAATAATTTTAGCCAAGGAAGGCCTGAAAACAGAGCACTCCCGAAACGATCCAAAACGTCCCAACTGAATCATGCCAACTGCATGCAGAGCCACCGTAGTGGAGGCGCAGAGGCACGCTGAATTGTGCGTGGCGCGAAAAGGAGGCAATGTGGAAAATCTTTCATTTCGATGAAACAGGTGACATGAATGAGATTTAAATATTTCAGAGCAAATCTCCAAGTTCTGAGAATTTGTATTATGTATATTTCGTTGTCATGACTCAATTTATATGTAAAATACGGCCGATCAAAATGTGTCAATGTTTTGTGAGCCTCTATTTAACATCAAAAAGACACTTTCCAGTGAAAAGAACTAAAAAGTTTGGACATACCTGATTTAGTGCCTAGTCTCATCTCCTCGAGGGCAACGACTTGAAACCAACGCGTTCGGCAGTCTTGGGAAGCAGTCATCCTCCCAGTGATCCTACTAAACTCGGCCCAGACCTGGAATGACAGCAAAAACATATATTACGAACCTTTTTAAAGATGAGCTCTCATTACATATTTACTGATTTAAAGCTCGTTGATATTGATGCAAATTATATTAGTATAAATATAAGTCATCAACTGGTAGAGCCGGGGGCTTCGTCGTCGGGGCCCAGTAGACCGGCCGGGACCCGTTGTTCTTGGTAAGTGGAGCAGAGGGGGTGGGGCAAACCCCCTCTACTTATAGCTAAATATAACATTGAAGACGGCTAGGACATAAGGCTTTGCCCTGAATTCCACCTCATCCCTACTCTTTCTCTACTTTGGCTCCTGTTTCCATCTCGAAAATCTGTGGCGACGCCCATGGGTAGAGCCTAATGTCAGTTGAGATCTTGCAGAACTGCATTAACTTTAATAAACCTGACTATTTACACTGAGTGAACATTAGGGTGTTTCATTTAGACAAAGTTTATTTTTGGGATTGATTTCGATCTCGCCCCTGTAGTATATGTGAAAAGGAAGCGTCATGCCAAATTTTAGCCAATTCCGATAATATTTAGGGGTCGCTCACTTTAGCAACTTTTCGGCCCATTATGCCCATTCAGTTACAATTGGGCCGCGTGGAATGGAATAAGCTTCAACAAGTTTGAGCTGTTGCTAGGCAACTGGTGCACGTGGTAATGCACCACTCGTGGCATAAAAGGGCCCCTCTTAAAAAGAAGGAACAGCCACGGGTCCTTCTGGAAGACGACGACCTGAAAAAGTGCATCAGATCTGTCCATTTGGTCCACGAAAGCGCCAAGTAAGCGATCTTCCTCATGAAAAATAGCCGGCGCTGTCAAGGGCAGGGACCACCATCAGTACCTCCCCCGTGTGATAAGACATTACAGGAAGAAGGTGCGCAAAACGCACCTAAGCCGCCTACTCGGCCTCTTTGCTTTAAGACGTATCAAGTGTAGAATGCTCTGTGAGGCAAACAATGTATGGCTGTATGAGTCATTGGTTAGACGTGTGCGCTAAACTGTGCACTGTGTTTACATATCCTGTGATATTGTTAATAAAGGCATTTCTCGTATCTGATGCTATCAATAAAGAGGGCAAACATAAACATTGTAAAATCCAAGCTAAGGCTGTTCTATGTAAAGATGACAGTCAAGTCAAGGTTAGTATTGGTAGTTTTACATGTTACAAGGTCTATTCAAGTAATATTTTTTATTATTTTTGACTTCAGATGCTAAAATACCCGCCCCCGCCCTCAAAGCAAAGGTGGTTCGGACCCCCGTCAATATGCGTATCAAATGTTCCCTATATACCACTCTTAAAGGGAATGTGGCACCTTGGTCGAATCCTGGAATTTAGTGTAATTAGGCGTACTTTTAGCCAAAAATAATGAAACCACTCATGATTTCTCTGAAAAATGTACAATAAGCTCAATATTTGGTTTTTAAAAATACTCCTCTAGAAAAAGAAATAAATATCAGACTATGGATGATGTCACGATCTGGCAACCACTACCATACTTGAAACGCTTCAAAGGGCTTCGATTGGCTGATGCTCATCGTGACGTCAGCATATGTCGTCACACCAGTAGCTCACAACGATGGCTGCCGGCGACGGGGGCTGAGGGGGGCTGGTGTCAGGTAGGTTTTAGCTTTTTTCTACGGAAATATCGAGTTTCAAGACAAATGAAATATGGAGTACCGGGTTTTCCGACCTGCTTTACAACTTGGCTATCTCAGTTAAAATCACGTTGTGAAGGTGCCACATTCCCTTTAAAGGTTCCTCACGCAAGAACTGAGAGGGGCCGTATTCTCAGCGCCGGCGTATTTTCAGCCCTTACGTAGGTACGAACTACTGCGTAGAAATAACTCACGTACGCAAATTTGGTATTCTCATCTCCTTCCGTGCGTGACAATGGTTTGCCTAAGTCATACGCAGGCCTTGCACAGGGAGGCTGACAATTTCTGCCGTACGCCAAAGATAAAAATATAGTTTTTGTGTATGCCCAGAGCTGAAAATACCGACCCCGTCCGCATCCCACGCATGCGTGGTTACGGCAGAGCTCAGAATCGCAAATTTGCGCACCTGCACAATTCTTACGACCGATGGAGGTGAGAATACAGCCCCAGGTCTGGAGGTACTCGCTTCCATTACCGACAATCCACCACAGGGCACTCGTGGGACTCTCTCACAGGACAATCCACCCATTAAGCATTGGGCACCCATAGGTATATCCAATGTTCGATTAAAATCACCCTATCGATGTATGTACATGTCTCGTAAAATATGAAAATTATCCCTCCAGTTTTTCTCCTGGATCCGCCCTTGGTGGCAACTGTAGATTTGCATCCATGTAAGTGCAATATAGTATACAAAATCCATCATACATCTTTATTATTTCTGTACCTCAGTCAAGCATTTCAACAGAATAATGCGGTTACGAGCCATTATCGTGCCAACTGCCCCACCCAAACCTCGCTCAGCCATCGCCACTGATCCCAAAAACGAAACTAAGCACAAAAATCTATCTACAACCATATATGTTTCGCTTTGCTAATGAAATGTATCTATCAATATCTATTATACAATGATATGTAATGCCCCCAATTATATATCCCTGGAGCCGCCCTTGGAACACAAAACCACAAAGTAGGCACGGATATGAGCACATTGATAAAGTAACGAAACAATCATTGCATTGCGCTAAAAAAACAAGTGATTTTGTTCCAGAAATAGAGCAAGACGCAGTTGAGCTAGTTCTTCTCATAGCCGGTTAACACATAAGTGTCGCCACCGGCAAAAAAGTGGGGGGGGCCAGTCAAACTTCAACCTAATACTGACAAAAAACTTTCAACATCAGGACCCAAAAACTGTTCGAATTTGGGCTCCTCGTTGCCTTCCGCAGCGGCTGGATATAAGAATGTCCGGCTTTCTCTCATTTTCACTTAGATCAGGAAATTTTTGCCAAAAGTGAGGGGCCAGGCCCCCTGACCCCCCCCTTTTCCGACGCGTATGGGTTAACATGCCCCCTAAAACATGTCCCTGGAGTCGCCCATGGACCACTTAGAACTTTCATTTAAGTTTTGCTTGATGCCAAATCGATAGTTAGGAAAAGTCACAAAGTACGAGAGCGATACCTACCTATTCAGGTTTAGCCACGCCACCAGAAAAACCGTCCGGGGGCCTCTGGAGCCCCTACACTAATAGGGTTAACACGCGCATTGACGGGGGCGGGTACCCGCCCCCCCTCGGGTTTTTCGGAGATAGAAGAAAAACGGCGGCGCGTAGCGCCGCCGTACTTGATATACCTTTTCCCTCATCATTTTTACAACTTCTGTGAAAATTTTAAGGTTAGGTCATCTCAGGTCAGGTCACCAGTACAGGTCAAGTGACCCAACCTCAAAAAAAAAGTTTAAGATAGCATAAGTCGGAGCAGGGTGAACTTATCCGATTGAAACTCATGTCACATAATGGCCCTACCGAGTTCTCTAACATATGTTCCGGTATTTTTGATATCGATGACCTAAGGTCAGGTACGAGGCATGACCTCTCCATTGGAAATACATGGGAAAAAATGGTTTTTACGGAATAACTCAGTAACGGATGGTGATAGAGCATTTATTTTAGCTGCATTAGACTCGCCTGGGCTTTGCAGTTCTAATGATATGCATTTTATATAATTTGACCCTGACCTGACCTCAGGTCAGGTCAAATCATTGATTTGGCCTAGCAAGGTCAAATCATATATCATTCGATTCGGCTTGCTAAGAGGATTCATATAGTTCAAGTCGTTTTGCTCTATCTTTACTTGTTCAGATGTAATGCCCGAAAAACTGAATTTTACATGTTATCCCTATGACGGGCATGTTTTGACCTCTCGTGACCTTAAATGTGACCTGACAAAAAATAGTTCAAATGTTTTCGATGGAGAAGTGGATGGGCAGCCCAACACCGTTTACCGTTTTTCGCTACCTACCGTGGTTCTCGAGATCTTAGGGGGGCTGGTACCCGCCCCCCGTCAATGCGAAGGTGGCTCAGACCCCCGTCAATGCGCGTGTTAACCCTATTTCCGGCAGGGGGGCTAATATTGCCCCCCTTCAGGTTTTTCGAGAATATCTCCGAAACGGCTTGCGATAGAACTTTGAAACTTCCTGACTTTTCCTAAAACTAGTACAGGCAGGTTTTCTGAAATTTTCAAGATTATATATTTACCAGGGGCGGAGCTATTGCTGGGTTTTTGGGGAGGTTCTATCCACAAACCAAGTATTATCATATGCGATGGGTTTTTTGTAAAAGGAAGCCGTCTCTGCTGATCCTGATACCAGTTATATGGTTTTATTATATCATTTTTTGTGTGAGATGATAGTGCATTCACAATTGTCACTATTTGTATTCATCAGGGGCGGTTACAGCAGTTCAAAATGGGGGGGAATGTTATCAAGAAGGACTAAACGTTAGTAAGTGAGAAGACTGCTTACAGCCGTGTCAGGGCGAATACAATTGGGTATATGAAAATTCAAAATAGTTGTAACCCAATTCTAGATTACCAGAGGCGTGTCCAGTCACTACACATTTTCAAAATGTATATTCCCAGCCAGTATCACCGCCGCGACTCAATATCGTTGTATATTGAAAATGTGTTTCCAATCACCCCCACCCCCACAGCGAGTCCTTGATCCGCCTATGTCACCCCCTTTCCCAGAGCTGCTATGGGAGGGTAAAAATTATCAGAAATTAAATTTCAACTAGTCGAGGGACTAATATACTCATGCATACCATTCGCATATTGTTGGTATGTATTTTACCCCACTGTTTACCTTACTGCATCCGCCCCTGATGAGTTTTTCACTTTCTTTTCTCATTTATTTATGTGTCAAAGATGCCAAGCAGTATATGACGGCTTCTAATCCGCGTAACAAAAACTTTTTAGGTTGTATATATTTCCCCTCATAGTCCTGGTCCTGGAACTGCCATTGAATTTCGAATTTTTGCGTAACTCGAGTATATGAAAATTTTGGGTCAATTATTTGTAAATCTGAACTAGTTTTGTGAAAATTGTACAACAGAGACAAGGGTTATGAAAAATCTAAAAAATACACAAAAATTGTATATTTTGCACGACCGTCTCCTAAAAAATAAAAATTTTGAAATTTTCTTTTTTCAAAATAAAGTTTAGCAGCAGAGGAATCTATGGCACTTTGAATTTTCAAAATCGGCCGGTTAGATTACGAGATCTTAGGGGGGCCGATATTGCCCCCCTGCCGGAAATAGGGGTAGCCGGGAGCCTGACGGAAATAGGGTTAAAAGCACCCATTTTAGCCATTTTGTTGAAAAATAATGTTTTCACGACTTTCCTGGGTTGCCACCCCCCCCAAACGGCACTCCTGTGTCCGCCAGTGAAAGCACTTAATGAACGTACGTATGCACTACTTTATAGCGCACATGCTCTGGCCGTAATGGGTGGCGGCAGCCGTTCGGCGACAGTGGGGCCCCGCGCAGGGCTCGGGGCCGCCTCTCGCTCTAACACACTGTACTGAACCATAGGCGGATCCAGAGGTAAATGTGGACACGTGCTCCCCGTTCGACCTTTGGTGCCTCCTGAAAGATTGAAGCGCCCCTGAAATGTCGCTTTTCACCCATCCATCCCACCGCCCATCTACCCCACGGGCGTAGCAACAAGGGGCAGGGGACGCGTCTCAATATTCAAATTCTTAACCATTAACCCCATAGCGTTGACTGGAAAGGGACCACTTCAAAATATCCCTTAGTACCGCAAATATTCTGCAAGTTTCCACGCCGACGCCACCCCTCCTTCAGGATGCATAGGTAGGTAGATATGTACTTACTGTCCTCGGGCGATCCGACTCCAGCTTGATGTCGAGCTAAATGATCTGCCGAGGAATGAGAGTATTGGTCAGCTTAGACCAGGCATTAGGTACACTTTTTGTCCGAAAGATAATATTTTTCAAGCTCAATTTCCTGCACATAAATGTGGAATTCTTACTCTACCTTGGCTCAATTGGGTAAGCCAACAACGCGGTACACCTGTTACTGATTTTCGATACGGTGCGTATGATCCTTCTCCCCAGCCCCGAGACAGACGCTGAAGGCTTGATCTCCTATTTCCCTTATATGGATCAAGGAAGCAGGCCCTGCAACAGCACCTTACAACACCACCTTAAATAGCACAAACGCTCCCACCACAATTGCAGCAAATATTAGCACAGACTTAGGTAAGCCACCCACACTCCACAAAGAAGCTTTACTCAGTACTTAACTACGGTAAACAGTTTCTACTAAATGTAGTCCTCCTATAGTACCGCCCTTTACTAGTTATAGAGATTCTACTAGTTTTAAGGATCGTGGAACATACCAGTTGGTTGACAATCTGTATAAATCGAATAACTTGTTCACCCATTTGACAGTAACCTTATAGGCGAGAGCGTATTTAGTAGTCTAATGAAAAAATTATAACACTTAAGAATTTGTTAAAGGCATGAATTTATCAACTCAGGCCTTTAATAGCCGAAATTAAATTTACCTTCCTAAGATCACTTGATTCTACCACAAATCATAAGGTCGAAATCAGCAACAAAAATAGTGACTGAAGCTGTAGTGCTGAACCTGTCCTTATTTTGACACGCTCTGAAAATTTGTAAAATAACATTTTACTGGATTTTAAACTTGTGATTTTCACAAATAAAACTTTAGTTTCTGTCAACCATATAAGTTCTGTTATAAATTTAAAATAGGTTATTTGCTTCGAAAAGTGCATTTCTCCAATGCCCTCATAGTAACTGTGTTGCCTTCGCCATATACGTAATGCTGCAAACAACAACGGTGGCTTTACTCACTGGATCGTATTGGAGCAAAAACATAATAGGTATTCATCCGCGCGCGCACGGCACGGCACGCGCGGCGTCGCCTGACCATACCGCTGCCAAAGGCGCTTATCGTATGCAAGGGAAATTTCGATTCTGGCGATAGATGGCAGGGCTATCAGATCTGAGTGTCTGAGTTCAAATCCCTGCTTTTCCTTTTCGTAGATCGGAGAAAGTGCTCAATGCACGCTCGGTGATCTACGAGATCATGTAAGCTTTGAAAATGCTATCTCGGAGACAAAGGCGAGTCTCACATCGGTGTGCTAGATGAATCACTGATTTAAGCGGTGTTTCAGAGATAACAATGTTGTTTTCTGGTGGCCTACGATGCCGTGGGAGGGTTTATGTTTAGATCAATATCAAACAATCTCAAAAGTGTTTTTGAGTGGTGCAAGTCAAGTAGCCTCACCTCCAAAACTATTTTAGGTGGCATAAGTAAGAAAGAGGTGAAGCGATCGGATTGAAACTTATGCCACATAATGGGCCCACCGGATGCTACAACAAATGTTCAGGGACTTTTTCGTATCGATGACCTGAGGTCAAGTACGGACCATGAACTCTCCATTGGAAATACATGGGAAAAACAGAAATTGAGCTGTGCTTGTGTGGATACAGCTGAAAATACCTTCATATTCTCCAAATCGTAGTATCCTGGGCCACTTTCCAGGTTCATGCTGCAATTTCTGACCTGTGACCTCTGAGAGGTCATCTGGGTCTACTTAAGCAGTTTTCAGACTTAATTCAAAAACTGCATGAAATGATGATAAAGCTTTTATTTTGGTATCATTGCCTTTGGATTTTTATTGAGTCGATTGATATGCATACTGACTGTGCCAGGGTATAAATTGACCTTCACCTGACCTGAGGTCACGTCATTTTTGTGTTTTTACCTAATATAGTCATATTATACATCATTTGATTTCCCGTGACGAGAGGAAGCGAATAGTGCCTAAATATGATTCTTACTCAGTTCTGAAAGACGCTAGAGTCTAAAAACTCTATTCGAAATGCACTTTCTTTGACCTGTCATGACCTCAATATTGCTCGGAGGAGGCTCAGAGGCTCTCCAGAGAGCGAGTTAAAATTAACCTCCGCTGAACAAAACTACAATTTTGCACCTTTGCAGTGCTTAATTTCGGTCTCCGAAACAAACACAGCATAAAGATGACCTACAAACAAAACCAACGGCATTGTCAGAAACATCCGCAATTTTTTACTAGATCCATTTACACCCCGGTCGTTCAAACAGTTTATGTTTTAGACAACGAGTTTGAAATGTCTGGCCAAGTGCTGCACATTTTTCATGACAAATTCCACTAGAATTCAGAGCCGGCCAGCCCGCTACCTTATTAGTCCGCTAATCTACTACCCCGCTACTTGTCGCTATCCACTCCCCCTCTCTTTGTCCGCTAATCCACTACCCCGCTACTTAGTCCGCTAATCCACTACCCCGCTACTGCGGTATCTCCGAATGGAAGCGGGGTAACGGTAGCGACTTTGATAACCAAAAAGTAGCGGAGTAGCGGGTGGTAATTTTACCATTTTGATAAAAGTAGTACTAGTGTCGGTAGCAGTTCCAGCAAGCCAAGACAGCAGAAGCAACGGTAGTGGTTAAAAAAATTGATAGCGGCGCCCACCTCCGGTATGATTTCTAAAACATGAAATATTCGTCCCGAAATATTTTCCAGATATTTTTCGGTAAATGTAAAAGAATTTGGCTTATTTTAGGTCAACAGCAGTCTAAGCCTTCACTGGTGTGTGCCTTTGACAAATTTGAATTATATGTGTACCCGGAGTATCTTAACCCAACTATTTCAGAGAGGGGGTACATCATTACCCTGGTATTTTTCTTTTGTGATGGCTAAACGAAAAAAATGGGCTTCTTATTGTTTCCTAGCAATCGACCCTGTATAAAATACCGTTTGAACAAAACTCTAGCTGGCCCATTAGCTGCTTTCAGGACGTTTTTTAGAGGGCATGTTGACGAACTATTAGGCAGCACTAGTCAAGGTGGAAGGCGGTGTTAGATAGTCCGTCTGAATCTCTACCAATAATTTCCAAATAGCAGTTACGTAAGGTCACTTTTAAGGTCACTGGTGGTTTAAGTATTTTTTCCGTAGGAGCAAAGCGGAGGCTTGCGTTTTGCATCATAATGGCTCATATAACAGGGCTGTATAAAAGACACAAGCAAGATTGAAATCCCTCGTCAAGCCCGATTTAATGATGTATCCTATAATCCGGCCAGGTTAAATCCTGTTGTATTCGATCTGACCTGATCTAAGGTAGGGTCAAGGCCAATATAGGTTGTGGACTATATCAAGACAGGCTAAACATGATGAAGTGATATAAACGCTCTGTCTCTACTTTCTACAAAGTTATCGACCTTGTACCGTTTTCCCATACATTTTCAGTAGAGGGGTATCGATATTCAAAATCTCATTGAGAAAAATACTTCTACTTGATGACCTTATTAGGTGATGTGAATCTCAGATTTATAGATTAAGTGCTCTTCCTGCTGCAGGACCTAAACATTTTTCACAGGCAGGTCACTTGACCTGGGCTGGTGACCTGTTCGGATATGACCTGGACCTAAAATTGAGTCAGAAGCTGCGAACAAGAGCAGGTGACAGGATACCAAATATGGCAGCGCTGGATTTGGCTATCTGCACAACACATAACGGGTAGGTACCAAACCCCTGTATCGACGAATGTTAAGTTAGAGACAATATTTCAGTCATTCGAAACCTCTCGTTATGGTGAGTCAGTGGCGGATCCAAGGGCTTCAACTCTTAACTTCAAACAGCACCAGTCAACGCCAGTGTAAACACTGGACCTTGGAGAGCAAAAACAAGCATCTTATCTTGTGCCACCCCCCCCTCGTGACGTTTTTTCGTTGCTTATCGACTTTTGGGTTTACCCCTAAAACCTACCGTCCAGTTAAATTATGGCAAAATGTTTCACCGCATGACGTTTTCTTTTCTTTTCGACTTTGGCTTGCCCCCCCCCCCACCAAACCTACCGACCAGACCCGCTACTGCGGTGAGTCGTACGATACACCCGGTGACCATACTAGCCCTAAAATTTGAAATGTCCTAAACTAAATTCAGGTCAAAGTCGACATCTGGCCTAATATAGTCATTATGCATATCACTCGATACAGAATGCAATTCAAACGCAATGGTGTTAAAAAGCTTAACCACTATTTTCAGTGAAAGGATTGAGCCAAGTCATTTGCCTGCCATTTCCTGTTTTCTTATTAATTTCTGTAGTCGATAAACCGTATTTGACCGAGCGTTGGAACTCAATGGGCCTATGCTGCAGTATAGGCTATACTGCAGTATTGTGATATTATATTTCAAATCAATAGATTACACATATTCTAAACGGTAAGGTCATTTGGCCTTGCCTGGTGACCTGACCTAAAATGAACCAAACCTATAATTATGGGAAACGTTACGCAGTTGGGAAAGGTAAGGAGTGACAGGTACGGCGGCGCCACACGGCGCCTTTCCTGGCTCCGTCGGAAATCCTGAGGGGGAGGGTGTTCAAACACTCCGTCCTCACCAGGGTGAGCATTAAGAAACGGCTAAATGGTATTGGTCCATTAAACTTAACATATCCAGGCGCAGATCCAGGGATAGGGAAAAGGGTATCTGCCCTCCAAACTCTCCGATTTTCACAGATTTTCCAAAAAGTACATATGTTCTTCACGATTTTGGGGCAGACTCCTGCCTCCCTAAACTATTAGCCCCGATCCGACGCTGCGTGCTCGTATCTCAACAGGATCACCGGTGAAACAGATCCAGAGGACCAGTCTTACAAAGAATATGAAACACGGGCTTCGTAAGTTCTGAAGGTAAGTTTGTATTCTGTTTTTCGGCACTTATGGTGCGTACTGAACATCACGGATATCGCGCCTCTGTATTCCAATGCTCGCATCTCGGATACTATCAGCATGCAATGACGTATTCTTATGGTGTTTAGATGACCGAATGATTGATGATGAATGATGGAACGAATGCTCAGCAGCCTCTCTGTGAAATTTTCAGGCGCCAGGTCATTAAGTTCACGTCCTGCTCTGACCCCGTCGGTCTTCAGAGCTGAATTCTACAGAAAGTCCCACTAGATCGGGTCTTTGACTTCACTCTCTGTCCTGAATCGCTGAATCCAACAGAAAGTTCTACTAGATCAAAGCTCAACATGACAGCTGCATGACAGGTATTTACAGAGCAACAGTGTATCCTTTCTGTCGAATTACAACTGCGGGGACAACCGCACTCTGGCATGGCTTTTGCCTGAAATCCCTCCACAGAACGCCCCTAACTGGGCGTGGGTGAGCTCGTCGACAGCCTTTTCCCCAGAGCGGAGGAGCTGGCGCAGCTTTCGACCCCGCCGCCGTCCCCGGCGCCATAAGCAGCTTTGTGAGCACTGTACTGGCGCATTCTGAGCACCACTCCAACTCGGGCACGCCCAGAGCTATGTGCCATCAAAAGGCGGGCCAGGCCGGGACGAGTGAGTGCGCTGAGCCGGCGATAGCCTGGCCGCAGTTTCATTCCGACCTCCAGCGTCGCCGCCTGTGGAATAGCTGCGAGATGGCGCCCAGATGCCCCAGTTCCGCGCCTGAGAGTCAGCACGTCGGCACCTGCTGAAGGTGCCCTGATCAAGCGGTCAGGCGAGGGTGGGGATATACAACGCTGAATCGGGCCCGCGTCTCCATCATAGGGTGGTGCTTTTTCTTGCCTGCTCTTAGGCATCAATATTATCAATAGTTGCAGTTAATCTACTCGGGCATTTTACCACTGCTCTGGCAGCTTTTTTCTTTCTTGGGAATTTTGACTCCAGTCCTTTGAAGGTCAGGCAGGGGAGGAGTTTGATGAGCGGGGCAGATACATAAAAATGGAAAAGGCGCTGGAAGTGCCTCACCATATTCTACTCTGCAGCCGATTTTGAACAATATCCGTTCACCCGTAACGTCACGGTGGGTTAAAATGTGTCAAATATTGTCGCATTTAGAAAATCCCTTATAGCTCGGTAACCATTAGGCCTCGAACAAAACAAAAAAACATCAATGTGTTCGTCTTGGGCCAAGGACTTGAATGATACACAACAATACCTCCGTAAAGTGACATTGTGAGCTTGACCTTAGATCAAGATTTACAAAATGACCTTTCAAAATTATGCTGCATATCATTCAAATCCTTGGGTCATGCATATTACTATGATACGAAATCTGGTTTCGTGCAAAGGTTATAGACACAACCAATTTCGAAAACCGCGACATTTGGTGATCTCTCGTGATCTTGGTATTGACCTGAATCCAAAATGGATAACAGCACGCAACTTTTTTCATTTAAAGACCTTTCTAACTATCGGTTAAAAACTTGATCTATCTCTTCTAGAAGCCGAGCTACACCCTGGTTTCGTCAGCCTCATTTTAGATGACCAGAATCGTCTTAAATGCGTTTAGAAATGACGTCATAACGCGTGAACCTGACCTGACCTGATGCCAATTTTTGCAATAATGGATCCAGGGGAGGGGCAAAAGGGGTCAGGTGCTGCCCCATTCGACCCTCGGAGCCACCTGAAATTGTCACAGCACCCCTGAAAGGTCGATGACGCCCCCTGAAATGCCGTTTCCCATCCCCCCAGGATGCGAAAATCGGCACCCACGGCCCTTCACAAAAAACAGCAGGATTTCCTGATGGTTTGATTGTCTGATGGTTGTTTTAGTGGAAAGTTGAAACAAATCTTCTGTTGGTTTCTGATGGTCCGGTGGTTTCTGGTGTTCTGATGGTTTCTGGTGGTCATTTCCTGGTGGTTTCTGGTGGTCCTTTCAAATGGTCTCTGGTGGTTTGATGGCTTTTGGTGGTTGTTTTCAGATGATTTCTGGTGGCTGTTTTCGGGTGATTTCTGGTGGTCGTTTTCTGATGGTTTCTGGTGATTTGGTGGTCTTCAAAATGATGGTTTGATGGTTTCTGGTGGTCGTTGTCCGGTGGTTGGCTTCCAACGGTCTGTGATGCCTGAGAATGAAGTGATGTGATGGATGGGAATGAAGATACATCTTTTTATTTTGATACCATTAGGGACATTTGTATATCAATCGCAACTCGATTGATATGCATATTGACTATGCTAGGCTGGAAAGTGACCTTGACCTATCCTGAGGTCAGGTCATTTTTGTATTTTGACGTAGTGTATTCATATCATACATCATTCGATTCGCCGTGACGAGAGGAAGCGAATGGTAAAATGATTATAGCTCAGCCCTGTCAGACACTAGAGCCCAAAAACACTGCTCTAATATGCAACCTTCTTTGACCCATCATGACCTCAATATTGACCTGAGCCAAAAAATGATCAATGCAGTTTTGTCATCATGAATTTTTGTCAGCTATCCACCAGTCTTCGCGTTTTTTCGCTATCCCGCATAGGAGCCGAGTTCGAGGGGGTGTTGAACACGCCCACTAGGGCGAAGGTGGCTCGGAGGCCTGCCGGGGCGGGGGTTAACCACCAACTGTCAGGGTTATGCAGCGTCACCAACTCTCACACTGTTGGGAGGGATTCGGGGGATCAGGTTGACT
Organism: Lepas anatifera; assembly: GCA_034440635.1. Taxonomy (NCBI): domain Eukaryota; kingdom Metazoa; phylum Arthropoda; class Thecostraca; family Lepadidae; genus Lepas; species Lepas anatifera. The sequence goes on from JAOTON010000253.1 coordinate 1,347,632, forward strand.
TATTCAGAGGCTCCGCCGGGATTTGAACCCGGGACCGATGGCTAGGTAGACATATGCACTGTCCACTAAGCCATCCATCCCCCTGCTTCACGAGCAGAGACGGCGGATTCCATTTTCGAGAAGTGGTGCAAGATTTTCTGGAGGGGGCGCCTTCCTCCCCAGGGGGCGCCATCATCTCTTGGGGGGCGCCTTTGCTATCCAATGGCGTTCTGCAGAAACTCTTTGGACTCGGCGTGCGAGGCCACTTGGGGTGGTTTATTTCTAATATTCCGAAAAATAGGTATTTTAGATTTCGCGTAAACTCAGTCGTATCGGATTGGCATCAGCAACAGAGTAGCATAGCCCAGGATTCTGCGATATTCATAGCCTTGTTTGCAGTTATGACCAATGATATTGCAGACACTTCCCGCAAACATACGTCACGTGTTTTTCGTTGAAGACTTCACAATATGTGTGACAGTGTCTACTACAGCAGCTGCGCAGAGGCGGCTGCAGCTTGGCCTTGACATATTGCAGCAATGGATCACACGCAATGGACTGAAATTTTCAAGTTCAAAGACATAGTGCATGCACTTTTATAATAGACATTGAGACTGAATACCCGATTTTGTAAATTCGCGGAAATCCGAGCGACGTTGTAGCAGAAACCAGATTTATCAGGCTCACACTCGATAAGCTTTCATATGTGCCACACCTGAAGGATTTCCGCAAAAAAATGTTTCGATACGCTGAATACTGAAGATGTTGACGAGGATGAGATACCGTGCAGATAGAGAAATGTTTCTCATGCTATACACGTTATACGCTTATCGCCTATATATACGTTATGCGCACGCTATACGCTCATTGTTATACGCTACGTTATAAGCTTCTTATGCTGTATAGATCACTTATTCGTCCGAAGATCGAGTACGGCTGTGTCAGAGCCGCATGACGAAATCCATGGAGCGAAGCGGATTGAGATTTCTCAAGAGGCTCTATTCTGGGCGTTTGGCGGTTCTGACAGTTGATAACAGGGATCTGCAATTGTGTAGGGTGATTGCCCTTTTACGCTAGACGCCCAAACTAAGGCCCCCGAATTTAAATTCAAAATAGTTTTTGAGAAATTTTGGAACCAGTGTTTTCAATTTTGCATTTTTATCATTTTTATTTCTTAAGCGACGAACTTGAAATTTGCCTCCTTTTGAATAAGCAACAAGGCCACCTAAGAAAAAAGGTTCGAACTGGTCCGACAATATTTATTACGCCAAAACGCAGTATTTCTAGTACAAGCAAAAAGATATTGAAATTTGACAGCCGACTTGTAAGCTCGAAATGTCAGAAGGCACGATTCAGTTAGTTTAAAGACAGCCACGTGGAGGCAGCTACGTCAATTTTCTTGTGCTTAGGCATAGTTTCCAGTGGAAAACGTAAAATTCTGACCTAGTTTTTGCCATTTTGCCGGAGGACTACATTTTTGCTCATTTCATTTAAATCTTAATCTCTCGCGATCTAATGCGCCGATTTGACTTTTCATTTCAAATAATGAAAGAACATTGCTTCCGCCTGAGAATATTCGGAGATGGATATCGTGATAATAAAATTCATTGTCTTATATGTATAAATATAATTTTAGTAGAAAACCTTTTATTTGCAGCTTTTCGGTTCAGAGCACATGTCATTCACAAGCTCAGAATTGACATGGCTGAATAGGAAAATTAATTGCAGTCATTCAATTCATTTACACTACCCACTTATCTCCAACGGCTTTCGAGTAATTCGTCCGAAAGGGTATTTCAAGGAGCTAAATTTCTCGGAACATGTTTGCTTCTCACCATGGTTTCAAGTCCTCAAAATGAATGGAAGTGGATGCAATTTGGCACAAAGCTAGCTTAGGGTCCTGGGTCGCCGATACAAGTGATTCTGGGCGAATCTAATGTTTGGTTCGTCTTCCAGAAGCAGCTTTATACCATGCCTTTTCTGTACGAACACAACACCCGGCGCCACGATCACGGCATCGTTTTGATTGCGTGATACCGGCCAGTGACCTCCTGACGGGTCACAGGTGTAGGGTTAGTGGGAGTCGGTACAGTGTGGCGCAGTGGTCTAGTGGTTAGAGGTCCTGTCTCGTGATGAGGGATGCGCGGGTCGAATCCGGGGTTGACTGCGGGATATTTACTATTTATTTCAAAGAAAAGAATGATGGCACTGACCTACAGGCTTATGAAGAGATACATTGAGAATGAAATATGGTTGATTTCAGCACATTTTCATGCGGCTCTCCTGCGCCGGTGGGGGGTTATCCCAGGTCGCAGACCGGGGTTGCGTATGAGGCCACTTCTTAGTCCGCGAAAAAGATTATCGATATGTCCGTCATCTCGCTATCAGAATAGTAACAGGAGCGTTCCAAGCTTCACCCATACTAAGCATGCTAGTGGAAATTAGTGAAATACCGCTACAAATGCGCAGTAAGATACTCGCTTTGCATTAAGCCATTAAAAGGAATGTGGAACCTTTAGAACGTGATTTTAACTGAGATAGCCAAGTTGTAAAGCAAATCGGAAAACCAGGTGCTCTATATATCATTTGTCTTGGAACTCGATTTTTCCGTAGAAAAAAACTAAAACCTACCCGAAATGTACCTCTCATGTACCTCTCGCCAGGCGGCCATTGTTGTGAGCTGCTGGTGTGACGACATATGCTGACATCACGATGAGCATCAGCCAATCGAAGCCCTTGAGGTGTTTCGAGTATGGTAGTGGTTGCCAGATCATGACATCATCCAGAGGCAGATATTTATTCATTTTTCTAGAGGAGTATTTTAAAAATAAAATCATTGGGCTTGTTGTACATTTTTCAGAGAAATCATGAGTGGTTTGATTATTTTCGGCTAAAAGTACGCCTAATTACACAAAATTCCAGGATTTTACCAAGGTGCCACGTTCCCTTTAAAATAAGTCACCAACACGCCCCACATACCAAACATTTTTTTTGGCGACGCCTACCTCAGTCAGATAGACAGTGGCTCGCGTTTTGCAACCCGTCACCAGGGAGTGAGAGTCTGTGCCTGGCTGGCACAGGCTGGTATCGACAGCAATCTCGTCGAACCACATGAAGCAGCTGTTATTGAACCATAGCTTATCTCGACAGTTAACACGAACACAACCTACGCCAACAAAGCAAAAATTTGCCTCCTGAACCGACGCGCCAGTATTTTATGAACTTGCTTGCGGAGCCGTTCGAAAACCATGTCTGTTTCTATATAGACGGTTGCAAAAGAAAGTGACAATGGCACAGGGCGTGCATTTGTTGGTGACGATGTTGAGAAGTTTTCTAGTTTGCCTTACGAAGGATCCATTTTTACTTCAGGGCTGTACTCCATTTTTTTGCTGTTTGGACCAGGTGTCTAAGCTGATGGTGAGGAAGTTTGCGATTTTTACCGATTCGCTGTCTTATCTGCAGACATTGAAGCCATTTTATTTCTATAATGCGTCGTCACCTTGGCAGGCCATGCTGAAGATGACTGGATCTTCTGTGTGCACTGATTAGTCCAGTAGGAAGACACAGGCAGTTTGGATGGCTACCATCTCAGCCTGAAAACTCGAGCAGAGCGAGCCTGCTGGTCGCCTGAGCTCATGCTGGGCTCTGTCTGGTGACTCGATGAAGACCCAGCTCTTCCGCTCGTGACCCCTCCGTGCACTGACCCGTCGGTCCACACCCATGTGGCACATTGAGTCAGGGAAGCGAGGTGGGGGAGAGCTACTCGCTTCTTCCGGACAGGTGGCGCTCCTGATGTCAGTGGGCCCACGTCTAGTTGAAATGTGACTCACTCTCCTGATACCCACAGTGGAAGACGTCGAGGAAGGAAAGACTCGATGGGGAGGGAGATGCCTGCTTGATCCCACATGTCTTTGCCCACCTGCCGCCACCCGGTCACCGAGGGAGTCGAGAGGGCGCTGCCGCCTCTGCACGTCTTCACAGAGGGTCTTCAGGCGGCAGGGTATGGAATTTCACCAGCAGTCGGGTCGCGAGTACCCTCCTTCTGGCCGCTACGCGGGGAGTCTTAACTCGGCTGGGAGTGGAGTGGGTGCATCCTGTGATGATACGCGCCGACGCTCTCATTTTGCGTTCCAGCAGCTCGACATGAAATGGCGGTGTGGCGTGGAGCCACGCTGCGGCCGCTTACTCCATCGCTCCTCTCACGTAGCCAGTAGCGACGGTTCGGAGGTGCTGTTCGTGCAGCCCCCAGTTGCAGCCGGACAGTTGACGTAGGTGGGAGATGCGGGGGTGGACCTTCTCCCACAGTCTCTTACAGTGTGGACCGAAATGGAGGAGCCGATCGATGGTGACGCCAAGTAGCTGTAGGGTGTCTCCAGCAGTGACAGACTTCCCGTCGACCTTAAAATTGAAGGGATCGGCGTCTCTGGCCCAATGGGACATCACCAGTACTTGGATCTTGGCTCCTGATACCACCATTTTGTGCTGTCGGGTCCACTTCATGAGGGTGCCAGCAGCAGCTTTATTGCGCCCGGTCCTTGGCGACTTGGATGTTGTTGCCTGTGCAGAGAGCCGCCGTATCATCGGCGTACATGTAGGGGAGCATCCGGGAACCGCGCAGAGGTCGTCTACCAGCCGAGCCGCCCATACAAAATAAAACTGGCGATAAGACACCTCCTTACGGCAGGCCAGTTCGGAAAATGCGCTCACTGGAAAGCACACCATTTAGTTCCACCTGGACTCTTCGGTCCCGGAGTCACTGCCAAATCCAGGCCACCGTGCAATTTGACAGCCCCATCTACAGCAGGCGAACGCGTAGCAGGTGGTGGTCCACTACGTCGTACGCGTGCGCGAAATCAAACGTGACGAGGACGTATTTCTGCGCGGTCTGTCCATCGGGAGGGCGGCTGTGTCTTGATTTGGGCATGCACAGTGCACGCTCACCTCTTCTCTTAAATGAGTCCTGAACTTGACCTGAAGGCGATGGTTGATGGTATAAGTGGATGGTCAGTGACAAAATATACTCGTTTTATCAATCTGAATGGTCTGTTCACTTCGATCTGAACACTGCACATGATCATTAAACGCGCAAATTACAGCCAATAAACGAAAAAAGTTATCAATTTATCAAGAGAGTACTTGGACACGTTCAAACTGTTTTCTTTTTATTCTAGTAGGGCCCATTTATGTCACAAATCACACATGCCTATGGCATGATCTATTTCAGCATTCAATCACATGGCTACCGAAATTCTCTTAACACCTCCGAAATTTCACGCACAAGAGCAATTCTCCCATGCTGATGAATTGAAGAATATAGATAAAGGTCGATGGAAAATGCCCACATACTTCATTCTGTGTTTATCTTAACGTTTCAACTTCCCTTATATCTCCTTGAGTCTGCCATCTGGTTCAAACATTATTTTTAGGAGCAATTAATAATGTGGGTTAAAGTCCGGTTTGTGTTTCCTACAACTTAAAGCTTTTCCGCTGAGGTAATTTTCTTGGACAGCGCACAGGCCAGGTTCACACTCGCTGCGATTATTTTCAATGTCCTCTCACCATTATCTTACGAATCTTGGCCACGTGGAAAGGCAAAATGATGCTTATCATATTTGATATTAAAATAAACTTAACCCCTCTTCACTAATAGAAAAATCCTCAGATATATACCTTTATGTTCAGCTGTTGCATCTTCCCAAGTGTCTTGAATTTCTCCATGACCTAGTGGCAGTTACAGATTTTTCAAGAGGTGCCGAAAAAAGTGTGGACTGAACTGTTTAGCAATTCATTGTTTCAAATATCACGCCAAATAGGCATCTTGCTTGGCTGGTACAAACTGTTATGGCTGGGAGAGGGTAGGATAGGACGTTGTTAAAAATACGATCCACCAAAATGACGGCAACCGAAAACCGAATACCATAGGCGCCCTTTGGGTGAAAAGTTGATGGTAAAGTACCCACTTTGAGGCTCCGCGTTTCCCCCCCCACCTTACTAAAATTCTAGATCCGCCCATACGCGGATCCAGGGAGCAAAGGGGAGGGGCAGATGCAGCCCCCCGATCGATCCTCGGCGCCCCCTGAAATGGTCACGGCGCCCCCCTGAAAGGTCGATGGCACTCGCCTGAAGTGGCGCTTCCCACTCTCCCCCAGGATGCGAAAATCGGTGCTCACCGATAGGATTTTACGCCCACCTGGTAGGTTTTTCCGGTCAAAAGTGGCGCCCCCTGCTCCGGATGGCACCCCCCGGGAAGGTGCTCCCCTCCGATTGGCAATCCTGGATCTGCCTATGGATCCGTCACTGTTCAAGAGCAAACAATTCACAGAAAAAGCCGGAAGATATCAAATGTTAGCGGGGAGTGGTGCCGCCAAGATAATTGATGATGCTAACAAATTGTTTAGTTATGTGGATAAAATAATTGGGTCGCCACACGGGATTGGAAGGGGACTCCTGCCTTCTTATGAGATGGGCAGTGTGCTAAAAATATATCGTCAAGTCAATATCAAATTATCAACATTTAGTTTTATACAGTGCACTGTTCACTGCAGTGATATAAGAGTGCTCTGTCCTTTTTCTGTGGGTTTATGACACCCGGTAGGGTTCGTTTTAGCCTCAAATATGGCTTTTGTGGTATTTATTTGGCCATTTGGCCGCCCCGGTTGCTCGGTTGGTAGAGCGTCGGGCTCCGGCCCGCTGCTGAGAAGCATGCAGTGGCAGTGCATGTCCAGGCTTGAGATCGGTTCCCCTGAGACGCTCCGGCGCTCAATCGTTTGCCCGACGTAGGTCAGCTGCCAACTGACTGATGAGAGGGTGACCTGAGCGAGGCGGCCATCCCTGTGCTTTGTGGGAGGTTAAACTTTGGCTTCTAAATCAACCCTTCATTGTGGGCGTTACTCGTTCGGGTGGTGGGGTCGGGGTCTCCGTGACAAGTCCCTTGAGGACTTTAATGAGACTCAGACTCCAACAGCCGTACTGGGAAGAACTTGGACGAAATTTATAAAAAACAAGATTTTTTAGTGCAAATACAATTTGAACCTTTGGCCTTTTCGCAAACCCGGTTTGGCCTTTTTTCCGTTGAAAAAAACCCGCAGTCCTGGGCAGCATCTCTAATCCTTAGAATATGGAATAACAAAAATTAGGAGATATTTTTTTAACACTAGCACGTCTAAATTTTATTAACGCCCCCTCCAAATGGGGGTTTGATCCCCCGAAGACATTATAATGGCCAGCACAAGAAAATCTCCACCGCCCCCTCCACTGAGTTTTCCTTAAAAAATGTTCTGCTGTCCTTTCCAGGGGGCGCCTTTCCTATCCATGGGTGCTTATTCTTTTTAGAGGGGGCGCCTTTGCTCTCTGGGGAGGGGGGCGCCTTTTGCTATCCAGGGATGCCTGTGCTAACCAGGGGTGCATATGATATCAAGGGGCGCCGTTGATCTTCTTCGGAGGCGTCTCTGCTGTCCAGGAGGCGCCTGCGCTATCCAGGGGCACCTATGCTATCCAGAGACCCGGATCCTTTACTCAGGGGGCGGGGGCCGCCTTTTGCTGTCCAGGGGTGCCTGTGCTAACCAGGGGCGCATATGCTATCCCGGGGTGCCGTTGCTCTTCTTTAGGGGCGTCTCTGCCGTCCAGGGGTGCCTATGCTATCCAGAGGGTGTGTTCTGTCCATGGGGCGCTTTTGGTATCAAAGGGCGTATTTGCTGTTTTGGGGGCGCCTATCCTATCCAGAGGGCGCCCCTGCTGTCCAGGGAGCGCGATTGCTATTAAAGGGAGCTTATGATATCCAGAGGGGTGCCTTTGCTCTATGGGGGAGGGGGCACCTCTTAGTGTGCAGGAGTGCCTGTGCTAACCAGAGGGCGCCTATGCTATTCAGGGGCGTCGTTACTCCTCAATTGGGGGTGCCTTTTTCTGTCCAGGAGCGCCTCTGCTGTCTAGAGGTCGCCTTTGCTATCCAGAGGGGCGCTTTTACTCAAGGGGGTGGGCACCTTTTGCTGTCCAGGGTGCAGCTTTGATGTCAGGGGGCGCCATTCATATTTGAAAGTGTATTTTATTTTACACAGAGGGTACTACCCCTTCAGACAGGCGATGTGTCTGATTTTCTCTTGACCGGCCGGGGGCGCCGGCAAAATCCGGGGGTGCCACCCAAATCCGTGAGGGCCTCCCCGTACGAGGTCAAAACCAGGTGTGCAAAAATATACTATTGTACACCATCATTTTTTTCAAGGTGTGCAACTGCACACCCTGTCCTGCGGAATCCGCCGTCCCTGCCACCGTTGTTCTCGGGAGGGGGGGGGTTCTCTCTTATCTCTCCAGGGGGCGCCTTTCTTATCAAAGGGCGCCTATTTTGTCCAGGGGGCGCCTTTTCTCTGCGGGGGGGCGCCTTTTGCTGTCAAGGGGTGCCTGTGCTAACCAGGGGGCGCATGTGATATCTAGGGGCGCCGTTTCTCTTCTTCGGAGGCGCCTCAGCTGTCCAGGAGGCGCCTACGCTTTTCAAGGGCGCCTATGCTATCCAGAGGGGCGCCTTTACTCAAGAGGGGGCGCCTTTTGCTTTCCAGGGCGCAGTTTTGATGTCAAGGTACGTCATTCATGTATGAAAATGTCTTTTTCACAGAGGATCCTACCTCTTCAGGTAGGCGGTAATTAGGCTTGATTTTCTCTGACCGGCCGGGGGCGCCGGCTGAGGCCTGGGGGGGGGCGCCTCCCTGGTCAAAGCCAAAACAAGTGGTGCAAAAAGATACTTTTGCACCACTTGAAAAAAATCGAGTGGTGCAACTGCACCACTTGCACCCTGGAATCCGCCGTCCCTGTTCACGAGGCCCTGCTTCAGGGATTCTTCTTCAGGGATCCTGCTTAAGAATGCCGACTCCTACCAGAGCGTCTTTCCCTTGGGGGTCCCGGCCACAGAAACCAACTGCCATTAGGGGCCCTGCGCCATATGGCCGACTGCAGCAGGGCCCCTGAACTTGGACCCTGGCTGGGGCCCCTGACCCGGGAGCTGACGGCGATTAAGGACCCATGTTCCAGGACTCCACTTCCACAAAAAAGCCTTTACCCTGGACCCCAGCCAGTGATACAACTGTCGAGAGGGGCCCTCTGGCTCTGAAGGTCCCTGCTCGCTGATTCTGACTGCCAATATGAGCAATTATTCCCTGTCAACGGGGCCATGCTTCTCGAGGCACACTGCCCCATGGGCAGACTTCAAATAGGGGTTCTTTCCCTGGGCCCCTGCTTATAAAGCCAACTACCACTGGAGGGCCCCCGAAGGGCCGACTGTAACTAGTTGGCCCTTACCCGTGGGACTATCCACCTTCTGGGCCCCCTGTCCCTGAAGACTTCTTCAAGAAGGTTCCTATCTCAGGAGGATTCCTGTTCCTGGGCCTCCCATCTCGTAACCTCCCCCCCTCCCCCCACTGCTCTTGGGCTCATTTTTCGTGTAGGCATCCTGTTTGCGGCGTGCTCACGCCTAGGACTGACTGTAGCTAGGGGGCCTCCGCTTCTGGGCCCAATCGCTGACTCTGACTGCCAATAGGAGCTTCTGCTTCTGGGCCCACTAACCCTGGGGCCGAATTCCATTAGGGGCTTCTTCCTAAGGGGCCCCTGCTTCTGAACCACCCGAAGGTCCTTTGACCCCGGGGGCCGATTGTAGCTAGATGGCTCATGTCTGTGTGGCAGCCTGCTTCTGGGGCCCACGATCCCTGAAAACTGCTATAAAGGGGATCCTACTCCAGGGGGCTTCCTGCTCCTTGGGCTCCCTGCTCATGGGTCCCCTCCCCTGCTCTTGGGGTCACTCTGCTTGCCGGAGCCCCAGCGCCTGAGGCCGACTGCAGCTAGAGGGTTTTCTGTCTCTGAAAGCCCTTGTTTGCTGATTCTGACTGCCAATAGGGGCCTCTGTTTCTGGGCCCACTACCACTGGGGCCGACTTCCACTAGGGGCTTCTTCCCCTAGGGGCCCCTGTTTCTGACACCGACTGCCAGCAGAAGGTCCCCTGGCCAAAGGGCCGATTGTAACTAGACGTGTGGCCACCTGCCTCTGGGCCTCCTGTCCCTGAAGGTTGCTACAAGGGGCTCCTACTTCAGGGGTCTTTCTGCTCCTGACACTCCCTGCTCGTGGGGTCCGGGGGCCACGTCTAGGGCCGACTACATCTAGGGGCCCTCTGAAAAAGAGGCCAAGTTTTCCTAGGGACTCCAACTGCTGGGGAACCCGCTCGTGTGGGTCCCCAGTTCGTAGGGCCCTCTTCTCACAGGGGCCCCCACGTCTGGGGACGATTACATCTAGGGAGCCACTGCCAATAGGGATCAACTTCCACTAGCGACCCCAGCTGGGGCCCCCTGCTCACGAGAGCCCCAACGTCTAAGGCCCACTGCATGTAGGGGCCCTCTGGCAATGGGGGTCCACTTTTCCTAGAGATTCCAGCTGCTTGGGCTCCTGCTGGTGAGGCCCCATGCTCACGGGGGCCCAAAGTCTGGCGCCGACCGCATTTAGGAGGCCCACGTTAATGGGGGTCCAATATCCTTAGGGACCTAACAGCTGGGACCCCCTACTCGTGGGCCCCCTGCTCGAGGGCCCAAACGTCTGGCGCCGACTGCATCTAGGGGCCCACCTTTACTAGGAGCCCCAGCTGATGGGACCCCTGCTCGCGAGCACCCTGCTCATGGGAGCCCCAACGTTTGGAGCTGACTGCATCTAGGGGCCCACGGCCCATTTTGGTTCACTTTTCCCTGCGACCAGACCTTCTGGGGCCCCTACTCACGGGGCCCAAGGTCTGGAACCGACTGCATCTGGGGGCCCACCACTATGGGACCCCAGTGCTGGGGCCTCCTGCTCTTGGGGACCCCCTGATCATGGGGCCCTACGTTTGGAGCCCACTGCATCTAGGGGCCCTCCGCCAATGGGTCCACTTTCCCTAGGGATCCCAGCTCCTGGCGGGCCCATTTCATTTCAATCGGCGAAACTTGACGTCAAAGAAAATGGGTGCGTATTGTACAGGCCGGAAGAAGGTCAGTTAGCGCACAGTTCCGCTGATTCACTATAGGTCGTCGAGGGGGTCCACCCAAAAACCTACTGGTGCTTGAGCACAGGGCCAAAAAAGTGTTCAGTGTGTCATCATCGAAAATGTCAAACCACAAATGTGTCACCAGCCCAGGCTGCAAAAGGTGGCACGTTTTCCGTTAGTACGGTACCAATGAACACGACTGGATCATCACAGTTGTTGAAAAACATTGCGAGTTCAAATAATAGGTGCCAATTTAGGCTATTTGTTCCTGCATTTGTCAGGCGGAAACATGTCTGTAATTTTCTGTCACATTTCCCACCACGGGCTGTCACCATTTAGAATAGAAAAATGGTTGGTTTTTCAACCCCTGCTTGAGCACCAGAAGCGCCAATGGGAGTTACGTCCCCGACCTGAAACCATCAGGTCATCAGAACCTGACCACCAGATTGCACCAGACCATCAGGATGACCACCAAAACCATCAGAAACCACCACACCACCAGCAGTTTCCATTAGAAATCATCAGTGATCAGACCATCAGGCAAATCCTGGTGGTTTTTTCCAAGGGCGATATAATTTTACGCTCACCTGATAGGTTTTCCGGTCAAAAGTGGCGCCTTCCTGGTCCGGATGGCGCCGGATGGCGCCCGAATGGCTCCCCGGGAAGGTGCCCCCCCCTCTGATTGGGAATCCTGGATCTGCCTATACTGGGACGCCCCCAAAGTGCTAGAACCAAGCCTGACAAAGAGCTCTTGCTTTTTCAAAGGTGGATCTGGAACAACCTTTTTTGTCATCAGCAGAGGGATTTCCATGTGCTGGAGAGGAAACCTTTAGAGCTACCCGGCCTGCGTAATTTATGGACGACCGCTGAACTCCTGATCCTGATCAGTAGACATCGTATACCAGAAGTTACTGACGTCATCCTGCACTACGTCATAGTTAGGCGCATTATGAGCAGCTGCAACCAGGGTAATAGAGGACGCTGGAACATGAATACGAATTATTGCCTGTGGCACGTAGATGTATGTACAACAGACAAATATTTTCGTTATGATATTCGAAAAAAAGCAGCAACATTGAGACTTGACCAGAGCAAATATGCGACAGAGGTATGACGCCATACAAATACCTTACTCGGTTTGATTCGTTTGTGATCTGGTAATTCCTCATAGTGCTAGCACAACTTTACTTGATGAACAAAAAACAAAAGCTGCCATGAGGGTTTTATACGATCTGGTACCCGTATATTGCGCGCTTTTTGCGAACTAAGCGCACCTTGCAGCAAGAAGCACCACTACCTCCACAACCACAACAACGGACGGGCAACGGACGATTTTCAAATTGCGACGGTCTCTGAAATTGACGGGGACTGACTCACACTCACTCACGCTCGTTTCATTTGGTCAAGTCAAGCGACCTGTGGGGGAGGTGTGTGGTGTTTGTGCAATAGTACTAGTGAGCGGAATTAAGTGTTAATAGTGCCTCGGAGGAATTCATTCCTCTAGTGGAACATCCAGGTTTTTGCACGTTCGTGCTTCTAGTGAGGTCGTGGAAAAGCATCGTATGATGGCGGAAGAAAATACGAATGGAAATGAAAACGGGAGCGTTCCGGAAGTTGAACTTATCATCAAGGTACGTCATTTTTCTATCCTTGTCTGCAGCCAATATTCTATCGTCCATAGGTGGATCCAGGGCGCAAGTAAAAGTGGGGGCCCTTGTCTCCGATCTATGCTTTACAGTTGGTGCCCCTGAAATAGTCCTGGTATTCCCTGGAAGGTTCATGGTGCCCCATGGCATGTTGCCTCTCATCCCCCAGGATGTGAGAATCGGGGCTGCCATGACATGGTTTGGTGTCCATATGATAGGTTTTGCTGCCCAAAAGTGGTGCCCCCAACCATGAATCCCAAAAGGTGTGTCATGTCCAATCTGTGGGAGGTGGCAGGTTTCTGTGAGATTTTGTTGGGGCAGCCTGCAGACAGACATACCAGCTTGCCTCAGCTTTTGGCCATCTTTGGGACAGGTAAGGAAACTGTGGGCAGAGACTGATCATCGGCCAGTACCTGCATAGAGGCACCATGAGGAAAAATGAAGAAAAGAAATGCTGTTTATTGTTTTTATTGGCCTTCCTCAATTAGAAGATAAAATGATTCCCTAGTGAAAAGAAAGGTCTATCCCAGCATGCATATTTATGCCCCAATTGGGGCAGGATCTAAGCTGCCCCAAAAACCTTGTCTACAAGCCTGCTTCATTCTGTAGACTGATATTGCACGTGTAAAATTCAGAATGGAAAATAGACAGTGAGAAGAAATTTGAAAAGATACAATATTGTGAGATTCAGTTAAAATTGTTTCAAAACCCTGAGTTTAGGAATCTATTTTCCTTGAAAATGGTCTTTAGTCCCATACTTCTGACATGTTAATACACACAAATATTGTTTAATTCTTCTACAAAAGCTCCACTTGAAAAGTTGGTATAAAAGGTAGTGAAAATAATTCAAAAGTGAGGGGTAAATTCTGCTTGCCCAGATGCTGCTCTCCTTGAGTACTTGGGATTTGGAATGCTGCCTGACCATGTTCACTGTCAACCAATTTGCAAAGTATGGCAGCAGGCCAGACGAGTCACACCAGCCATCTAAAATTCTCGCACTACCAGCCACAAAAAATTGGCACCAATCTGCCATATACCAGGGAGAAAAACGCACCCATCCCTACCCACATGCTGCAATGCTACCTCTCTTATTAGTTAGTTAGTTGAGGACTTTTTATAAGGCCCCCTCCTGTGTCTTTATGACCATTGACCCATTATTTGTTTGGTTTTCAGTGTCAGCGTTCTTGCACCAGTCTCTTAAATTCGCACCAGGTTGATAAAATTCACACCACTCACTCCAGGAGACAGGACCTGTCTCCAAGGGCGCTCACACCGACAAGATCTCATCGAAAATGCCATACTTTGCACACTGGCCTGTCAATGAAATAAGTATCTTGGTTCTACCTATGCTATTGTTCGCCAGTATGAGTGGTGTTGTTGCATGCTATAGCATGGAAATTGGTTCTGAACTTGATCCATACATGCTGGTACTTCAAAAGGATGCATCTTCTGTGTTTTCTCCTTTTCATACCAGTGTTTGCTCAAGCTCTCCTCAATTTGCCTGATAAAAAAGTGAAAGGAGCTCAGCAAAGGCTGGACCATCCAAAAAACATATTTCCTTGAAAATAACGGATGTGATATTCTGATTCACTGAGTAGAAATGAATGAAGTGTTCCTTGGTGACAGATCCAGACTGGGTGATTTGAGTCCTTACTATATCAGTGGACTTGTAGCACATGCTATATAGCAGAAAAGAACATACCAACACTCACATGCAGAATGAGAATGTGGTACACACTGCAACAAGATAGGCAATTTTTTTCAGGTTTAGAGTATTTGGGCACCCAAACATTTTATTCATTGATTTATAGTGATATGATACAGAAAAATTATCCTGGCAAAATATATTCATTTGGTATTCTTGAAACCTCTATGGTGCAGTGTCCCAAAACTGGTTAAGTGCTGGGGTGCCCAGCGTAGAAATGATGGAAGATATAGTCAGTGTGTGAAAGATTCAAGAGTTATAGTTTTGTGGAAGGCAACTAACATGCTTATTTCAAACTTTATTAAAGCCCTGATTACGAATAAATTTCTCGAAAACTTCCTTCCTTTGTTGATGAGTTAATATACACCAAGATAATTGAACTAATTCAAAAGATAATTGTATTGTGGCGTCCGGTCGGATGTTTTTTTATCCATTTAACTGCTTGTTTGCCATGTTTGTATTTTTAACGAGTGTGCTTTTTTGAATATACATTTATGGAACCAACTGTACTAAGAAAGACTCCAATTGAAAGTGAGTGGAAAATTTTGTAAAAATAACAGAAGTGAGTGCGAACTTCATCTTGCTGGGGTGTTGCTTTCCACCCAGCCCCCTGGGATTTGGAACATTGTGGCAATATCAATAGTCTCGTTGTTGTCTTGCTTTTTTAACTTGTGTGTTTAATCATTTTCTCAATGAATATGAATGGCTTCAATATGGGCCATTTTGTGTTCCCACACCCTCTTTGAAAAAGGTTAAGGTGAGGTAAAAGCAAAAAATCACAAGGTATTCCTTTGTGTTCCAAATGTGGAAATGAAGCATTCTGTTTTTGAATATGGTTGTCTTTTTTAAATATTCTGAATTGTATTGATACACCCTTGATACAACATGGATGGGTGGACGTGTGGCGTCACACTGCAGACTGGCCCTTGCTCTTGGAGGGGGAGGGGGACTGGGGAGGGCGTGGGTCGTTAAGGGGGTAAATTTTACATTTTTATCCGCAAACGCCAAGTTCTAGGACAAGTGAAGTATGGATCAAGTGGGTTTTCGACCTGCTTTATCACATGGCTGTCGCAGTTCAAATCCCGTTATGAAGGTGCCACATTTCCATTAATGTCTTTACTACACTGAAAAGGCCACTTCAACTCTGCAACACCAACATGCTGTCTCTTTGACGTTGGGTATCAACACATTATCATGAATCGTCATTTTCAACTCGGCTGCCAATTCGTATTTGTATTTGTATTGACATAATTAGACACTTGCACAATACATCGTGGTTATTATGGCCCGGTGTCATAGAAATGAAGTTAAACAATTTTCATTTAACTCTCGCTTCACATACATCATGATGTATGTCACATACTTCGACTCATAAATCATGAAGAATTAAAAATAACATTGCACGTTCAAATTAAAAGCTTAAAGGGTGGGTCAGAGTCACAGTACAAATACACGAGAAGCGGCGACAGCGGCAGAAACTGACGGGCGACTCATCACACCCTGTGCCCGTGCCGATGTTACCCAAGTTTAATTAAATGCGTTCCTAGGAATGCCCTTGAAGTCTGGAGGGAGACTATTCTAAAAAAGAGGAAGTCGGTAACCCAGACGCCGTTTTCCGGTAATTGTTCTAGGTCTAGGTCAAATGAATGATTGATCTGCTCTCGGGCCTTTGGCGAACAGTGCCGTAGAAGACACCGGTTGCGTGAGGCTGATTACTGGATGCGCCAAATCCAGCGTGTCTATGTCAGCTAGTAAAGAGGCTGGTAGTCAACGGAATTGGTAGAATGCCCCAAAATCAGAAACTTGATCAAATTTACGGCAGCAAAGATCATCCGGGCTCCAAAATTACGATTAAAAAAAAATTTATCCATATTCTTTTTGGGACCATTTACAAAATTTTTGAAACCGCTACTTCAGCTACCCTGGATAGCTGAAACTGCTACCGCTACTTGAGTCCTTTTTTAAAATCACGAAACCGCTACCCGCTAAGTAGTATAGTAGTACAAAGGTAGTATTTTCTACTCGACAACCATTCATTCCACCATACCATTCATTTTTTCAATGCGATTTGATGGATTTCAAATTCCTTTTTTCAGATTTTGTAATCAAAAGTAGCGATAGCGAGGACTATCGCTATTTATGATTACAAAATCTGAAAAAAGGAATTTTAAATCCATTAAATCGCATTGAAATAAATGAATGGTATGGTGGAATGAATGGGTGTCGAGTAGCATATACTACTTTTGAGCTTCCAAAAATAGACACCTGGTGTAATTACACATCCAATTTCGTCGTAACTCATGCAATTGTGCTAGAGCGTTGGAAAGCTAACATGTTTTTTGCCAACGAGTTTCTTTTGATAATCTCTGGTGTCATCCAATTCATGTCAAGCCACCTATATGGACTCCAAGACATTTTATCATGAATGTGGACGGCAGTGGAAAGGCAGGCACCTATAGAGACGGGAGAGCAAACCACTAAGACAACCAAGAAGTGATCTGTTTCTGGTTTGAGGCATGCACTTGATTGTATATGAAGATATAAAAAAGATGGCTTCGGTTTTCTATACTATTTTGAGTTTCTAAATTTCGACACCAATGTAGCGCGGCGCTGGTCTCTCCGTTAGGGCATGATCTGATAAAATATACCCATTCGTGGATGTATTTTTGTGTTTCCCTGCATGAACGAATGATGCGAACGCGGGAGTGAGGAATACGGATGTTGTTAAAGCCGGCGAGTAGGGCCCGGTCTGCTGGCTGCTATGATTAGATCGCCTTGTGACGTTCCTGCCCTGAACGGGTGATCCGTCCCGCTGCGCTGCGTGTTTGATTGTGGCGGCGGTGTGTTTGGATTAGCCTGCCGGCGCTGTCTGCAGTGTGGCTCTGCCGCTGAGTGGCGGACCTTGGTCCGGCGCCGCTCACAGTCTCATGGTGTTGCTGTCAGCCCGGCAGTAAGCCGAGCCGACAGCAACAGTCCCCGCGCCACCCCCGCCGTCGTCGTATGTCCAAGCTTGCGCCAATGCTGGGACGCTACTCCCGTAGAATTGCCGTATACTTCATGTGAGCTACCTCAGTAAAGCTGGCCATACCCTGCTCACATACGTAACTACTCTCCTATTGGAAGGTGCCGACATACATTCAAGTTACTGGGTGAAGTAAATGGGCATACAGGCCACCGTGGGCCTCGTTAAACGTGCGAGAACAGTGGCATGCCGGGTATGGTTTTGGCAATAAGGTGATGCAGGGTAAATATGCTGATCATTGTATAGAAGAAATAGGACGGGCCTTATATGGTCGTGGCGTATGCATTTTACAGACTTGTAAAACATGCAGGTATATAAATCCAAGATGGGAGGTATTTGAAGTAGGAAAGGCTTTCATTAATGCTATATGCCATATTGTCATTAACTCGGATCATTTTTCCGTGAATCCGGCAACATATGTTATCACTAATACAGTGCCATGCCGTCATTCGTCACGCTGTGACCCCCTACCAGGAGAGCTGGTGTGAAACGCCCCCCCCAGCACGGCGGTTAACACGTCGCTGGAAATCCCTGCCCGTCAGCAGCCGCGGGTGTGAGCGGCGATGGTTACCGTGGCAGCAGCGAGCAGGCCGCTCCTGCACTTTCGCTGCTCGGCCGCCATGGGCGGCTCCAGGCTAGACTACTCGACAGGGGCGCCGGTACCTGACCAAATCGCGAACGTGCTGGACAGAATCAAACGAAAAAAATTGTTCTGTAATTTCAGTCAGGTTCTTCGGCAGATGCCTTTTCTTGCTCCCCTGGGTTCGGCGCCTGTGTGCGTCAGCGGGCCGGGTTGGTGCGGGGTCACGCCTGTCGCCGCGTACTGGAAGGTGTCCTCCCCCCCCGCCTACAGCCGCGTATAGCCCCCCAGCGAGGCCAGCCAGCGCAGCGGCCGCCGAGAGGCCCGCTCAACTTTTCCGCAGTGAACATCTCAAACAGCGTCAGCCTGTCTTATCCTCTGGACATCCATGTTCTGTTCCAGTGTCTGGCTGGAATCTCTAAAGGAAGAGGGGAATAAGGTTGCAGGAGTGACTAAATGCTGGCGCTGCTTTCTGGCCCGGGGAGTGACGGCGCACTCTCTCCCCTTGAACGTGCGTCGGCGTGCGGGTGACATTAGGATGCAAGTCCACGCCTGCGCTGTGTGGGCGGCCAGCAGTCGGCCCTGTTGTGTGCTTTGTACTGGGTGCCTCCGCTTGGCCACTGGCGGATCCAGGCCTGACGATTGAGGGGGCAGAGTATCTGTTGGGTGTGGCCACCAACGACCAGATTATTGAGTTGAGCTACCTACTTTTACCTCCACACATGTTTGTTTGACGTGGGGTGGATTGTGTTAACGCCAGCATGGTTTTGCAATTTTGGGGAAGGGGGTGTTAGTGCTGTGAGTTTTAGCAGACGCGAAAAAGGCAGTGTATGTACTTACCTATCAGTTTCTCCCAATAGTATGTCTTTTGCGACTTTTGGGATGTGCAACAGACGTGGACATAAATGATGGCACTGCGAATACACAGATCACTGGTCATACACATTAGATATTTTCAGACCCTGGGACTCCGACCGAATTGGGTAAAAGCAGGGACCAGATTCCGCCCTCAGCTTTGCAGGGTCGTCAGGGCCCCCCTTTAGAAGGCGAATGCTTTAGCCTCTGAGCCAGCAAGCGGGGGATTACTTGGAGCGCGGCTCATTGGCTCAGCCACAGAACAGCCGTCCAACATCGTCCCTCTCGGTACTCGTGGGGACTGTAACGATAGGCTGAGACGATCATTCCAGTCAGCCCGGCTCTAACGTTCTGGCGCCTCGCTTACAACCCCAGCGAAGCATGCGTGGCCACCCTTTCAGACCCTCCCTGGCGCCCGCATGTCTGCATCTAGCCATCTGTTGAATATGTTTATAACGGTACGACCGAGTGTGTCGGTTTTGCATTCGAACAGATTACATGCTGGCAGCCGTCTGCCACAGTCATCCGTTAGGCGGGCTGGCATCAATGTATGCGCTGGAATCCTGTTGCCTGTATACTGACAGTGGCTTAGCTATTCCAGAGGACTTAGGGGAGTGGTAAAATTTTGGCTGATAAAAAAGTGAAAAAACGTGCGTTCAGTATTTAACTCTAATCGAGGAACGGATTTAAGAGGGGCGTCATGTTTAAGCGCTACGGTTCCTTCAAACCCTGCCTATTCTATATTTCAAGCTGTCGATGCTCTCTGGTTAGTTCCGAAATTGTCTCTTGCGATTCTCTGCAGTATAGGTAAGCACCAGATTACACGTATCTTGTAACATTGATCTCTTTAGAGGTTGAACACTGACCTTTTACGATAAGCGTCGCCAACGGCAAAAATGAGGTCGAAAGTCAATATGCTACCTGCTGATGACTAGAAAGATTTCCTCTAGAATACAAAATAATGGGATTTGCGCGCATTGCTACATTTTTGGTTACACCTTTTTCAATTTCCCAATTTGTCTGAAATCTATAATTTGTCGGATGAAAAGTAGCGGCCAGGTCCCCTGCCTCCTCCCCCTATTACGAAGCTTGTACCTATTACCCATGGTGGGAAAGTAAAATGGAATGATTGGTTCTATTCTGGGGCAGTTCAGCGTCATAAGACGTTAAAAATACTTTCCCGGAATGTCTGCACGTCCCAGGCATGTGTTCAATGTGGCCACTTGCTCATAGAAATTGTCTCAGATATGTAAATTCTCCGATAACACATATCCTTGATTTTATTTTTGGTAAGGATCGGGTAGTATTATGTTTGAGTTGGCTGGAGACCCGGCATTCAAAGTCGTGCAACACCGAACCTGACGGTCCTTGCGCCACCACCTGTCCTTTCTGACGGGCAGGCTGAATTCACCTCACCGCGGCGCTTGCGTTACCCGCTATCCCTTTCATTCTTGACCGGTTATCGTGTGTTTGCTAACTCCCGAGCCAGCCTTGTGTGGAAATGTGGATCTGTGACGGAGCCGGTGCGGCGGCGCACGCCTGGGCTGGCGACATTGCGTGCGTGCGCGCTCCTTTCTCTGCGGCTGCCGGTCGGAACATCTCGGCTGGGCCGGCTCACACGTGTCGGATGAGAGAGAGAGAGGGGGGGGGCTGGTGGGGCCACCGTGCGGCTGCGTGCCTCTCTCGCTACCGTCGCGGTGCGGGGGAGAATGGCGGGTCGAGGGGGGTGGCAAAAAGTCATTAGCCATCACCATCACACAATGTTGTTCCTGGAAACACTATGACATGGCTGTTTCGCCGTCGGTGAATCGCTTCTACCCCGTGTCTGGATCCGCCGGTGGCAGCGGCGGCGAGAGGGCGCCTCTGACGCACTGGTGCGTGGGCGGTGTGTGCAACTCGGCGGCGGGACTCCTTACCCGGTCAGCAGGCGGCAAGCAAGGAGTTCCGAACGGCCGCGATGACTCACTCGGGAGTTTATAAACATCTGACGCTCAGAAGGCGAGGGTACATCTGCGGGACGGAAACTCTGTCGGTCCGGCCAAGCCGGCTCCTGCTTCTCCCGCGCATCTTGACTTGGGTCTGCAGGCCTGTCGAACCGGGCCGCAGTTCTGGGCACTGTTACATGAACCTACTCTTGCTACGTGAATATGCTCTTGCCAGAAGTTATTTTTTGTCAAGTCGCTGGATCGAAAAATGCAAGAATATCATTAAAGTCAACTGGACACGTTGTCAAGTTTTTAAAAGGACCATTTCTGGACAAAATAGGTACGGAAATCCGTAAACTGCATTTTTCAACTTCAATCGCTCAAAAACAAAAAAAAAAATCGCTTCTTTCCTTACTACCCTGGGTTGACCCAAGCATGGCGTGTAATTATAAATTTGTTTGCTCGCGGCAGCTTGCGGCATGTGACGTTGCGAAGGCGCTGCCATCTGTTAACGTTTATCACGTGATATGCAGTGCTAGATGGAAAGCAATTCCTTTGTGGTCTGAAATTGGAGAAAATTCCCTTTATCAACTTCAAGGGTGCGGAAATTTAATACAGAGAGCTTTCGGTGAAATGAAATACGCCAATAGTGGTTTCTCGACACGCTCTACAAAACTGTTATCTCGGTTCGAAACTCATTATAAAAGTTGGACACTCGAGTGTCTGTCCCCATCTCAAATATGCATGAAACATCAGTCCAAGTCCCATCACCGTCCCGCCTCGAAGAGACAGGCGACGCCTTTAGTTCAGACAGGACCGGTGCCTGAAGCGGCTCCGCCCGCAGCGACAATAGAGCGCCTTGCCAGGAATACGAAGGGTTGGTCCAGGTCTCTGATGGATTCAGATTCCGCGGTTGCGTGCGAGTCGGCTGACCCGGATTGGTGAGTGGAGAGGGCTGGAGGGCGTGACGCGACATTATCGAGAACAGAGTACTACGGACGTGGCGAGAGTGCCGAGCCAAAGCTCTAGAGGACGGTTTGGGTTCTGGGGAGTCATTTCTACCGCGTGGTGGCTCCCGTGGAGGCCGATGTTTGGGTTCTGGGGTGTCATTTCCACCACGCGGCGGCTCCCGTAGAGAGGTGGTGACTAGTGTCTGGGTTCTAGGGAGTCATTTCCACTGGAGGGGTGGCGACTGGCCCGCCACTGTCGCGGCTGCGTCCGTGCTGGTTGCGGAGTTGCATCGCGGCCTGTGGACTGTGCAGGGCGTGCACTGTCTGAGCGGCAGGTACCATCCGCTGGCTTTTCAGCGGCGCCCGATTCGAGTCGTGCAATCGGCGCAGCAGATAGCGATCGCGCCGCCGGATAAGCGGCCGTGTCGCCAGATAGGTTTGCGCGTCTGGCATGGATTACCCAAGTGACAGCGGGTTCTGTGCCGGCCTTATCGCGACTTCAGGCCGCCGAACATCGCCCGGGGGAGGGTGCGGCTGGGCTGCCGTGGAGCAGCGAAGCCCCGCCCTCGTTCAGGGTGCCTTGCAACATGAAACACTGATGCCGGCGTTTCAACGCTGCAGGCGGTTTACAGCTTAAGCCTATGGCGCGTTTGGGTATCCTGATGATATTGTATTAGGTTTATACCATCAGAATATTAAACCTTGAGATTGAACTAACCCGGAATTCTAAGGCCTTAGAGGAGTGTGTGTGTGTGTGCGTGTGTGTGTGTGTGCGCGCGCGCGCGTTCGTCTGTGTATGTATTTGGTTTGTTATTGCCAGGATTTGTGTATGTCGATGTGTTCATATTTTGCGTGTCAGTGATTTTCTCGGAACTACGCTCAATTTTTCCATTCGTATTTTCGTCAAACTCCTGTCCGAGAGTGGAAATTTACTGCAGTTTACGATGCGCCTTTAGCCCAGTTTCTATGTCTGAATTGAGGATTGTGCTGTTTGTTTTACGGTGCTGTTGCATCTTGCTTGCAGCGAACTGTATCCAGTAGACATACATTTGATATGACAGATTACAAGTTTAATGAACTGGGTCCAGCAAGGCAAATAATTTGGATTAAATTTGTATGCTTGCGGATGCCCGCCGCGGTCGTTTTTGTATGATCTCCTTAGCTGACTGGACCCTGCTGGGCTCAGGGCGTTCAACCGTGTGGTAAAGCCCACACAGCTGCTGTTGCCATCTTCTATCGTTCGCACCGGGAAATTCCTGAGACCAAACAGTTAAGGTATTCGCCTGGAGGTCTACCTCCGCTCCCCGCTGTCCTACCCACCAGTCTGACCTCCACGCCCTTCCTCATGCTTGGAAACCACCTTCGGCATTATGGTATGTCCGCCCTGGCTGAGTTTTTGTGTGTGTTCTGTGTGCGCAGGCCTCGACCATTGACGGACGGAGGAAGGGCGCCTGTTTATTCTGTCAGGAGTACTTCATGGATCTGTACCTGCTGGCCGAGCTGAAGACCATATCGCTGAAGGTGACAACCGTCGACATGCTGAAGCCCCCGCCGGACTTCAGGTAGGAGGAGGTGCAGTGTGGCCGGGCAGCGGCCGTAGTCCACCAAGTATGCACGGGGAATCATCCAGTGTTTGGCGGGGTCTCTCGTAGTTGACGTGGGAAGCCGATGAAAACGATCAGCATCAGAATTGCTGTGCTGGTAGTCAATGATTCAAGGGGAACTTGAACGGGCTCGTGGTCCATGTCTCCTTTCGGTTCCAAAAAAGTTCAATTCATTATCAATTTTGTCAAACTGGTAAAAAGTTAAACAATGTAAAAGCGTGTACAAGTATTTCAGTAGCCACTTGGGTGCGGAAATACAAGCTGACAGGGCAAAAATAACGCGACTTTATATCTGCAACACATATCATCAGCACGTAGAAAATCTGATTGAATGGGCTATTCTGGTACACTCATTAATTTATTCTCTAACCGGAAGTCGGTAGGCTCAACCTCGCGCGTATGCAACTCTCCCACTCCAGTACCACGGCCTCTGCGCGGGCTGGTGGGAAGGCTCATTGCACGGCAGGCCCTGGTCCGCCTCTGCGAGGGCTCACTATCCGACCGTTGCCGGGCCGCCTCTGCGCGGGCTGGTGGAGGGCTCATTGCACGGCAGGCCCTGGGCCGCCTCTGCGAGGGCTCACTACCCGACCGTTGCCGGACCGCCTCTGCGAGGGCTCACTATCCGACCGTTGCCGGGCCGCCTCTGCGCGGGCTGGTGGAGGGCTCATTGCACGGCAGGCCCTAAACCCCCTGCGGGCTGGTGGAGGGTCCTTTGGGGCCGCCCCTGCGCGGACTGGTGGGAGGGCTCACGGTCCGACCGTTGCCGGGTCGCCCCTGCGCGGGCTGGTGGGAGGGCTCACTGCCTGGCGCTCGACGTTTCAGGGTCATGCACTTGAGAACGGCGTGCGCCCGCTGTTGAAACGAGACTCACCGGCTGACATGGAGAGATTAGGCTTTTGATGTTGGGAAAATTTCCGCACTGAATGAGCTGAAGTGCCGAAAGCCAGTTTAGTTGATGGAGCACTTCGGTGACAGCCGCTTGAGCCGGTGTAACACTTCAGATGGTGACTACTGTTTTTTTCGGTTGGTAGTAGGGCATGAATTAAAGGGCCCAATATTTAAAAAACGTCCTCTGGTTTCGATTTGTTAAATAATGATATCCCGTCCACGCATAGAATGGGAAGTAGCACGTAACACTTCAAGAAAAATCTTGATACGGGCATTTGGCTAGATTAAAAACTTGGCTTCTGTTTTAGGACTATTATATTTGCTTTGTTGAAACAAGCTGGAAGGCTGGCGGGTTCAAAATTCAACCTTTTTAGTGGCGTATTTTCTGAACATAGGGTCATTTCATAAACAGAGAGGGGGGTGAATTAGGCTCTCGGCCATGTGTGTGTATCATCGGGGGGGACTGCCAAGTGCCATTTGGACTGAAGTAAAAGAGTCCTGTACAGTTTCTTGACATGACTGGCTTCCCACATTCAAAGACATTCTTCACCAATTCAATCCGACCCCAACCCCGGCCCCACCAATTCAAACAGCGGCCCCCGCTTGCGAGTCTCCCGCTGAATATCCCTCGGCGGGGAACCAGTTGAATGCACCATTTCCTTAAAAAAACATGTGTGTAATAAACAGCGGCCCCCGCTTGCGAGTCTCCCGCTGAATGTCCTTCGGCGGGGAGCCAGTTGAATGCACCAACATCTCCCGCGTGCTCCCCGACCCCAAATGGTAGCTATGGGACCAGAATTGCTAAGTCGCGGAGTCTCCGCGCTCAGAGCTCACTTCGGTCGGCGTTCCCGAAGTCAATCTGGAAACTTGATTTTTGCCTATTTTAATTCAACCTATTTAAAGCATATATGCGATGATCCGTTCTAAATTTGGCTTGTCTGAGCTCCCATCAGTGGAGTTTATAGTTGCATATTTCACTCCTTCTGATATGGTTATTTCATGAGCCTCTCGATGCCACGTGACTTGAATACACTTGCGATACGGGACTGACTGCAGACGTAAGCGGGCGCAGTGCCTGTTGCTAGCATTGAATATATGGCAACGAATACATCCGAGGCGAAGTGTCTGATATGGTTTGGCCGGCGCGAGTACGGTCCTTCACGTCCCCAGCAACCAAATAGTGGGTGGATTGGTAGCGAATCCACAGCTTCCCGCCGACGGGAAAGCATTTCGTACGAAATTTATTGAATACATAACATGCTCCAGATTTGGGCTCATTGATGTGTCATTTTCGACTCATATTTGGCATACATATTTGCAGCTACACCCTTGGATTCCCAAACTGTTGGTGTCACCAATACACTAGCGTACTCCACATTTATTGGCCAAGTTCATAGGCATTTTACACGACCACTTATACGCTTATTTTTCGCAACTACGGATGTCACTGACCCAGTGTAAGTCACGTCAATCTGACACTACAGCATCACTTCGTCCCTCATCATACAATGTCACATATGGCTTTCGTAATTTAACTAGTTTCCCCTCCCTCCCTCCCTCCCTCCCCCGCAGTTATGTCTCTCAAATGTCGGACAAGGATAGCCACTGCGACTGCATTTAACACAATTGGTATCGATGGCATGAATCGATTATCCCAATCAATCAATACGCCGGGCCCCGATCCCAGGGCATGTCGCGCAGTGGGGTTACAGATGAAGAGTTTCAATTGTTCCCCCATATTCTGATAAACTGATTTAATGTATTACTCCTCGTGGCTATTACTTTCACTTTGACGATGTGATTTATTATAAACACTTAGCACTACTATCCCTTCGTAATTCGGCCTTCCAGGTAGCATAGACAATTTCAAACTGACAATGGCATACATGTATTGGTATGCATGTAAATGTTCTATACATGTAATGTATTGTTTCACTCGTACGATGATCGCATTAGTTGCTTCTGACCTCTAGTTACCAAAAAACGCGAGACTGTAGGGGCTTTTGGACGTGAATGTTTAGTTTCCGGCATACTCTATGCATGCCAATCGTGTTTGCTGTCGTTACCCTCGTGTAAGAAATTTTCTAACGTGTCAGTTTTTGGTTAATATGAACAAGTTGGATTTTCGTTAACTTTGAGTGTAAACAGAAATCGATTCGTTGGCAGGATACACTGTCGCTTGGAGCGCTGAACCGAACGGGATGTTTTCCAAGTCATTTAGCGTAACGGGATTGCCTGCTGATACAGAAGCGGTTTAAGGGTTTTCAGGAGGGTACTACTTGGGAAGGGGAGCGCCAATCGGATGGACGGATGCCACGCTTTGGTGGTGCGATGTCAGGGGACGTAAAATTACAATGCAGGGGCGCCCACCTGCACCTGACTGGAGATGGGGAGCGGTATTTCGGGGGGTGGGGGGAGGGGCGTGCGATTTCCGATCGAGAAGTGGGTGTTTCATACCTAGCCTTAGCAGCTGTCGTGTCCTAAAACTCCGATGAGGGGGTATTTTGTGCCATTTGATGCCCTGGATTTTTGTATGCGGTGATAGATCCAGCAAGCTGGTGTACCGTGGAAACAAGATCACGATACTTGTCTGCCTCAACCACCTGCGCTTTATGGGTGTCAAAGGCTAGCTTCACACTGTTGTAACAGATGCATGGTTCGGAATAGTCGAGGACTTGTTTCACAGGACTTTGGGAAGGCGATAGGGAGCAATTTTTGTCTTGTTTCCAAAAAATCACTCCCTCTTCGAGGGTAACGGATGTTCAAACTCCTGACAGGGATCTGTACCATTCGAAACAAAAACTGCATCTTGGGCTCATCGCTACCTTCAGGTCATGCTGGTGACGAAAGCACTGCTATTTTCTCAACTTCAACCAGGTCATATAATTTATGGATGAGAAGTGAGGGAATCCTCTGATCCCCTGTTGTAAGTTTCAGACTGAGCAGAAGTTCTTTCCTCTCTTCAGCGATGCATCGCAAACGTTTTCTCATTCTGTTCTGAAACTAGAATGAACCACTGAAAATGTTCTGTTTTCCTTTAGCTAAATCGTAAGATGGGATATTAAATCTCGTCCCTTAAAAGTTATGTTTAAACTTTAAGTTTGCATTTCTTCTTATCGCCCTTCTGGGCAATCCGAGCGGTGTAAATGCACTCTTGTGTTGATTTTTTTGCTTGGGTGTCATACCATCTTTCGTCGCAATTTAGCAACAGTAGTTCGCACTGTGGCCGATAGGTGGCGGGGCTTTCCATTCGCTGAGCAGCGAGTGTGGCAATCCATCTGGCAGAGCAGCACTGCTGTACGTGAACGGCAGTCGTCTCCTCGCGCACGGGATACTCCTGGGACCAAATAGAATTCCACCAGTAGATCAGTGACGGAACTAGGATTTTGGTCAAGAGAGGGGGATTTTAAGGCACATATCTTGCAAAGTTTATACATTTTAGGGACGTTTAGTTGTCTGTTTAGCGCGCGGGGCGCGGTAGGGAGTGTGCGCTGGTCCAGCCGACCCGTTCAGGCCCGGCGGCTTCCTGACAGAGCAGCTGGCTCCCAAACCTTCCACGAAGAGTTGGCGACGCCATATGACCCTGGCAGTTGGTGCGTCGATAAGCCCCAAAATTATTATTAGCGCGTGCGGCGTCCAGCTAGGATAGGGGAGCGCCTCAGGAGACCTAAGGGAGGCGATCATACCCTTTCGCTGCCTCTTGATCCACCCCTGTGTGAGGCCACGCGGAATTTTTAATTAATGTCTCGGAAATAGCCCCAGATAGTTTCACACTGCCACCTGACGTCCCGAGCTCACCGAGATTGTGGCTCGCCTACCCATTGCCTGAGTTTCAGCCTGCCCTCCCTTCCGACCGACCTGCGGGATCCGCAAACCGTCTGTAACTCCGTCTGAGCTCCGCCTTTGCATTTTATTTTCTAGAAGGTACGATCGGTTCCCGGTTGTACCGATCGGTACAATCGGTTCCAGATTGGTTGGTATAAGGCTTAGTTGTTATGCATGTAGTTATAATTGTTGCGGTTTAACGGCATATTAATTTCCAAAGTTATACGGCGTCTCCAACTTCCTCCCTCCTCCTCGCTTGGGTTTTTTTGGGGGGGGTAATGCTGTATTTATCTAGCGAACCGCGGGGCCTTGAACCCGGGATCTTTCGCTCAGGAGGCAGGTGGTCTACCACTAAGCCACGCATGCCCCTGTTTGCATTTAGTACAATATATTATGCGGTACAGGGAGGCTGGCAATGACTGTTGGGAGCGATATGATCGGCTCTTTAAGGACTGGTCATGGCCTCATTTTTGGGTATGGGTTCGATACATCCGACGTTCCCAGTCTGTAGGTTTGGAGTCTTGCCTGGAATTGGTCCAGCGATCGACACCGCACGACTGTTTCTTGAACTACACTTCAGTCATTTACTGCTGGACTCTGGAACAGCTCCTGCGAACCATGGGTTCTGCTTCAGGACTAGCTTTTTTAGGTTGCGGCTTTTAACCCTCGCCCCATCGGGGGCATCGATGACCCTGTTTTCCGAATAAGAGAAAAATAACGAGGTGAGCACTGCGCTTGAGGGGTCTACCTCTCATCCCGTCATTTTCCCACCATCCCTGATTTTTTACCCCGGGCCACACTAGGTCAGGTCAGCAAGCGAGGTCAACAGTTCACCTCACTTCAACTTTTGAGCTCTACCATAGCTACATTTTTAAACCGATCAATTTGAAACTTTCTGCACTCGATAACCCTTCCAGGGTGTACAAAGCTTATATCCTGGATTTTTCGATTTGGTGACCTGAGGTCAGGTCACGAGGTGACATCTCCCATAGAAAAACATGGAAAAAGCTGTCGTACAATCCAAAAGTCGCAAAAATGATTGCAAATTCTCAAATTGCTCAGAAAACATTCTCGACCACCCTTTCACGGATTTCAGGGGCGATATTTTCCCTTTGACCTATCTGAGGTCATCACACGTCACCAGGGGTCAAACACAGTACTTCGAAGATAGCTCTTGACGTAATCAAGCTATAGGGCTGAATTGAACGTCATCGTATATATCGCGTCACGGGCTTTCATGTTGTATATGGTGAGGTCACTTTCTGACCTTCCGTGACCTGAGGTCATGCTAGGTCACGAGGTATCCTCTGGAGGTCAAACCACTGGCGGGAGGTCATTATGTTCCACATAACAGATAAAGCCCTGGCATTTTCCTATCAAATTGTTTTTAACTCTAATGGCATCAGAGCTATGCCCAGGTTTCTTAAGCAGTGTATATTTTAGTGGAAATATCCTATTGTGACCCAATTTGACCGCTGGAGCTCAAACCATTGACTTGAGCGCTTAAACATATGAAGTAGAATCATACTGAATTCACACGAGCTTTCCAGTTCACTGCAGCTTGGCGCTACCCCTATTATTTCGGAGTTAGAGGGGGCATCGATGCCCCCTGTGGGGCGAAGGTGACGCCGGACACCCGATGGGGCGCGGGTTAATTGATACATTCATGCTCTCACCAGCTTGTCTCAAGTATCATGCTTTCACGAGATTTTGAAGCATATGCTCGGGACAGCCGGGGAGATATCAGTTTCGAATGTTATGAACCCATAACTGTTTTGCTCCTTCTGACGACTTTCTGCGTCTTTTCTCCGTTATTTAGTCCGGCACATGGTTGAAGGGAATATCTTACCTTCGGATATTAATTGTGCTATCAGTCTTGTAGAGCATACCAAATACCCTTAGTTCATGTTTCGTTTTTCTCAGAGCCCCATTTTACTGAGTAAGAGCCCTTCGTTAGCGTACTTCTTTCCTAACGCACGACTCTCGCGCCTCACCTCCCTTTCTTCCTAACACCCGGCGGCTGTTTGGTGTTAACAGGGGCGGGTGGGGCCGGATTATTACTCTAAACACAGGATAAGCCCGTAAATAAGTTCTGGGACACATGGAATTCTGAACGAGTAGGTTTTTCTTTTATTCTATCCCCTGATAATCCCAGCTGAAATCCCATCAACTGGCAACGTAAAACACGTCACGTAGAGCAATAACGATGCCGTTACGGGCCATTGCGCTAGATATATTTTGTCTAAATCTACCGAGGCCTAATAACTACCAATCAGTATGATACTGGGTGTACGGTGGAAAAAGCTTTTTTAGATACATTGGTGCTGCTATAGCTTCTAGTAAATAGAGGGAACCTGACACTCTGGGAACAAACGCTACAAATGGTAACGTACGTAAAAGATTGTGCAATACTTAGCGTGAATATATAATTTGATATACTGTGTTTGACATGACTTCCGTGATGCTGCGCTGGCCGCTTCGAAAACAACGCGCCAGCTTAGTTCTATGTTATTGTAGGACCATTGTAATTAGGAGCTTATGGGTGCACATGCCTTTGGGTAATTTTCCTTTCATTTATGAGCTAATGGTGTGATGTACTCTGTGTCGAGGGTAGAACGCCATTAAGAAAATAAGGTTTTAATTTTTCTTGGGCCGATGCTCCAGTTGGCTGACGTTCCGTTTCGTGATGACCTCAATGGTGTGGCGAATTTGCTGGTGCTACAAATCGTGACAATGAATTATTCATGCTTCGCTGCGACCGAGGTTGAACAGTCCTAGGCTGAATGGAATGCTCTGATCGGATTAGGTGATGCTGATGCTTTTCACAGCTGTGTGACATTGTAGGAAAAAATGGACCGTACCAGATTAAACAATCATCGATAGCAATTGCTCATCTTGAAATTTACCTCTGATTATAGAGCCTCTCGAGTAGAAAGTGACGTCGATAAAAACGAGCAAAGTCTAGTGCGTTTTAAATGTGGTTACGAACGGGTAAGGCGGATGTAAATGCGTCCAAGTTCAGTATCTTTAGTAGCAATGACCATTAATACCGAGGTGAATGTGCTCTTTGCTGGTCACAGACGCCTACACTTTGTCCAGGCTGCGTCATGTGGTATGAAATATGCCCTGTGATCTCGTGCTCAGGGTTCATAGCTAGGGCAAAGGTCAGTGTGAAAAGTTAGGGGCAAAGGCTAGCCTAATAATGTGTTGGGTCACATGTCACAGCATTGGAGGCAGCCGTGACGCCGCCGGCGGGGCCAGACGTGGGAAAACCATCGGGGAGTTTTCAACCTGCGGCGGTCAGCGGGAAACTGCCTGCTCTTGAACTGAAAACTTAGTTTGGGTTGAATCCTTCCTTCGGCTCGTGCAGCCCACACCATGGGTGGAAATCCCGGGGGGATTGGGGGTCAGGACCCACCCTGGATTTTGGGTCTCCCATAGGCTTTGTATAGGGCTGGTATGGCTGTGCCAGCCTAAACCCACCCAGGACCCTTCCCCCTGGATCGAGAAGAGATCTCCAGCCATGGCCCAAACAATATTACATTGTTCCCCCTTAAGCTGAAATTCAAGAAAAGTTAACTATATGAATAGAGTTCTTTGCCACCTTGCCCTTGTCGTAGCGGGGCTTTTGGGGTGTGGCGGACAGTGTATTTCATGGGTGGATCCAGGATTCCTGATGGGGGATGGCGCCATCTGAAACAAATGGTGTCATTTATTAACGGTATGACCCATTGGGGACGTCGTATCAAATCGTGCTCGCAGATATGTATGTGCTGGGGAGGGGCGGGGCGGCGGTGGCGTCATATCTGGCGACTCGGATGTCGCGGTACGACATCAGGGGCACCGAGGCGCAGTGTGGGGCGCGCCGAATACTGGATGGCGTCGTGACCTGCTCTGTTTCACGCCCTGAGTTCGCTTCTGTGTCGTGCACTGGTTCAAGTCAAAAGTGAAATTTTAGGGAGATCACACGCTGAACTAGCCTTCATAATTGTTCTTTATTTGTCTCGCTGAGATCTCTCCTAAGCCGGTTGATCCTATTTTTGTCGATTTACCCATAAACTTTTACTAGTGCTGATTTAACCTTCTTGTCAAAAGTGCAAAACTAATATCCCCTGCTCCCCAATTAACCCAGGTCACATTTTTCGAACCGGTGCCACCGACTCGAAGAGTATGTGCTGAAGTAGAACTCATCAATGGTATCTGTCAGGCGTATAAATTCCTATCTCTTGGGGGTGTCCCTGCATCCCCCAAAATGGATGATTTGGGCACCCCCAAAAAAGCTAAAGCCAAGCCCGAGTGAACTGCTTAAAGAACAGGAAATTATCAACAAATATGCAGAGTTGTACGACTCGCGAATCAGAGTCGGAGTTTAACTCAAATTCCAACTCGTTCGACTCTGAGTTGAGTCGAGTTGAGTCGGCTCACACCACATCAATGATTTGAGTTGAGTTGTGAAGACAGCGAGTCAAATGAGTTGACGAAAAAGTTGACTTAGCATGTAAATATGTTGACTAAAAGTGTTTGAATTTGTCTACCTTTTGCAAACATCCTTTAACCTCCTTTGAAAACGTTTTCCTTCAGTTTTTCAATTGTTTCAATAAAAGTTTTGGATTTGTTTCAATATATTAATTTAATTCTACGGTTCAATTGCTTATTTTAACCCGCGTTCCACCGGGGGTCTAGCGTCACGTTCGCCCCCTCTAACTCCGAAAATATGGGCGTTAGCACAAATCTGCAAAGTGCAATAGAAAGCTCGCGTGAATTCAGTAAGAAATTACTTCACATGTTTTAGTGCTCAGGTCAATGGTTTGACCTCCAGAGGTCAAATTAGGTCAAAATCGGCTATTTTCACTCAAATATGCAATGCTTAAGATATGAATGCCCTTATTCCATTAGAGCTATTGAGGTCTGGTAAAGTACATTTGATAGGAAATTCTCAGTCCTTTTTCCACTATGTGAAACGTAAAGACCTCCCGCCAGTGGTTTGACCTCCAGAGGTCACCTCGTGACCTATAATGACCTGAGGTCACGAAAGGTCACAAAGTGACCTTGCCGTATATCAAATGAAAGCCAGTGACAAGACAAACACGATGGTGTTTGTTTCAGCGCTCTAGCTTAATTAGGTCAAAAGTTATTGTCAAAATACTGTTTTTGACCCCCTGGTGACCTTGGATGACCTTGGAGAGGTCAAAGGGCACATATGACCCCTGGAATCCGTGAAAGGGTGTCCAAGAACGCTTTTCTGATCAATCTGAGCATTTTCAATCGTTTTTGTGACTTTTACATCATAAAACAGCTTTTCCCCATGCTTTTCCAATGGGAGAGGTCACCTCGTGACCTGACCTCAGGGCATGAAATCGAAAAATCCCGGATATACACCTTGTAGACCCTGGAGGGGCCACAAAGTGTAGGAAGTTTCAAATCGATCGACTTCGAAATGTAGCTCTTACAGAGCTCTAAAGTTGAAGTGAGGTGACCTTGGTTGACCTCGTCTAGTGACCTGACCTTAGGTGACCCGGGGTAAAAAATTCAGGGTTGGTGGGAAAATGATTCAGTGAGAGGTAGAGCCCTCAACCGCGGTGCTGCGCCTCTTCGTTTTTCTGCTATCCCGGAAAAACCTTAGGGGAGGGGCCATCGATGGCCCTCTCCCGGTGGGGCGAGGGTTAAAGGCCCATCCGGTCTGAAGAAATCCTTAGGCACAAATTATACATGCACTCGAAAAATTAAACAGGCTGCTATCTCTGGCCTCGTCTTAAACATTTTAAGAAGTGGAACGGACTGCAAAATACATTTCAGATGCCTCAAAAACCCTCATCATCAATATTTAGTATTACTTCTTTTCAACCACCACTCACGGTAAGAAGAGACACTCAAACGTGCCACCACCCCAATAAAAGAATAAGCACAGGCAAGTGTGCGTCATTGCTGTCTTTGAAGAGCAAATTTAGCCAAGTATAGGCTCAAGCTTAAGTAGCTTCGGGGCAAAATATTGTAGAAACCACGTGATAATTCGTAAAGTGATGTAAATATTTCTTAACTACAAATGATATTGTTTCTTTTGCCTTAAATGCGTCGTCTGCTGCTGCTTATTTAATTTTGCCTATTAAAAGCAGATCTTAATGTCAGCATAGAAAAGTTGAACTCTGATTTGACAAAAATATTGTAACACCATTGTTGCGCGAATCAGACGAATTATTTCTTGCTACTGGTTTTGTCAGATCGTCGTCCGTATTTTATTTGGAAAGCTTTCCTATGAAGCCGTGCTCAGGGTTGCCAGTTTGGCATATTTACAGCCAAATTGTCACAAATTTGGCATATTTCTACATGCAATACTGTATATTCAAAATGTTATTAAAAGGCAATTATGTCTCTGAACAAACTAAATCTATGACTGTATACAGAGATGGTACGTTTGGCGTATTTTCCATGTTCTTTTGACATATTGTGACCAAGATTTCACAAATTAGGTCAATATCATGGCCAAAAATATGCCAAAGATGCTAAATTGGGCATATTTTCACTATAGAAACCTGACAACCCTGGCCGTGCTCCCATTTTGAAGAGCGGTAGGTACGTGCTGTATTTGAGGTCTTTAAGCCGAAATTTGTATTGAGTTTAAAAATATGAATGTATTAAATGCAACACGTTGATAAAATTTTTATTTCTATTGTCCTTCTCTCATATATTGATATGGTATACTATTTCCTAGGTTTTGCTGTAGTTCTTAGAATTTGCAATTTCAACTAAGTACTTTAGTAGTTGTAGCTTAGCTTTTGGTTAAGCCCATGGCATAGGAATGTTTCATTTAGCAAAATTATCTAGCATCCTTCTTTAACAGGAACAAAAAGAAATACCTTCATCATCCATGAAAATACGGTTTAGACCATGTTTTTTTAGCTTGGACCTTTTCTGATAGTATAGAGGTGCAATTATTTGCCTATGTTGTTGTAACCTTAACCCTTTTAAGTTCCTTTCCATTCCATGTAATATATATATATATATATATATATATATATATATATATATATATATCAATTCTTTCAGACTGATATATATTTATATATATATATATATATATATAAGTTCCTTTCCATTCCATGTACCTGGTTAAACATGCAAGGCTCATTTAACCCTATTTCCGTCAGGCTCCCGGCCACCCCTATTTCCGGCAGGGGGGGGCAATATCGGCCCCCTAAGATCTCGTAATCTAACCGGCCGATTTTGAAAATTCAAAGTGCCATAGATTCCTCTGCTGCTAAACTTTATTTTGAAAAAAGAAAATTTCAAAATTTTCATTTTTAGGAGAAGGTCGTGCAAAATATACAATTTTTGTGTATTTTTTAGATTTTCCATAACCCTTGTCTCTGTTGTACGATTTTCACAAAACTAGTTCAGATTTACAAATAATTGACCCAAAATTTTCATATACTCGAGTTACGCAAAAATTCGAAATTCAATGGCAGTTCCAGGACCAGGACTATGAGGGGAAATATATACAACCTAAAAGTTTTTGTTACGCGGATTAGAAGCCGTCATATACTGCTTGGCATCTTTGACACATAAATAAATGAGAAAAAAGTGAAAAACTCATCAGGGGCGGATGCAGTAAAGTAAAACAGTGGGGTAAAATGCATACCTACAATATGCGAATGGTATGCATGAGTATATTAGTCCCTTGACTAGTTGAAATTTAATTTCTGATAATTTTTACCCTCCATGGCAGCTCTGGGAAAGGGGGTGACATAGGCGGATCAGGACTCGTCGTGGGGGGTGGGAAACACATTTTCAATATACAACGATATTGAGTCGCGGCGGTGATACTGGCTGGGAATATACATTTTGAAAATGTGTAGTGACTGGACACGCCTCTGGTAATCTAGAATTGGGTTATAACTATTTTGAATTTTCATATACCCAATTGTATTCGCCCTGGCACGGCTGTAAGCAGTCTTCTCACTTACTAACGTTTAGTCCTTCTTGATAACATTCCCCCATTTTGAACTGCTGTAACCGCCCCTGATGAATACAAATAGTGACAATTGTGAATGCACTATCATCTCACATAAAAAATGATATAATAAAACCATATAACTGGTATCAGGATCAGCAGAGACGGCTTCCTTTTACAAAAAACCCATCGCATACGATAATACTTGGTTTGTGGATAGAACCTCCCCAAAAACCCAGCCATAGCTCCGCCCCTGGTAAATATATAATCTTGAAAATTTCAGGAAACCTGCCTGTACTAGTTTTAGGAAAAGTCAGGAAGTTTCAAAGTTCTATCGCAAGCCGTTTCGGAGATATTCTCGAAAAACCTGAAGGGGGGGCAATATTAGCCCCCCTGCCGGAAATAGGGTTAAGAAATCATTGCAACATGGTGTGGTAGCTTTATCTGGCAGTGAGAATCTGAAAGAATTGAAATATATATATATATATATATATATATATATATATATATATATATATATTACATGGAATGGAAAGGAACTTAAAAGGGTTAAGGTTACAACAATATAGGCAAATAATTGCACCTGTATACTATCAGAAAAGGTTAACCCATGTGCTGAGAGTGGTCGACTCAACTCAGACTCAACTCATTATCACGAGTTCAGTGAGCCGACTCAACTCCGACTCAAGGTTAAATCCTTCCGACTCAACTCTGACTCCACTCACGACTCAACTCAAACTTCAACTCAGTTTCAAAATATATAAATAAATGATAAATAATATAAATAAATAATAATAACAAATTGATAAATCAATAAACCAGTAAGACAAGCTGTACAGAAAGTCGTACAGGAAACTGAAGATAAATAGATGGAAAATTAATCAATTGTCATTCAAACATTGGTATTATTAGAGCCAGGAGACATATATATATATATATATATATATATATATATATATATATATATATATATATATATATATATATATATATATGTATATATAAATATGGAAGTATGATTGAATATGACCGCGTTTTTTTAATTAACAAGTATCTTGTTAACTTTTTCCAAGTCTCTAAATGTTTTTTAGGTATTTCTGAAAGTTTTTCAAGTATATCTCCAATTCTAGTCATTGTTATGAAAGTAAAAAAATATCCATTATGCGACCGGTTTCGTAAATTCAATAAACGTT
Organism: Lepas anatifera; assembly: GCA_034440635.1. Taxonomy (NCBI): domain Eukaryota; kingdom Metazoa; phylum Arthropoda; class Thecostraca; family Lepadidae; genus Lepas; species Lepas anatifera. The sequence continues at coordinate 1,384,739 of JAOTON010000253.1, forward strand.
TTCAAGCAAGTGGACATTTTAAACATGACAATACCGTTCAAAAATATAAAAGTATCACACAAAAGTAATCACGGCAATATATCGGCATCTTCCATCCGTGAAGAATATTCAAACTGTTAAAAGATGGGCCCGCTGCTAAACAATCTTTGGCATTTGTCTTCTTAGGAGTCTTCTGTTTTAACCTCCACCATAGGAGCTGGTGTGGCAGAGGGTGAATATTCCAACGTAATCTCTCTGGGTGTTGAGGGTTGGGGACTTCTCCTTAATGAGGACGGCTTCAAGTATTCGTAGTCTGCGCCGGTCCCGCTCGCGCTCGATGATCTTGAGGTTGTTGGTGAGGATGTTCCTGGTCATGGGTTGCTGGTGGACGTCTCGCCGGTGCTCGAACGGGGGATGGGCGTGCAGGTTCATCGTTTGCCGTCTGGAGAGTGTAGTTACCGTCTGTCCTATGTAGTCGACTCGACGAAGCTTACAGTCTTCGTGTGGACACGTCCAGTGATAAACTACACAGGTCTTCTGGAGATCACACTGCCCAGCGGCGCTGTTCTTCATGATTATCAATATCAATATAAAAGGCCCTGCAGGAAATTATCAAAAGGAACGTGAAGGCCACAGACGGCTGCAGTAAGATAAATCTTAGGATTTACTATAAGAGCAAAACAACCTCAAATCTCATCATGAAGAACAGCGCCGCTGGGCAGTGTGATCTCCAGAAGACCTGTGTAGTTTATCACTGGACGTGTCCACACGAAGACTGTAAGCTTCGTCGAGTCGACTACATAGGACAGACGGTCACCACACTCTCCAGATGGCAAACGATGAACCTGCACGCCCATCCCCCGTTCGAGCACTGGCGAGACGTCCACCAGCAACCCATGACCAGGAACATCCTCACCAACAACCTCAAGATCATCGAGCGCGAGCGGGACCAGCGCAGACTACGAATACTTGAAGCCGTCCTCATTAAGGAGAAGTCCCCAACCCTCAACACCCAGAGAGATTGCGTTGGAATATTCACCCTCTGCCACACCAGCTCCTATGGTGGAGGTTAGAACAGAAGACTCCTAAGAAGACAAATGCCAAAGATTGTTTAGCAGCGGGCCCATCTTTTAACAGTTTGAATATTCTTCACAGATGGAAGATGCCTGATATATTGCCGTGATTATTTTTGTGTGATACTTTTGTATTTTTGAACGGTATTGTCATGTTTAAAATGTCCACTTGCTTGAAAACGTTTATTGAATTTACGAAACCGGTCGCATAATGGATATTTTTTTACTTTCATAACAATGACAAGAATTGGAGATATACTTGTAAAACTTTCAGAAATACCTAAAAAAACATTTAGAGACTTAGAAAAAGTTAACAAGAGACTTGTTAATTCCAAAAACGCGGTCATATTCAGTCATACTTGTATATATATATATATATATATATATATATATATATATATATATATATATATATATATATATATATATATGTCTCCTGGCTCTAATAATACCAATGTTTGAATGACAATTTATTAATTTTCCATCTATTAATCTTCAGTTTCCTGTACGACTTTCTGTACAGCTTGTCTTTTACTGGTTTATTGATTTATTAATTTGTTATTATTATTTATTTATATTATTTATCATTTATTTATATATTTTGAAACTGAGTTGAAGTTTGAGTTGAGTCGTGAGTGGAGTCAGAGTTGAGTCGGAAGGATTTAACCTTGAGTCGGAGTTGAGTCGACTCACTGAACTCGTGATAATGAGTTGAGTCTGAGTTGAGTCTGAGTTGAGTCGACCACTCTCAGCACATGGGTTGAGTTGAGCCGACTCAAGAAAATTCTTAAACGTACAACTCTGCAAATATGTGTTCCTCGGTGTTTAGTGACTTTCTGCGTCTGTCTTACAACTTAATATTTTATCATTTATATATATATATATATATATATATATATATATTATTCTTGTTTCGTGATGTACCCTTAACATTTGGGTCCATGTTTATATTTTATGAACATGCATTGCTGTTTTTGTTAATGATTATTTGGTTATGACCTATTGACGGGGCTAAATGTTTGCGTTTATGAAACACTTAATAACGACAAATCTAGCGTCTCAGATAGAAATGCTACACTATGCGGCTATGTGTGTGGTATCGGCGGTCTAAAGGCCTTTGTTTCAAATTATAATGCGTTTGTTTCTACCTCCTTTCCTGGTTTAGATCATAACGGCTCATACAAATATAAACCCAAATTAATTTGCAAAATTTTGCGGAGCACGCGTGGAGAGGTAATATTTTTTAAACAGCTGGAAGGGGGAGACCACAGTTGGGTTCATACGATTAGGAAAACCCCCAGGCGCTAACCTTAAAATAGTCGGGAATCTCATTGTCATAATAATGCTGGTTATGCTTCAGCTACTTTGTTCACCGGCGCCCTTACGCTAGATGAGGCTTCCCACTGGGCAGGAAGCTGTCACTGACTTTTGGGTATGCTATTCCTCCACTGTCACTTATTCTTCATTTTTTACAAAATATGTAATGTTTCAGAGGTATATTTCCTACGTATAGACTTGCTGCCCAGCTTAATTACCTACAAGGTTGGGTTGTGGATTTCTATCTCTGGATGTGAGGGGCGCAGTCACCCAGTATATTTTTTCGTATTAGGCATTGCACGTTGGTTTTATGTGTTTAAGTCGGACCGCGTAGTGTTTTGAAAACAGTGTCTATAACACAATGATTCTCTTAACTATGTCGCAATTAACAGTTTCCGGATTTGGGTACTCCAAATGGTTATGGGAAATCCACGTTAGCATGATGGATCCATGAAGTGTTCTGAGACAAAAATCGTTCCGTCACTTATGGCTTTAGTGTCTCGCTATAGAGTTTTAGTGTTCACAGTATGATGGCCCAAAAATGCAGTCCCGGATGAAGTGTTGTGACTTTTTACCATCCAACACGGAGCAACCCAGCACGTGCTTTCCTCTCTGGTATATTTGCTGGCTATATTTTGGCAGCGCTCTCTATTAGTCCTCACTCTCTATAATTCATCCGAGGGGTAAGTTTTAGTTTTATGTACGTTTCTCTCCTTCCTTCGGTTACCTTCGGGCCGGGTCCCATTCCTTCCCACTCAGCAGGGACCTATTGCGACACTACCGACTTCAGCTAACCCGGCCGCCGGCTAGCCTGTGCTGACTGCCGCCATCTCGCCTGTATCAAAGGTTAGCCTAGGATGATGGAGCAGAAAACCAAGCCAGTAGAGAGCAAAGTATCGCAAGGAATGTTTGAAAAAGATGATAATAATACATATTCTGGTTCATGGTTTAAACTTCTATTATTTTCATGAAGATATTTCTGCTGCATTTGTCACAACACAAGTGAATGCGCCTCCACCAATCAGCGGCCGCCATCCGCTGGCTGCCACTTGCCTGCGGGCGCAGAGGTTGAGAGGTCACGCTGGTCGCCGCTGACGCCGAGTTGAAGCCTCGTTGGGGAGGGGTCGCGTGGCGGATTATAAAACCTACATGCGTGGTATTGAGAGTGGTGGTGGTTGTGCCTGCTGTTGTACTGAGGGAGGGGGACCGGTGTAGGAGACATTCTGTGCACGTGGGTGGATATATGGGTTAGGTTTTTGTGTAGTGTGCGGTGTCGATAGCACGGGGAAGCCATTAGTTCATGAAACGGGTTCGGTATGTGAGTGTACTTGGCAGGAAAAATTACAGGCACCGACTTCTAGTTTTTGTTTTGTTTTTTTTTATTTGGCGCCAATGTACATTATCAAGCTTTTCAGTGGGATTTTTTCTGGTGACACACACTTATTGGCAATTCAACACACACGGAACATGGGATATACCTACACGCCTAGCTAACATTTCACGCGTATTAAACACTAGAAGTTTAGGAGGCTAAAATGATCATTTGGGGCGGAGGCATAGCTAGTTCTGACCGCGTAAATAAGGAGTAGCCTAGGCAAATCACAGCGTGCACGGGGCAGTTATCTCAGTAGATATGTATATTTTAACACCCGCCCCGGTGGGCCTCCAGCCACCTTCGCCCTGGAGGGGGGGGCTTAAACACCCTCCTCGATCTCGGCTTCTTTGCGGGATAGCAAAAAAGTGAACACTGGTAGTAGCTAATACAAATTAATAACGAAACTACATTTGTCACTTTTTGGCTCAGGTCAATATTGAGGTCATGACAGATCAAAGAACCTCTCAGAGGTCACAGGTCCAAACTTGCAACATGAATTTGGAAAGGGGTCGAGATGCTTCTTAATAGAAAATCGGGTATTCTAGACTGTTTGTGCAGATATAGAGCTGTGTTTCGCCCAATTTTCGTTTTCCCCATACATTTCCAATGGGGAGTTCATGATCATCACCTGGCCCTAGGTCACCGATATGAAGAATCCTGTAATATATTTTGTAGTACTCAGTGGGCCGAATATGTGGTGTGAGTTTCAATTGGATAGATTCACCCTGTTCTTATGCTATCTTAAACGTTTTGGAGGTGAGCCCACTTGACCTGCACTGCTGACCTGGCCTGAGATGACCCAACCATAAAATGTTAGAGAAAGTTGCAGAATTGATCAAGGACAAGTTGTGCCAAGTGCGGTGGCTCTTTCTGCCGCCGTTTTTGGCGCCGCCGAAAAAAAACCGAGGGGAACATCCCCACCGGGGCGAGGGTAAATAGCATGAACACCACTGTATTCCTTTACCATGGACCATTTCCCTATCACTTCCTTTCGATGCCGACGCCGCCCCGCATCCAGGTTTGGGCGCCCCCGAGGATTTTCGGAAATTCACGCCCCTAATATATGTGCCTCGAGACTAGGGTCTTCATAAAGGGAGGATGCCCTCCCTGAGATGACTGCACCCTTTTTCGTGTCAGCGTGAGGAGGCCGTGCTCCATATGGGGGGCTGCTTCGCGACCTAGCGAATAACGTCCATCAGGCTGACACCGCGGGTGACAGGCACTCAGCAGGCCGCAGTTCTGGCGAATGCGCGACCCTGGCGGCACAGCCGATGGAGGGCGGGCCCTGGGTTGGCCCGATATATACCGCACACGTATTTATTGGACGGCGGGCCCGCCCGGCGTGTTGCCATTGTCAGCGAATCATCGCCTGCGGCCGATGTCCGGGCGGCGGTAAATCTGTCGAATTGGTGGCCATCTGTCAGCAGGAGGTCAGCCGAGCCGGCGTCCCGGCGGCACGCGCCCGGCTACCGTGGCGCCGCCACACACGCCGCCGCTCAATCAGACGCCTCTCATGAGTTCCAGCGTCGTTCCGAGCACCCGTCGCTGCCGCCGCCGCCGCCGGCATGCAAAATGAAGCACTTGGCGGCAGTTCCGGCGGTGTTGTCTGCCGAACGATGCGCGGCGACGGCCTGGAGACGTCCGACAGTGCCGCCGCCGCGGTGGACGGCGCCGGGAAACGACCAATCAGCGCGCGGCGGCGGCACGTGCCTGCCGCCCCCGCTGGCTATCGCAGCGGTCATCTGTCCTGCACGCTGGACCTGTCGTTTCACGCGTCGGTCCAGTCGGCCGCCAAACATATGGTTTGGAAATCTGGCAGCGACGGAATCGACCGACCGGACTGAGTAGGAATCGAAATAGCCGCTTTTGTCCGCCCCGAGATTCCAAGCGGGGCGTGCACTGGGCTCACTGATAGCGCCGGCCGATGTCCAGTTAACCGGCCGTACGTCTCCAGTGACCGGTAAACGATTGGTCGTGGACTGGCTGTGACCATTGTCTGGTCGATTGGTTGGCAACAATCATTATCTAAAGCCTAGATTTCCAGCCATTTTTTGGCGTAGCGTCCTCAGTTTTCTATTTTAATGCTTCAGTTTTTGGACATTTGGCTCTTCATTGCAGCTTAAAACGATAGCGGTTATCCGTTTACGTCCCAGTATATTGCATGTTTTAGCGGTGACTCGATTCTGTTGCGCAAAACCTTTGAATGTCCAGTGTAAGTCTAACCAGTGAATATTGCTGCATTTTACCGCGTTACTGTTTAATTATGTGGGAACTGTTTGCATAGTCAATATCTATTCAACTGACGAAGGTTCAACATCCGAAACATCTTCACATTACAAAAAAATAAGGGTTCTCAAATACGCTCCACTGGCCGTGTGATCCCACTGGCTCATTGGGATGACTACCTAAAACCGATCACATCGCAATGAATTGCGTTTTCCCGTTCTGTCTTCCCAAAATACCGGGTCATATGTGTTTAGTTATCAAAACAGATAAAATACACTGGAGCTAAACTGGGTCACCGTGAACGGCTAGATACATCCTAGCAAGTGCTCTTTATGTTGGGCAAAGCCTGATTTACCAGTCAGTAGAGTTTTAAAGCAAAATGAAACCAACAAATTACAAACCGGTGTGTACAAGTAACTGAAACATGAGAGAAAAAGGTTCCGTGATAGGTGAAATTCTAGTTTAAAACAATTGTTTAAAGAAAAAGCCCTAATACATCCCACTCACTGTTTCGTTAAAAAAGCTTATATTTCGATGTTCTTTTGGTCACACTTTCATGGGTATACACACATATAGTTGATACACACAGTTGATAAACATAGATGATCACACGTTCGTATATTATAGTAACTCTGTGGGTGTGATCCAGATGTAAAAGTGCATAGAAATATAGCGTCTTTAACTAAACATAGTTGGTGAGATTTATTAGAACTTGTTGGTACCAGCCACTGGTGGTTTAAGTACCTTAGATATTCTTTGGGGAATACTTCAATGCCATACCCTGTCATTTACTTCACCCTGAGGACTATAGTAAAACTATGTGCCCGGATTTAGTTTCGATCTTTATGTCAGTGTATTGTCAAGAAAATCTGGGGGATCTGGGGGTTAAAGCTAGGAGCTCAAGAGGACACTGAAATGGAATTAGCTTGGAAACTTTTGGACAAGCTTGTCAAAACATGTAGACTAGGATCTTAAAAGGTAAGTGATATTGAACTAGCTTGGAAACTTTCAACAAGCTTGCCAAAACAAGTAAGTATTACATGTGGCATCATCGAATGACAGCAAACACGTGTTGTGAAATGGTTTAATATCGGTGTAAGACTATATTGTGAAATTTCCCAGCATCGGCTTCTCGTGTGAATATTATTTATACCAGTAGCATGACAATTACTTCTAGAGCCATGATATTGACGTTTTCCCCAATTTTCGCCTCGAGCCAATAAATAGCCTTAGTGCACGATGTCGTGACCCACGCCACCCCTCTATACATATGATCACAGAGATATCGGCCAAGTTGTGTCGCCAAACTTCCGTCCTGGATCCGACCGTGGGTGTACCTACGTCTAGCCAGGTCACCAGCCCGGGTCCTGTCTTGTACTGCTCTGAGAGATGGCCACCATTCATGGTCGCTACATTCGGAAATGCATTCATTCTAAAGCTTCTGGGGCAATTGAGGGCGTAGATGCTGTCATGCGGTTTACAAATGGGCTGGCTGTCTTGTGCTGGCATCTGCAATTTATGCGGCAATCGACGCACCATTATTCTGTTCAAAATGTGGGCCTGTTCTCCTGTTGAAGCCTAAGCGGTTTCCCATTCGGCTGGAGAAACTGTTGGACTTGGTGCGGAGTGTTCCCTGGAGACGTCGGTCGCTGATCGGTCCGATCGGTGACCGAGGAATTGCCGACACCGATTCGGTTATCGGTTGTACAGGCCATAGTAGTCCTGGTACATTTTTGCAATCGTACTAACGGTCCACTTCTACGAGTAGAAGTGAGGACTGATACTAAGCGGGATGTTGCATGCTAGGTGTGGGGAAGCGCAGCGAAAAATTAGGCGTAGCAATGGCGGATCCAAGACAGGGGCTATGGGGACTCAGCTCCCCCTCCCCCCCCGAAATTTCCGGGCTCCTATTGTTAATGCATAGACGAGGGGCTGCCCGAGGTACTGGCGGTTGAGGCTCGAGCCCCCTAGTCCCCCCAAATGAATTCCTGCATCCGCCACTGAGGTTTAGGTGTTACCAGTTATTCCAGAACAGTTTTCTTTTGCCTCAAAAGTCTGGACTTAAGTCTGCGCAGTCCGGTTAATTCAAACATTTGGTGTTCGCAGTCTATGACGAGAAGTCGAAAAGTTGTCAGCAAATTTGGCGTTTCCTGCTTATAAAGGCAAGGGGAGTTCACTTGTTGCCATCAGTACCGTGGTCCTTGACGTGCGTGGAAAACACTATATGCTGAATTTATTTATAAATGTTATTCACGTGATTCTCACTACAGTATAAAACATAAATAGTTTGAGAAAGCAGATGTATTTGATTTTATTTACTACGACAGAAAAATTCGATACAGGAGCAATATTCCCCATTTGTCTCCAATACCATGAAAGGAGCAGCAGCTCCTTTGTTACTTCCATTGTCTATCCCGGCTTTTGCCTTCCGCCCAGCCGCGATGGGAGCTCGTGATGTCTCGGGGGCAGACTTTACGGCCCGTTTTGCCGGGGCGGCCGGCCGCAAACGCTGGCCAGCGCGATAGGCGGCTGCGACGCGGCGGCTGAGCTCCGTCTAACGCCCCGGCTCGATGGCTCTCCCAAACTTGGCGCCGATCCGCTCTGCAAACTTGATAACTAGTCACCACCAGTCCCCGCTGGTGACGGGAGATGAAAAATCGGCTCACCCGGGCTCTATGCCGAATTCGTAAAGCGTACATCACCCGGAAACTTTTTGTTGTTCTGTGCCACGGATATCCCTGACCGACAGGACGGGGACGGTTCGGTGTCGGTTGAGAGTGTCAGCCGTCCGACCGGAGCCTGGCTTCGGCCCGCCCTGTCGGACACCTGTCGCGGGTAGCAGTGACGGCCGGACGTTCCCCCGCCACATTCGCCGTACCTCTGTTTGTCCGACCCTGGTCCAGAGTGCGTGCCGTTTCGCCACTGCCCCGGCCGCTGACCTGTGTGTCCGTTCGACAGGTCCAACTTCGACGCGACGGCGCCGCCGATCCTGGTGGACAACGGACTGGCCGTGCTGGAGAACGAGAAGATTGAGCGGCACATCATGAAGAACGTGCCCGGCGGCCATAACCTGTTCGTGCAGGACAAGGAGGTCGCCACCAAAATCGAGAACGTCTACAGTGTAAGCATTGTTTGTGGCAAGCTAGTCCCGCTGATATTTAGAGGTTTCAAACGCCTTCCTAGCTTTCAAGAAACCATTTTCACGTACTCGACCCATTCTAGTTTCCCGCACTTTCAACAGATTGTTCTATACGAACCAACACTGCTCTCGACCACAGTGATATCAGCGGTATTCTCTCCAGCAGCGGTGTTTCGCGTCGCCACCCCGCTGCTTTGTCAGCACGCGCCTCCAGGGGGGCTATCAAAAGAGCGGACGCCCACCGTAAAGTGGCGCCTCATTGAGTTTTTCTCCTCCGGTCCCGGGCCTCCAGCAAAGGCACATGCGTTTCCCAATGAATGATGTGACCCTCCGGTTTTTTTTCAGTGATGCAGTTCTGGTAAAATAACCGCATGCTTCTCTTTAGAGCTTTCAATGATTCAGAACTTTTAACAGCGATACTTATCAACGTCGGTCATTCAAGGTTTTGGAAGTCGGTCACCTTTGGGTCGCCTCTGATCCGGATCATCGTGTTTTCATCGGTCAGGCTCGATTCCGAAACCCTTACCAATGGTGATTATGTAATTAGTATCTATACGTTGTTTAGCTATGTTAGGAGAGCTCAGACTGTTTAAATTCTGACAGCTCTGTCATTGCTTAAAATCTCATTTGATTCTTTGATTCACCCATCCAGAAAAATAGCCGAAAGTGTAGAGCGCAGTTATGTAGCATCAATAACGCGCAGCTCAGAGCATTTCCAGTTGTGGAATTGGCCTCTACGCGTGATTTGTGGGGCGGGAATCGTGCATGTGACGCCGTGCTGCAGCCCGGCGTGCCAGAGCCGGAACTGGGTGTGTGGCAGGTCAGAGGGAACTCGTGAAACACTGCTGGGCTGGGCACTGTTCTTGCAAGTTACGCAAAGGGCCATTGCATAACTATAACTGGTACAAATACCCACTCCTCGGATCCGCCTCTTCGGTTCCGTGTGGTCCAGAGGATTTGCAGCGTAGAACTTCGGGAAAACAGCCGCGTTTAGTACGGTTCCGTCAGTTTGATAAACGAGTGCTTCAGAACCAAGCAGATTTCATAGGGTCGTTGGATACCATCAACTCGAGGTCCATTATCACCGGGCAGAATCTGCCAAGATTTCTGCCAGCCGACGCCGCGAAGGCACGTGAGGAGATTGGCTGTCGAGGAAAGTCTCGGCGGGCTCTGTCTCAGACTCGGTCAGGTCTGAAATGTCCTCTAGTAGCCAGTCCCGACTCAACACGTGAATTCTTCCTGAAGTACGTCTGTATTGCTGGGTGGCATGAGCTCTGTAAAATCCTGTGCTCAATTAACAGAGGGCTTCTGTGTCACTTTCCGATTGGTTCTAACACTTGTCATTTTTTGTGTTGTCAACATGACGTCGCCTGCATGTCTGGAGCAGACTATGTTTACGTCATCATGAAGTTGCAACATAGAAAATCACATAAAATTGTCTTTGAGGACCAAACAGATGTGAATCATTGAAGCGATGTGTCGCATCATGCCGCTTTTAAGCCGGCATATCTGCAGAAGTTGCCCTATAACCACTTTTTCTTGTCTGCACTGGCGTGCAAGAAGTGGCACACAATAAGTCTGAACATGCCAGCCGGGTGTCCAATATTGTTTGTTTATGAGCCGCCGTCGTGCCATAACTCGCGCTATGGTGTGTGGATCGTGATTTGTGACTTATTATTTTCTTCCTCGGTCAGAAATTCAAGCTGATGCTGATGAAGGGGGACGACCACACAAAGCAGGTGCTTCTCTCCGTGCTGCGCCGCATCGACGAGCACCTGGGTGTGAAGAAGAGCAGGTTCCTGACCGGGGACACGCTCTGCTGCTTCGACTGCGAGCTCATGCCCAAACTGCAGCACATCCGGGTGGCAGGTACGGGTCTGGGTTCCAATCCCGAATGGGGAAAACATTTTAAGATCAGTAATGTTCTCGAGCATTATCTCTGTGGAGGATGCGTTTCAGTGTCGTTGGCTCCAATATCGGGTGGCTATGGTGCTGTTGGGAGAGCAAACGTCCGTGAAGTATGGCCCCCATGTCTCATTTGTATTCGGTTAGTACCCCCAATTTGTTGAATGGTCGTCGCAAGCTCTCGTTATGTGCGATATACAGCGCGTTAGTAGAATTGCCATATCCGACGTCGGATAAGAAGCCAGCTCAGCATTCAGCAGTGAAATAAACCAGCGGCTGACGGCGCTGTCCCGGTGACTGCGAAACGCTGCGCTGGTTTATTCACTGGTGCAATTTATGGTCGGTCCGGTACTTCTCCAGCGGGCCGTAACTCTCCCGCGGATCACCATAATTAAACTGGGGAGTGAATTTGAAGCGGCACCGGCCGGTGGCGGCTGTCACTCCCGCTCTAACGGCCGCTGCCGCCTCCGCGCCGGCAGGCAAGTTCTTCCAGGAGTTCGAGGTTCCGGCCGAGTACGAGAACCTGTGGCGGTACATGCACCACATGTACCAGCTGGACGCCTTCACGCAGTCGTGTCCCGCCGACCAGGACATCATCAACCACTACAAACTGCAGCAGGTGAGACTCCAACCACTTAAAAATGCAGCAGGTGAGACTCCAACTACTACAAACTGCAGTAGGTGAGACTCCAACCACTACAAACTGCAGCAGGTGAGACTCCAACCACTTCAAACTGCAGCAGGTGAGCCTCCAACCACTTCTAAATCCAGCAGGTGAGACACCAACCACCCCAAACTGCCGCAGGTGAGACACCAACCACTACAAACTGAAGCAGGTGAGATACCAACCACTACAGACTGCAGAAGGTAAGGCACCGACCACTACAGACTGCAGAAGGTGAGACAACCTCAAACACTTTAAACTGCTGCACGTGAGACGCCAACCACTGCAAACTGCAACAGGTGAGACACTAACCACTCCAAATCCAAACGGCAGCAGTTGGGGCACTTTCCAATACAGACCGCAGGGATGAGACACCAACCACTACAAACTGCAGCAGGTGAGACACCAACCCCTTCAGACTGCAGAAGATGAGACACTGACCACTACAGACTGCAGAAGGTGAGACAGCATCAAACACTTTAAACTGCAGCTGACGAACAAGGTGTGGCCATTGTGCTGGCCGTGCTGGCCTTGGTTGCGGCTCAGCACTGACCCCCCCCTGTCCCCTGCTGTGGTATTTGCGTTTACTCAAAGGAGGTGAGGGGGTGTGTGGTATAGTTTCACCTCTAGCATGTTTTTGTTCGAGATGGCTCCTTGTCTAGCGTTGACATTGAGCCTCTAGTAAATTGTGTGGTAAGAATGGTGCATGTGGTGATGTAGTGGAACATTCGGTCAATATACTCATTTATTAAGAATGATGGTAATGAGACGTCAACTGAAAGGACTCCTCACGAAGGCTGCCTCTTTGAGCGAGTACCCGCGATATTTGAGCCTGTCAGGGAGAGGATGTTCCGAAGAGCAGAGCGATGGTCGCCACCTGACCCTCCGTTTCCCCCATGCTGCCTGTCCAGCGAGCGGGGGAAAGTGGCCCAAATCAGCGTGAGTACCCGAAAAAACGATTTGGTGTTGAAAGCAAAGTCCGATTAGATTATGTTTGATTTTGGTGAGCGCTGGGCGCGTTCCTGACTCAATGATGGCGTGTCCCTCTGCTGCCTGTGAGTGGAGCAGGGACATTGTCAGGGAGCAGGGACAAATTCATATCCGTGCAACTTTTGAACTATTATACGCACATGTAAAGTGTTCAGAACGCTCAATCGTGTCGGGGCAGTTTATTAAAATTAACAACATGGTGTCCTAATAGGTTTCATTGACGAATTACGATTCAGCGAAGTTACCCTCAAACATACGTTTTGCGGGAATTTGCGCGACCAATAAAAGTGTGGTCCAATATTGATTACATTTTGCTCGGATACTCAAAGTGAGCCAAAGCATGCGAAAACATACGAGGAACTATCATTAAAAAATTGCAAACTGTGCAACCTTATTTTATTTGATGTGGACAGAAGGTCCGGGATATCGGCGGCCTCGGGTCTGAGGGTGGGGGTTATGGACATACTGGGGTGGAGAAGGTCCGGGATATCGGCGGCCTCGGGTCCGAGGGTGGGGGTACGCGTGTACAATTGTTCATGGATGCGGGCAGACACCAGCGGCCTCTGGTTTGAGGGTGGCGGTCGGCGTTTACGACAGCCGTCCCGCCGTCGCTTGTGCTCTGAGCGGGGCTGTAGCGCTGCGTGGTCGTTAGGGCGCCGACGTCACAGCGGCTGATTGCCGGGCCCAAAAACGAGGCGGCTGGCCGGGCCACCGCCGCGGCGTCTCTGAACGGCGCGCCGTCCAGAGACGCCCAGCGCCGGAAGCCGCCGCCGCCGGATGTTGTGCCTGCGCCACGAACTGAGACCAATTACCAATCTCTGGATACTTTGCACGGTGAACTGTGCTGTAATATGCCTGGAGCAGTGGTTTGGTGGATGTTGGGGATAAAGGCGAGAGAATTTGGCTCGATTATGATTAACTAAAGTATGCGAATTTTTGTAACATTACATAAATTAGTACGTTGCATAATGCACGATTTAAGAGCCATCCAGGGGATGAGAAGTGACCATGATTGTTTTTTTCCCGAATTTGAGAAGTGTTTTGGTATAGCATCTGTGAAAAAACGACAGACATTAGGGTGTTTCAGTCCACCACGGTAAAATTTTGTTTGTTTGGAACGAACTCACTCATCGATTTTCCCCAGCTCATCACGTAAAACTGAATCGATTGACACCCTTAAAAGCAAAATAAAAGGACATTTAGAGGTCGCGCACTTTTATCACCAAAAACCATTACACTTGAAAGAGGCGCATTCTTTCTTGGTGCGCTTGTAAGAGCCCTCCGATGGAGTTCCACCACCCGGAGCAGGTACTGCGATTCTGCATCTCGTCCTTGACGACTTCGTTGAACCTCTTGATGAGGGTGATCTCCTTTCCCGCTGTTTTTGTCTTGAGTCGAAAGTTAGAGTCGTTGTGGCGTCCCATTTCATATAATGATCCTCTCCCATATGTAGAAGGAGTATCGCAACAGATTCGAAGCATATGTTCATAAATTCAACTTAAGAACATATTTTAAGCCACATCAAACGATCAAACAATTACTGGTCAGAACCAAAGAACAGTTTTTGGACAACCGGAAAAACCAGGCCCAGTATACAAGATGGAATGTAATGACTGTCCAAAAATATACATTTGAGAAAGGACAAGGATGATGGAAGTCCGACAAGACGTCAAAACCGAGAATCTCGAAAATAACTTTTCCGAGAGCCAATTGACGAGAGAGCAGCGGAGGCCACAGCGGAACATCCATTCAGAAGGATCATTATATCAAATGGGACGCCAGAACGACTTTAACTTTCGACTCAAGACAAAAGTCAGCGGGAATTTGAAAAGGCACTTTACCTCCAAACCACCACGGAACTCAAAATTGGATAGAAATATGGCGGTCAAGTTACCATCTTCTCTGGATTTTTGGACCTCTTTAAAACGCCAGCCAAACATAGCGATTGAATTAAAAATAACACGTGGCATTTAGAGCTAATAATGTCTAAAATGATTCGTCAGGCCTCAATAGCTCTAAGATTGATCTTTCAAGAGTTTATGCCCTGTCTTGCTGTTTTTCTCTTACTTAGGTTTGAGTGTCATAGTGATAGCTTCGATCTCCTTGAAAAGGGGCGGGATGCTCCTGAAATCGCTCGGGTTTTATGCTCAGGCCATTGACTTGTGCACTAATAAATGTTTTATTTAATTTGAAGACTATTTCAGATGTGAAATAGAAAACCAAACAAAAGAAAACCAGCGCCAGTATCAGTTGCGCAAATGTGTCCATTCATAGTCGTAGGAACAGGGGAGGGGGCCATAGCCCCCCCAAAAAAAAATATTCTTGATTCTTAACCCTTAACCCTATGGCGTTGACTGGAAAGAAATGACTTCCAAATGCACCTTGGCCTCTCCAATATTCTGGACGTTCCTACGATTATGTGTACATTTGAATACATTTGATAAAAAACTGCAAAAGTGCGCGACCTCTAAATATTATCGAAATACATGGAAATTTCGCACAGAAGCTTGTGAGATGAGTGGTTTCGGGGGAACGTCGATATGCGTCAAAATATTGCATTTTGGAACAATGACACACCCTAATGACCATTTAACATTTATTTGTCAAACCTTGTCTAGGGTCCTTTCATCGGGAGTGCAAAATTTGGGGGCTAAAGCAATAATTAATCAATTGTTGGCGCTTATCGATGCGCCAACTGTCAGGATCATATTATGGCGTCGCCAACTCTTTCCCCGCTGGACGGGCTTCTCGGTAGCTAGATTTCCCCTCCAGGTAATCCGCCGGGCATTAAACCCGGGTCGGCCACGTGGAAAGCGAGCGTGCGAACCACTACTCCACCGCGCCTCCGTGTTTGTATTACACTGGTTAAGTCGACCAAAGTGTCATATATGCAAAAGATGTGTAAAGTGAATTAAGCTTCCGCATGCATTGGAATATGAAAATGAAATATTTTTATTGATTAAATTTTTCCCTTTCAGTGTAAACCATCTTTTCGGGAAATTGACTTGTTAGAGAAAAGTGGGGTAAGGTCGGTTCCCACTTTTCCAAACCGAGGGCGAAAAGTGGGAACCGACCCTTTTCCCCGAGGGATATCCCCTCCCCCAGTGGCGGATCTAGCCGGTCGGTTTGGGAGGGGCAAGCCAAAGTAAAAAGTCGAAAAAAACGTCACGCCTTGAAAGCTCTGCTACAATATCACTTGCCGGTAGGATTTTGGGTATTTAAAGCGAAAAGCAAAAAAAAAATCACGGGAAGAAAAATATGGGCTCGAGATACTTTTTCCAGTCGAAGGTTCAATATTTACACTGAAGTTAACTGGTTCTGTTCGAAGTTCAGAGTTGAGGCACCAAAATATTGCTTATAAACTAAAAAAAGAGTCGGGGGAAAAAGAAGGTCGATCACTTTGGGGGGGCAAAAACATGGTTTTGCCCCGAGCTTTTCCGTTTGGGGGGCAAATGCCTTTTTGCCCCTTTCTGCCCCCCCGCTTGTATGTGGGCGATGCCTGTTCTGAATTCCAGCAACGTTTCTACACTTAGAAAATTAGCCAATAATAAGGCATTATGACGTCATCAATGGCGCCACTTTCCGTGATGCTTACAGAGGCGCAGTTGCATTGTTCGGCCTCAGTACTATCTGAAGGGAATGTGACACCCTGGTCCCATTTCAGACTGGAGTGGTTTCGGGCACATTTTATTGAAGATAAAATGTGCCCGAAATGTGAAATGATGATGAAATATGAAATAAAAAGTGAAATGATTACGGCCTTGTTCCTGCTGAAAGCGGTTATTAATTCCAGTATTCCATGTCAGCTAATTTTCCGTTGCTAGAGGTGAAACATCTCCTCAGGGTGGCTTGGCGTCTGCATCTCTAGTGCTTCACGCTAAAAATTGGCTTGGTCATTTACGCCAGAAATGAATAGGAGAATAAATGAAGGAGTTTCAGCTAAAGGAGGCTACTGTTAGGACCCAACGTAACACTTATCAGGTATGTTTGCTTGATATATATTAGAAACAGATTTTCTTTGAAACTAGTCATTGAAGCGAGTTACAGGGAGGGCTCATTCCATTTTCGAGTGGGTGTGCAAGATTTTCGGGAGGGGACGCCTCCAACCCCAAGGGAGTGCCTTCGGCTTACAAGGGCGCCCACTCAGAGGGACACAAGGGGGCGCCTTTGCCAGTGCTATCCAGGGGCGCCGTTGCTCTTCTTGGGGGACGTCTTTTGCAGTCCAGAGGGTACCTTTGCTATCCAGGGGCGCCTATGCTATGCCAGAGGGGGCGCCTTTGCTCTGCCTGTTGTTGTCCAGGGGTGTCTGTGTTAACCATGGGGCGCCTCTGTTATCCAGGGTGCGCCTTTTCTATCCAGTGGTGCTATGGTATCCAGAAGGGTCGCATTTACTCTGTGGGGAGCTTCCGCCGTCCAGGAGGCGCCTATGCTACCCAGGGGCGCCGTTGTTCTTCTTTGGGGGGGCGCTTTTTGCTGTCCAGGTAGCGCCTTTTCTATTCAAGGGCACCTATTCTATCCAGAGGGGGCGCCTTTGCTCTGGGGGGGCTTCGCTGTCCAGGGGGCACTGCTACTCCTCTAATGGAGGGGGCCTTTTGGTGTCCAGGGGGCGCCTGTGATATCCAGAGGGGGCGCTTTTTGTCTCCTGGGGGGTGCCTATTTGCTCTCCATGGGGCAGCTTTGATGTCATGGGGCGCCATTCATATGTGTGAAGGTGTCTTTATTTCACACACAGGGTCCTTCCTCTTCCGGAAGGCGGAGTTCAGGCCTGATTTTCTCTTGACCGGTCGGGGGCGCCGACCAAATCCGGGGGGGCGCTGGCCAAGTCCAGGGGGTGGGCGCCTCCCCGGACCAAGCCGAAACCGGGTGTGCAAAAATATACTTTTGCACGCCCTCAATTTGTCAAGTTGTGCAACTGCACTTCCTGCCCCCGGAATCCGCCGTCCCTGGCGAGTTATACGCAATTACAATCGCCAGTTACAGAGTCACGCTGAGCACGAAGTTTCAGAGAGGGGGGGACAGAACTTCTCTGCTCAACGTGGCGTGAGCATTGCGTTGCGTTGCCATGGTTACGTATGGTCACCTAATGCCATTTGGCCAACCGAAAAGGACGGGGTCGACAGGGGATGAATTTGTTCTCTTTTCTCCACGAACGGAAGTTTTAGGGAAAATGAAATGTCGATCAAGTGGTTTGTTGGTATGCTTTATCACATGACTGTCCCAGTTCAAATCCCATTATAAAGGTGCCACATTTCCATTAAGTATTTCTGCTGTTTCTTAAGTTGTCTTTTGAATATCATTAGCCCCATATTCCACATTTGTTGTGCAGACTGCATATGCTCTGGCGGCTACACCAATGGGAAGCAATTTTCTGCAGTACGTACAGTTTTAACGATTGTGGTTTTATGGTCTAAAACGGAGCATGTGCATGTTCTTCCTCTGCTTTCTTCAGCCGAAACTCGCCTGCTGTTGATGCATTTTCCATGAAATAATCACGCCCTGTGCGGAGACGGTGGCGGTCTGGGGAGGGGCATGCCATCGATTTCAGGGCAGTTACCCACGGAACTCAGGACTGCTGAAACAATCTGACCATAACCACATAGTAGCAGTAATTTATGGGTCGTTTGCGTCACAGCATGCTTTCAGCACTGATCGGAAATTGTCCCGAGTTGTAAGAGGCTTCACCAACTATGTCCATGAAGCATTTACTGCGAACAGAACCGTCCGCTGCGAGAGATAAATGTTGCATCCATAGTTACACGCCAGGCGAACGGTAGATCTTTCGCAGAAGGGCCAGTTGGCTGATGCAATATGCCCAGTTGCTGTTGGTGTCGGATACTAAGCAAAAATCCTGGAATGCTGAATACTGCACAGTTGTGATCACGGGGTGATATCTGCTTTGGTCCTCTGGAGTTTTATGATCATTGTTGTCGGTTTACTGTCGCGTGTATGACAGAAGTCACGTCTGAGTGCAGTTGGCTTCAGGTTTACGGGCAGTAATGCTGCCCTGCTGGATAGAGGTGCCCACTGTGGATCAAGTCGGGTAAATCGCAGTCAAACATCCCTCGAATTCTTGTCGCGCTGGGATAGTTTTGATTGCGTGTTAATCTATCAATTTGAAGCTGTCTCTTTCCGATAAATTGCGTGTTAAATCGATCGATTTGAAGCTGTCTCTTTCCGAGCAATGTCTGGCTATTATAAGTGCTGGCTTATACCTGCATAATTTTAGAGCTTTGTTTCATTCAATAGCTGGCATCCCGCGCGTTCAACGGACAGAAATACCCGCTAATCTTCATCTACTTTTTGTGCAGTCGTTGTTAAGATGTTCCCTGGCCTCTCCCCTCGATTCCGGAAATGTAAAAAACACTGAAGATTATATATTCGGGCACAGCCCTTCATCCAGGGCGCAGCCAGAGCTTTCGTATGGGGGGGGCACACCAACTTTGAGGGGCACCCCGGGGAAAAAGGGCACTTTTTAACGTAACCTAAAAAACTTACTATATCTTTGTTTATATAATTTTTTGGGCATCTTTGGTTCAATAAAAATGCAAAGAAATCATTGACGGAGAAGGAAAACTCGATTAAAACCGAAAAAAGGAACGAAATATCACCAAAATGTCATGGAAGTAGCCAAAACACTACTTTTTTGGATAGATTTAAGGGCAGCCAACTCACGCAAGTACTTAACATCAGAGAAATCAGCGGAGCATGTGATATCTGTTACAATGTGCAGGTTAAGGCATATTGGAGTCGAAAATTTTTCTGTTATGCCCACTGGTTTTGTCGTGACGAGTGAGCCCTAGCTGAATGCGGATTAAGTTCCTTGCCTCCCACAATCGCCGTGGGACGAGGAGTAGTATAGTGTCTTTGGAAGAACACATTTTTGCTGCCGGAAAAATTTGGGAGATACATTTTGAACGCGTTTATTAAGTTCAATATTCGCAAGGCTCGGTCCCAGTTAAGAGTAAATAAAAGATGAACTGGCTGGTGGTTTGGATGGGGATGGTGTGACAGGGCTAAAAATTGTGAAAACTATTTCTTCATCTAAATTAATTAGTAGAAATCCTGGTTTAGGGGACTGTGCTCTGAGCTCAGGGGCACATGCCTTTTTATCATCCCTTCCCAGAATCCACCAGTATAATAAGCAATTTATATAACCAGGGGTGCCTAGGTATCACAAGCCGTTTTAGAGATTCCTCATTCCCCGTTAGCTCCGTTTTACAAGGGGAGTTTCCATTGGGTTCTTATTCCCAATCTATTCAAGACCAGCTCTGGGGCCCCCAAGTGTGGATCAGAGGCCTCCAGAGCAACTTCCCCCATCCCCCAGATGTGCCTCCAGGGAAAAGACTAGCTCAGTGACCCCGCCCCAAGATGATGGGAGTTGGCCTTGTGTTCTTATTATCTATCTATTCAAGATCATCTCAGGGGTCCCTGATGTAGATCAGGGCCACAGAGCAGCTCATGCTTCACCCAGGGACTAGACTAGCTCATTGGTCCCAGAGATGAGGTCATCAGACTAGCTCAATGGGCCACAGATAGACTCATGGGGCCTTAAACCAGTTCAAGAAGCCCCAGAACAGTTTAAGGCGCCAGATCACTTCAGGGGGCCTCAAGCCAACTTAAGGGGCTCTCACAAGCTCAGCGCACGGACCAGCTCAGGGTACCCTCAGAACCTAGATCCGCTCTTGGGCCCCAGATCAGCTCTTGGGGCCCCAGATCAGTTCAGGGGCCTCAAGTCAGGTCAGGGGGCAAGATCAAGTCAGGGGCACTAATTCAGCTCAGGAATCCCTCACCAGCTCGGGGCCCAAGCAGTTCAAAAGCCCCAGAGCTGCTCAGGGGACACCAGATCGGCCCATAGGGCACCAGATCAGCCTAGGGGACAAACAATCAAATCAGTGGTCCCCGACCAGCTCGGGGCCCAGATCAGTTCGGGAATACCAGATCAAGTCAGGAGGCACTTAATCAGCTCAGGAGCCCCATACCATCTCAGGGACCCTCACCAACCCCTGTGGGCCCAGCTCAGCTCAAGGCCTGGGAGCTGCTCAGGAAATCACGTAATTAACCTAGGAGGCCCGGGTCAGCTTAAAGGGCATAATATTATCCATGGGGCACCAGACTAGCTCAGAGGGAATAAGATGGGCTCAGGAGACACACTGATGACTCAGCAGGCTCCAGATCGACTCAGGGGGCATTAGTTAAGTTCAGGAGGCAGTATATCTGCTCAGGGTGCACCAGATCGATCAGCACAGGGGGCATGTTCAAGTCAGGGGCACTAAATCAGCTCAGGGATCCCTCACCAGCTCCGGGCCCAATCAGTTCAAAAGCCCCAGAGCTGCTCAGGGGACAACAGATGCCCATAGGGCACCAGATCAGCTCCGGCGACAAACAATCAGATCAGTGGTCCCCGACTAGCTTGGGAATACCAGATCAAGTCAGGAGGCACTTAATCAGCTCATAAGCCCATACCATCTCAGGGGCCCTCATCAGCCTCTGTGGGCCCAGCTCAGCTCAGGGCTTTAGATCTGCTCATGAAATCACGTAAGGAGGCCCAGATCAGCTGAAAGGGCACCAGATTTCTCAGGGGGGCATCATATGGGCTCAGGAGGCACCAGATCGACTAAGGGGCATTAGTGCGGCTCAGGTGGCACCAGATCGATCCGCTCGGGGTCCAGATCAGCTCCCAGCCCCCCAGACTATGGCAGGAGCCTAAATCAGCTCAGGGAGCAACATAACAGCTCAGGGGACACAAGGTGGACTCAGGGCCCACCAAACCAGTTTAGGGGGGGGAACCAGACCATCTAAGGAGACATCAATAATCAGTTGAGGGGGCACCTAATCAGCTGAAGAGGCACCATATTGACTTAGGATACAGAATCAACTTGGGGAGGCATGATATCAGCTCGGGGGCCCGAATCAGCTCAAGGGGCACTAAATCAGCTATCAGGGCACCAAACAAGCTCGGAAGCATTAGACTAACTCAGAGAGCATTATATAGGTTCAGGAGGCACAATTATTTGCTCAGTGGGGCACTCGATTGACTCAGGGGCACCAGATCAGCTTAGAGGGCAAGTAATCAGCTCAAGGGGCCACGAGATGAGCTCAAGGAGCACCAGATTGGCTT
Source organism: Lepas anatifera (assembly GCA_034440635.1). Taxonomy (NCBI): domain Eukaryota; kingdom Metazoa; phylum Arthropoda; class Thecostraca; family Lepadidae; genus Lepas; species Lepas anatifera. The sequence goes on from JAOTON010000253.1 coordinate 1,406,525, forward strand.
CACCCGTACGATTATTGGCGACGATGATGCAATAGGTAGACACATACTAGGTGCCCATACTCTTCCCGGGTGCTTGGAAAGGCGACAAAATGCCCTAGCTGACCGAGAAAGGTATAAAGTTGGCCAAAAATAGTTTCAATCGCTACATGCAGTCCAGTTAAATCTAGGTTCAACGGCTAGGGCTCTAAATTTCGAGCGGCACGGCCCAAATTGGGTACACCACCTGGCAATCAAAAGGGCACCCTGGCAGTGATGGGGGCACGTGCCCCCTGTGCCTTCCTGGCTGCACCCCTGGACAGTAGATCAACTCCGGGAGGCATTAAATAAGCTCAGGGGGTCCGGATCAGCTCAAGGGGCACTAAAACAGCTAAAAGTACACCAGGCAAGCTCGGAGGCATCAAACTAACCCAGAGAGTATTTTATAGGTTCAGAAGGCACACTTATTTTCTCAGGAGGGCACCAGATTGACTACGAGGGCACCAGATCAGCTCAGAGGGCACATGATCAGCTCCAGGGGGCACCAGATGAGCTCCGCCCGTACGATTATTGGCAACGATGAGGCATTATCTGGAAACGGATTACGTGCCTATGCTCTTCCCGGGTGCTTGGAAAGGCAACAGAATGCCCTAGCTGACAAAAAAGGCACTTAGTTGTCAAACAATAGTTGAAATCGCTAAATGCAGTCTAGTTACATCTAGGTTCAACGGCGCAGGGCACTACATTTCGAGTGGCACGGACCAAAGAGAGTACACCACCTGGCAATCAAAAGGGCACCCGGCACCGATGGGTGCACATGCCCCCTGTGCCCCCTGGACGGTAGATAAACTCCGGGAGGCATTAAATAAGTTCAGGGGGCCCGGATCAGCTCAAGGGGCAATAAAACAGCTAATCGGGCAGCAGGCAAGCTCGGAGGCATCAGACTAACTTAGAGAGCATTACAGGTTCAGAAGGCACAATTATTTATTCAGGGGAGGGGGGCACCAGATTGACTACGAGGGCATCAGATCAGCTCAGAAGGCACATGATCATCTCCAGGGGGCACCAGATGAGCTCCACCCGTACGATTATTGACGACGATGAGGCATTATCTGGAAACGGATTACGTGCCTATACTCTTCCCGGGTGCTTGGAAAGGCGACAGAATGCTTTAGCTGACCAAAAAGGCACTTAATTGTTAAACAATAGTTGAAATCGCTAAATGTGGCCTAGTTCCATCTAGGTTCAACGGCGTAGGGCACTAAATTTCGAGCGGCACGGCCCAAAGGGGGTACACCACCTGGCAATCAAAAGGGCACCCGGCACCGATGGGGGCACGTGCCCCCTGTGACCCCTGGCTGCGGCCCTGGACAGTAGATAAACTACGGGAGGCATTAGATAAGTTCAGGGGGCCCGGATCAGCTCAAGGGGCACTAAAACAGCTAATAGGGCACCAGGCAAGCTCGGAGGCATGAGACTAACTCAGAGAGCATTATATAGATTCGGAAGGCACAATTATTTTCTCAGGGGGGGGCACCAGATTGACTACGAGGGCATCAGATCAGCTCAGAAGGCACATGATCAGCTCCAAGGTTCAAGACCAGCGCTCAGGGGGCACCAGATGAGCTCAAGGGGCACCAGTTTAGCTCTGCCCATACGATTATTGGCGACGATGAGGCATTATTTGGAAACGGATTACGTGCCTATACTCTTCCTGGGTGCTTGGAAAGGCGACAGAATGCCCTAACTGACCAAAAAGGCACTTAATTGTCAAACAATAGTTCAAATCGCTAAATGCAGTCTAGTTCCATCTAGGCTCAACGACGTAGGGCACTAAATTTCGAGCGGCACGGCCAAAAAAGGGCACACAACCTGGCAATCAAAAGGGCACCCCGGCACCGATGGGGGGGCACGTGCCCCCTGTGCCCCCTCGGCTGCGCCACTGCCTTCATCAGAATCGTGGAGTAAATATCAATAATTCTCAGTCCTAGTATAGCCAGACCTCGAATTGAGCTTCACACAAAAATGCCTTTTAGAATGAATCGTTAAAAATAAGATTGGATGTCGTGACAAGAACCATATTGGTACCTCTAACCTAAAAGTAATGCCGACAATACGACAAACCTAGAGCAGTATTTGTGACAGTCTTTTCTATTATTTCAGCCAAACACTAGCTTTTGATTAACAGTGAAAAACTCGCTGAAGTACCTTAATCGGTTATTTGAATATTTCTGTTCTTCTTATTTACTATTTTTCCGTCGACTGCAGCTAAAATGCTAACCAAAAACTACCTATTAAGCACTAGTAGACGTGATACTAGATCGGTGTAAAGACTGTATACTTTCCCCTTCAAGATGATGCTATATTTTTACAATAAAAGCCTCCCCTCGAATTATTTAGTTAAGATTGTACCTAGTGGTCAAGGTCAACTTTTTTTGTAATTGATAAACCCATTTTCCACAGCCTGCTCCTCTGGCCCAACGTTAAGCGTCGAAAGAGTATACGTGTGGCTGTAAAAAAACATTATAAATTTTACATTATACTTATTCAACAACCCTTGCCCTTAGTATGTACCTCTTAAACAAATGCAACTTTTATAGCTAGTTAATGTGAACAATCATTGGTAAATACTTTTCCTCAGCCTGTACCTCTAGCCCAACGTTAAGTGTCGAATGGTTATACGTCTAGCTGCAGAAAAGTATTATCAATAATTAGTTGCATATTTCAAAAACCCCAACCCCAGTACGTACCCCTAAAATCAAAACATCTCTTTGAGCTAGTTAAACTGATCAATCATTAATAAACACTTTTTCCCAGCCTGTACCTCTGGCCCCACGTTAAGCGTTGAAAGAGTATACATCTGGTTGCAGAAAAGCACCATCAAAGATAAATTACCTAAAAAAAACCTGAGCCTTACCTGTGACCTAAGTCCATCACTTCTGACTAGCCAAACTAATTCAACCATCATAGCCTTTTTTCCCAGCCTGTAAATCGGGCCCAAAGTTAAACGTCAAAAGCATATACGTCTAGCATCAATAACACTATCAATAATGTAAGGAAGTCCTACCCTAGAACACATACATTTACGCTGATCCCTCCCTTACCTCTTAAGCCACTGCTGTTAAGTGATAGCCTATCCTAGACCCGCATAATAGGCCAGGACGTACCTTGTACGTTAAGGCTGGGATGACGATCCTGAATGATTATGGATTCGGCTATCTTTCTATCTGGATGATCACGTGCCCGATGGACTACTTTTTAGCTCAAGTGGTTCTGATATAGCCTGAGTGACCTGTGCTGCATGTTTCTCGAGGAAATGATCTCCTAGAGGTGTGTTCCTAGTTTTATTTTTCGCGTCCCGCAAATGTTCGTTAAATCGCAATCGGACGGGCCTCATCGACTCCCCTACGTATTGAGCCCTGTTTTGATCCTGGTTACACGGTCTACAGTCTATTTGATACACAAAATTTTTCTGTGTGCAGTCGCCTTTAAAACCCGACTTGCATAAATGACACCTCTGACCCCCAGGACATTTTGGCTTAGAAATGGCCGACCTAACCAATGACGACTTAAGTTTCTTGTTATTCTTCCAGGCTATATGTACTTTCAGGTTAGATTTCTTTACGACCTTTTTTATTTTACAGAGTAGCTGTTCGTACGTACGGCAAAGTCAAGAACCCATCATAAGAATCTGAGCCTTCTTTTTTTTCTTGCACCTTCCGTTACCTGTCCTAGCTAGTCTAACCTCCCTCAACAAACGCCTGAGAAGCCCTGCATGATACCCATTTTTTAGAAGCAGATTCCAAATCTTATCTACGCTTTTTCTCTCTTTCTCTGGGCCCGATGAGTTATCCATAGCCCTGTGGAACATGTTTAGGATAATATTGTGTTTCGTAGACGTGGGATGGGCAGATGTACTATGGAGGATGATTCCCGAGTTGGTTGGTTTGATGCAGAGCTCTGTCTCTATCTTAGTGTTTTGGCCGTGTGCTTCTGCTGTGACTAACGTATCCAAATAGGTCACCCCACTCCCACTACCCGTGTGCTCCATGGTAAATTTTAGGTGTGGGTGTCTACTGTTCATATAGCTAAGGAAGTCATCCAAAGCTTCCTGCCCATGCGAGAAGATACCTGCATAATCGTCAATGTACCTTACCAAGAACTCTGGTTTGACAGGACATGTAGCTAACGTATTGGTTTCAAACATATCTAAGAACAGAATGGCCAAGGCAGGTGCACATGGATTCCCCATGGTTAGCTATGGGGAATCATGTAGCTAACGTATTGGTTTCAAACATATCTAAGAACAGAATGGCCAAGGCAGGTGCACATGGATTCCCCATGGTTAGCTATGGGGAATCATGTAGCTAACGTATTGGTTTCAAACATATCTAAGAACAGAATGGCCAAGGCAGGTGCACATGGATTCCCCATGGTTAGCTATGGGGAATCCATGTGCACCTGCCTTGGCCATTCTGTTCTTAGATATGTTTGAAACCAATACGTTAGCTACATGTCCTGTCAAACCAGAGTTCTTCGTAAGGTACCTTGACGATTATGCAGGTATCTTCTCGCATGGGCAGGAAGCTTTGGATGACTTCCTTAGCTATATGAACAGTAGACACCCACACCTAAAATTTACCATGGAGCACACGGGTAGTGGGAGTGGGGTGCCCTATTTGGATACGTTAGTCACAGCAGAAGCATACGGCCAAAACACTAAGATAGAGACAGAGCTCTGCATCAAACCAACCAACTCGGGAATCATCCTCCATAGTACATCTGCCCATCCCACGTCTACGAAACACAATATTATCCTAAACATGTTCCACAGGGCTATGGATAACTCATCGGGCCCAGAGAAAGAGAGAAAAAGCGTAGATAAGATTTGGAATCTGCTTCTAAAAAATGGGTATCATGCAGGGCTTCTCAGGCGTTTGTTGAGGGAGGTTAGACTAGCTAGGACAGGTAACGGAAGGTGCAAGAAAAAAAGAAGGCTCAGATTCTTATGATGGGTTCTTGACTTTGCCGTACGTACGAACAGCTACTCTGTAAAATAAAAAAGGTCGTAAAGAAATCTAACCTGAAAGTACATATAGCCTGGAAGAATAACAAGAAACTTAAGTCGTCATTGGTTAGGTCGGCCATTTCTAAGCCAAAATGTCCTGGGGGCCAGAGGTGTCATTTATGCAAGTCAGGTTTTAAAGGCGACTGCACACAGAAAAATTTAGTGTATCAAATAGACTGTAGACTGTGTAACCAGGATCAAAACAGGGCTCAATACGTAGGGGAATCGATGAGGCCCGTCCGATTGCGATTTAACGAACATTTGCGGGACGCGAAAAATAAAACTAGGAACACACCTCTACAGTGACCCAAAATAGGTTTTGCGCTAGGGTGTCGAGTGGAAAATTCAGCTCGGAATGTATGGCAAGTGAGTGGAAAATTCCTCTCAAAATGTATGGCGGAGTAAAAAATTTCAAATTTTGTACTCAGGTGGTAAACTCTCAGAGCCCTTGTTTGAACTGAAGGATGGATATTTCCTTTAATTTTCTCAAAGTAAATATTTTTAAATCATCCCCAAACAGCATTGTATGACCATTCCCATGTGAGAAATTTGGGTTAAGCAGGTAAATCTTTACCAGCTGAAACCCCGTGATGCAGTCTCCAATTTTTTTAAGGAGCTGGTGAATTTCCACAAATAAAAAAACATTTTGGGGGGCCTCTGAGACCAACCTTTGGGGGAAAGAACTCTGGGAGCCACTAAAACTCTTGGGGGGCTTCCCTAGACCAACTCTTGTGCCCCTCCTCTCCCACACGACCAGCTTTTAAGGGCCCCTGAGACGAAATATCAGGGCCCCCTTAGACAACTCTGCAGAGGGACCTCCGAGATCGGCAGGTGGTGAAAAATGAAAAGGGATTTTTCATACAATACCTAGTTCCAAAATTAATTATCTACGCATACACTGTATAGTTTTCCTGTCCGGGACAACGCCCCTCCTATACCTATACCTATAGCTATCGGAATTTTGGAGGCCGCTCCTGGCCTCAATCACTGCACCTCGCATACACCTATGCTAGGGCCCAGTAGAGCCTTGGTTTACACTTAGGACTAACCCAGACGAAACTAAAAACTTTCTATAATGGCAATAAACTCTTCCAGACTCTTGCTAAAAGTTTCTTTTCTTTACCTGTCAATTCCCCTGCTTCTCTTCACATATATACTCACCTTCATATGAGTATGCTGCTTTCTATCAATATTAATCGAAGCTGCTGCAGCCTCCTTTCTGTTTTTTTCTTCCCAAGGCAATAGAGACACTTTTCTTCCTTTCGTCTACAACCAGCCAGGCGCGGCGGGTTGCGACAGCGTCGAAGCAACTACTAATTTAAATTTATATCGCAATCTAGTTGCCGGTCGCATGAGCAGCATAATTTGCATTTCAAAACTTGCTCTAAATTAATTTTCTAAATCCTTATAGACTAGAAAATTATACAACTAAAAGCACACCAGGAGGAAGACTAACAATGTTTTGTCAATAACGAATACGAAACCAGCCTTTCAAAAAGCCTAGAGATGCCGCTTTTATTTACTAGATGTGAAGACGGCGTTTTGGTAAGTCCACGCCATAGACCAGCCATACAAAAAAGTTCCGATGTTTGAAGGGTAACTGGATGCATTCTTGTTGCCCAAAAAAATCATTTAATGAAAATGTAGAGTTTCAATGTATTAAAGTACCGGACACTTTTAGTTCAACTTAAATATCAGCGTATTTATGCCTAGGGTGTCGTAGGGTGTCGTGAGTGGATTTGGGTGTCACACGGCGTGGACGCAGCAATGATGGGCTAATATTGATCAAAATTATTTTCTACGCAATAAATGGTTAATTTTCTACGATACAATGTCAAAAAAATATGCTGCTTACCATACAAATTTCAAGATAATTGCTTTTAACAGCAAGATGACCAAAAATGGTTTTTCACTATTCTCGGTACCAGAAATACAAAAACAACTTTTCAAGGACGTAAGCCTAGAAATCATATGCACAGATAAACTGCTTTCCAGAAATGTATCTTTCAAAGCGGTCAGCTCATTTTTTGGCAACACAAGGCTAGGGTGTCTAATTTTCCACTCACCAATTTTGCGAGTGGTGGAATTTAGTGGCGGTGTTCACCCATTGGAACTTTCTCCGGTGGGGCAGGGGAGGGGGCACTGTGCGTCTTGCCCGCGCCAGAATTTCGATTCTGTTGTTCCACTGAAATCGGTGGAGATAAGGATGCCAGGTATAATTGACCAGAAAAATAGAAATCGCCAGATTCTTTTTCAGAAAAGCGAAAGAAGCGCATAAGAGCCGAGTTAATTTGGCGATCTTCTAGTCGATTCTGCTGCTCTCTTTTTCCAGTGGACGTTGGTGGAGGAGGCAATGGAACTGGGCTTTTTAGTAAGTATTGTTGAGTAAAATTCAATAGTAGTAAAATATTGCTCAATAGTTATTCAATAGTAGTAGTAAATATTGTTAGAAGTGAGTGGAAAATTCAGCAAAAAATATAAAAGTGAGTGGAAAATTCTGATTGACTGGGTGTCGTTCTGCACCCAGCACCCCAGGTTTTGGGACACTGCACCTCTAGGAGATCATTTCCTCGAGAAACATGCAGCACAGGTCACTCAGGCTATATCAGAACCACTTGAGCTAAAAGTAGTTCATCGGGCACGTGATCATCCAGATAGAAAGATAGCCGAATCCATAATCATTCAGGATCGTCATCCCAGCCTTAACGTACAAGGTACGTCCTGGCCTATTATGCGGGTCTAGGATAGGCTATCACTTAACAGCAGTGGCTTAAGAGGTAAGGGAGGGATCAGCGTAAATATATGTGTTCTAGGGTAGGACTTCCTTACATTATTGATAGTGTTATTGATGCTAGACGTATATGCTTTTGACGTTTAACTTTGGGCCCGATTTACAGGCTGGGAAAAAGGGCTATGATGGTTGAATTAGTTTAGCTAGTCAGAAGTGATGGACTTAGGTCACAGGTAAGGCTCAGGTTTTTTTTAGGTAATTTATCTTTGATGGTGCTTTTCTGCAAACCAGATGTATACTCTTTCAACGCTTAACGTTGGGCCAGAGGTACAGGCTGGGAAAAAGTGTTTATTAATGATTGATCAGATTAACTAGCTCAAAGAGATGTTTTGATTTTAGGGGTACGTACTGGGGTTGGGGTTTTTGAAATATGCAACTAATTATTGATAATACTTTTCTGCAGCTAGACGTATAACCATTCGACACTTAACGTTGGGCTAGAGGTACAGGCTGAGGAAAAGTTTACGATGGGGTTCAACAACATTAAAAAGGTACACAATTGTGTGCTAGCTCTAGATTATATGCCAAATATATTCCAGCCCCATTAAGCTTACCACCCGCACTGGAGGGGGTCTGGCACTAACGCGCACTGGAGGGGGCCTGGTAGGCCCCCCTAAGATCTCGGAAACTAAGAGGGTTAGAAAAACGCCACTTGGTAGGTGGGTGGGGGCTATGGTGATCTACATGATGACAAATTTTCATTGACCTAGGTCAATATCTTCAAGGTCAAACGAGGTCGTAAAGGTCAAATATTGGCCATGCTGGGATCGATTGGTGAATGCTGTGATTATGCAGGAAAATGGCGGGAATAAGCTAAAGGCGGACAAGGTTCATAGAGAAGAGGTCTCAAAGAGGCCTCCCCACAACTTTTGGGTCAAGGTCATTCAAGGTCATTGACCTTTAAGGTCACCATATGGTATACTACTTATTATTTACACTTTGACTAACACTGTAGCCACTGTTTGGCGGGAAATGAGGATTGACCTTTCCCAATGACCTTTGACCTTGACCTTTGACCTTGACCTTTGTATTTGGGTACCCTACCGATGACGTCATAGCATAATATATGTCAGACGGGGTAACGTCATTTGGCCGGACGCACAGTGGTCAGTGACCTTGAAAGTGCAGATATGACCTTGACCTGTGACCTTTGACCTTGACCTTGACTTTCATGTGAAGTGATCTTGACATATAGTCCCGCTTATGTGACGTTATGACGTCACCACTCGGTCTTCAATGCAAGCTAACTGGTCCGACCGCGCGTTTACGGCGATCTCAAAATGCAGGTCTGACTTTGAAAGCCTATAAGTCAAAAAATTTTTGGCCGATTTTCAAAAAGTCTTCACCAATCGACGCGCTATTAAATTCTATTAAATGTGGCCACGTTTCGTTTTTCAGCTACAAGCGGTTCTCCGGCCACCTTGGAAAAACAGGTGGGGGCCTCCGAGGCCCCCCTCCAGTGCGCGTGTTAATGAGCTCTAGAGCTGCATATTGATTACATGGTCCACAGTGTGGACTGCACACCAAGTCTTATTTTACTTATTCACGTGGGGTGATAAAATGAATCAAACGGACTTAGATCCAATTTCATGATACCTAAATTCCTACATGCTACTTATCAAAGGAGGCTATTAAAAAGAGAACAGAACGCGAGAAAATAGAAAAGATAGGGGCTCTCCAGCCCGGCGTAAAAGCAGCTTCCCCTTCTCCCAACTCTCGAGTTAGGAGGATTCTCAAGCACGGGGAAAATTTTTCCAGCCATAAGCTAGCTTTCGTCTCGAGTAGACATCGCCCCACCCCTGCCCCTTCCGCGGCGGCAGTTTGTAGCCCAGAACTCTGTGAAAAGCGGCCCTCTTCCGCGGCCTCTATTTCCCAGGCCTCCCTCAGAAGCGCTTCTTTCGCGTGGTCGGCAGGGTTCGAAGATGAAGAAGAGGGAGGAACTGGAGACGCCCTCCTTCACCACCAGTATTCCAGCCGGAGTGGCCCTGGACTGAGCTTTCCGGCGGCCTTCCAGCCTACACAGGCGTGTCAGTGCCTTGTTGGGTGTGCGCCGCCCGCCCCCGTTCTGGAGCGGCTTGTTTGGAGGAGGTGGCGACGGCGCCCACTCACAAACAGTTCGCCGTCTGCTCTGTAGCGTTCGTGCTATTTACGTGTTGTGGCCTTGTCCGTGGCATGGTGTGTCCGACGTCTTTGCTACTGTTTTCTATGACTACGTCTGTTCTGGAATCGTCGTGATTGTTTTGATTTTAGCTTGGGTCGTTGATCGAATAGCGCCATTCGTTGAGAATGGTGTGTTGTAAACTCCACGGCCACCTTCATGCCTGGGGCGCGTTTGCATAGTGTTTGTATGTGTTCTAGTTAACGACGTAGAGTGCTACGCAACTGGCGGCTGCGCAGGTAGGCCAGAGTTATTTTGCCAGTATGCGAGCGCTGCTTCGAGTCGAAAGTCTGTGCGGGTGCTGCTGGCCTGCATTCCCGTAGTTGGTGAATCTGGGGAGGCAAGCTGGCACTATATTCTGACGTCATACCGCTAACACAGGAATTACCGTATTTACCCACCGCCTACGCTGGTAGTTCGGCATCCTGATCTTTCGCGCACACAACATCAGTATTCGGAGTTCTGACACACGCCACGTGCTGTACGTAGCTCCTCAAGATAGCCGTTGGGAATACTGGATTAGTTTTCTGGGTTGGTTTGCCTGTACGAGTTCCCGCGTATGTATGAGTTCAGAATGCGTGCTGCGGGTCTGCGTGGTAGAGCGTGCTGTCCCGTAGTTGGTGGGCTTGCGTGCGAGGGTTAGTATACTGTCCCGCAATTAGCCGGTACGTACGGGCAAGTCAGTCTGTTGTCCTATACTGGACCAGTATGTGCGGGCGTGCAGGTGCGCTCCCCGAAGCTGCCGGTATGTGCACTGTCTGCAGTCCTGTAGTTGCTTTGTCTCTGCTGGCGGGGAAGCTGGCTATCCCAGTCGTTGGCGAGCCTGCGAGGTTCGGCAAATACGCTGTTCCGTAGTCAGTGGATGCTGGCGTGGGGCTGCCCGATTGTTGGCGGATTTTCAAGGGCGAACAATTACGCTGTCCGATAGTTGTCCCGCCTGTGCAGGCGAGCAAGTCTGGTGTCCCGTAGTTGATCGGTGCTGCCCCGTAGTCGGTGGTCTCAATATCGCTAGGTCACAACGGGCGCTGGATGGGTTTTGAAGCGGCACCGTGCCGGCAGTGCTGCAGTGCTTACTTAATAGCGAATATATTCCGATGAGGTACGGAGTCGACTTTGTGGTGAACTCACCTTACCATACGAACCCGTTACTGTCACTCGAGCTTGACGGTATTCAGCCGGCTATGACAACAGTGGTCACCATTATTTAAGTTGGACCGAGGCAGCTGTTTTTAGTGCCCAAGCTTACAGATAACAATATAGACAGAGATTGGTCCATATTAGCTTTAACACGCGCCCCGCTGGGGTCCCTGGCATGACGCGCCCGGCTGGGGGGCGTTTTTCGCCCCCTCCCCTCCGTACCTCATTTCCCAGGAAAGCTAAAAAAAATTACGGACGGTGTTCGAAAGCTCTTGACAAGACGAAGAGAAATTAAACGAAGCGTTTTTATGTCAGGTCAATTTGAGGTCTGCATAGGTCAAAGAAGGTTCCATAGGCTTACAACGGGTCAGAGTACGTTTCCACCTCTAGATATTTATTCAGAGAAGTTAGAGCAAATATTTATGCATCATTGGATACCTCTCATCTTGGTGAATCGAACGATATATAATATGACCTTGCTAGGTCAAATTGTGAAAATGACCTGACATCGAGCTAGGTCGGGGTCACAGGCTGACCTGGTATGGTCATGTTGCATATCAATCGACTCCCCGTGACAATATAAATACAATGCAAGCAAAATAAGAGGATAAATCTCAATTCAGTGGGAAGTTATGGGCAAAATAATCACTGTATGCTCCTGTGACCTGACATGACCTTTGAGAGGTCAGATGGTCAAAAACGCATCTTAATCGTCAAGATCGTGGTAAGAATGCACGGTGTGGGCATTTTTAACTTTATCTATTATTTACTGAAAACGAGCCCTTTCAATTTTTCACCATAGACTTATAATGGGTGACCAAAAATTGACCCCACCTTAGGTCAACAATATCGAAATTCCGAGACAGCAGATTTGTAGATCCTAATGGCCTTATCATATTGTGCAAGTTTCAAAGTGATCCGTTGGCAGATGTTCCTTAGGCGCCGCTTCAAACTCGTGATTTTAGGTTTTGAGGTCGGGTCGCTGGACCTTAGATAGCTCCTTGCCCTGACATGACCTGACTTAAAAAATTTGGTCAGTTGCGTAAAATTGATCAGGGATAAGGTACCGTAAGTTTCGTTGCTCTGCGTCTTCGTTTTTGCGTTATGTGGAAAAAACCAGGAGGGGGGCGAATTTCGCCCCCCGCGGGGCGCGTGTTAAGAAAAGGGTCAGATTCAGATATGGCACCCATAAGATCTCATTTCAAGTAGAAACACTGCAGTATTCTTAGCAACAAAAAAGTATTTTTCGGACGCAAAGTGACATTTTTATGTTGCCATTTGTATTTGTATATTAGAGCATATTTCACTTTTAAGACTAGTCAGAGACTGTTAACATAGGACGTCAGCGACCGAAGGGGGCGGGGGTCTGACATTTTCTGACTTTCTGACGAAGGGGGGATGAGGTCGGACTTTTTTGACGTTTTCTGACGAGGGGTAATCGTGGGCTGTCGTGGATTTTTTTATTGAGCGAGAACTGCTTAGGTGCAGGGCAGTTGACGAGCGATTACTTCAAAGTTTTGCAACCAAACAATATAGGTAATAATACTATGCTACCAGTTCCAGCGTAATATTCTAAGAATATTAGGCGTCGGATACTGGTATGCATATTGACTATGTTTTGTCAGATCTTGTATATTTTCCTGACTTTTTTACATTTTGACGTAGTTTGACCATGTCATACACCATTCGATTTGCCGCTTCGATAGTAATCGATCAAAGTCCGCAAACGACTCTTACTCCAGTCAGGCGCTAAAGTCAAGAAAGCATTCTCCAACTGTCACATTCTTTGATGTGTCATGACCCCAATAATGACCTAAACCAAGGAGTCACTGAATTTGTGTCTTAATAATTTATTATGGGACATCTACCACCGATTGTGTTTTATTCGCCATCCCCCCATAGGAGTCGAGATCCAGTAGGTGATAGCTCACCCCCTCCCCTTCGCCAACGTAGCAAAGGGGAGGGCGTGTCAGTTGTATACTACGCTTTATGGACTGGTTTTTCAACTATGCAGTTCGGTCCCGTTTCGTGCCAAAACGCGTAGTGTGTGTCGCCGTGAGTGATTAACGGCGCTGTTTTTAGCCGGCGCCGACGCGGCTTTTAGCGTGGCTGTTTCCCGGGCTGCCCGGAACTGGCAGTGGCGATACAAACAATCGGATCAGAGGCTTGAAAATCTGAGCTTTCTGTTTACCTTTTACTTGTTGCATCTTTTGCGTCTTTCCAGTGGCATGTATTTTTTGTTTGCCAAAATTTGAAGCAGTTTCAATCACCACCGCATTAAAAGGGATAGTATAACGTAGTGTGTTTTAAGCTTTATAGCAGACCTGTTTCACCCGGTACAGAAAAATGGAAACAAGAACGAAATAATTTAAAGAATATTCCAATACCACTTCAATATTTCATTTGGAGTGCCTGGACATCCCCAAAGATACAAAAATCCACACCACGCTGTCTTTCACCAGTGTTTTTGATGCGGACAACAGTTTTTCTGATGAGAGGGGTCTGGCAATTTATGATGTCCGGCGAAGAGGGAGGGAGTCTGCTATTTTGGACTATTTCTGACAGGAAAGGCGAGTCCGAACACCCCTAATTTTGGCTGACGTCATACGTGGTCAGTCCCTAAGGACTCGACAATTACCCACAATGTCTCTGCGCCCCTGCCCGCCATTTGTTGGATTGGTGGTGAACAAAACTCCCCGTCGGACGTCGCGAAACGGCATACTTGTGCAGTTGATTTCGAAACTATGTGTTTAATTCACATATACTTACAATTTAGTCCAATCACTGAAACTATTGGATACAGAAAACATCAGGTTCACCCAAGCAATCTGAGTGAAAATTATCATTGGTCCGATAAAAACGAACATTTGAGGATATGTGGGAAAACCCATTTGAATATCACGTTGATGATGCCTGCACATACCCAGGTCTCCTCCCCCTCCTCGCGGTCACGAGCACTTCCCGCTGAAGCAAGGCTCTCCGCGCCGCCCCACTCCCACTAAAGTATCGCACCCGACTCCCACCGAACTCGAGTTCTGGATCTAGCACTAAAAGTCCGGGTGTGTTCAGGCCCATTGAAAGCGTTTTCGCAGCAAATTTGGGGTCGCACGGTCCGCTCGCCCCTATGGTAGGTAATACGATGAGTTGATTGATGAAACCCTGTCCAAAGTGCATGTTCATATGCCCAATTATAAGTAATCGGAATCGGATGAAATCGTTTTCTTTCGAAAGGTTAGCTTAGCACAACCTCTTTATTCCATCTAAAACTTCAAAATGATGCTTGCGATATGTTTATGAAAAAAGCATCACGCGCGTACTGTACTTACTACGTACTTTAAACAACTAGACACGCCCAACTCGCAGAAGTTCCCGCAGACATTTCAGCAAGGCAAAATACCAGTGCGCCCCGATGATCCGAACGGACGTTCCCTGCTGGACGCGGGCCATGCGATTATTTCACAATGTATTTGAATAGCCATCTGATGCAATATTGGCATGAGAAAACGCTGTGAATGGGCCGTAATAATGCCTTCTTACGCCGCTTTTACAGCAATGTTTTTTTCAAACAGCGTTGCCACTGGCAAACTAAGTTAGGTGGCCAGTCAATCTCCAACCTGCTGCTAACACCAAACTTCTCTTGTAAAACAAAAAAACTCGTCGAGTTTGAGCTCATTGCTGGCTTCCGCACTGGCTAAGGACACATTTTCCGATTTCTTCCAAATTTGACAGAAATTGGTCAATTTTTTATGAAAAGTGAAGGGCCAGTCCCTCGTCCCTGTTCAGACGCGTGTCTCGAAATGTCAAATGAAGCCCTTTGGAGGTCATTTTTCTATGGCCGGAGAAAACAGCGTAAAAAACGGTTGCTAGGCCAGACAGATGCGTGATCATTGAATCACGACCGTCTACTTCGAAGTGAGATTAACCGGACGCTGCTCGGGCTCTTTTCGTACACACCACGGTATGGGGGTCCGATCGGACGGACCCCTCTCCCTACGGTCTTGAGAACCCTAAGTGATAAAACAGAAAAATGAAACGGCGCTGGAAGTGCCTTACCGTCTTCTACCCTGGAGCCGAGTTTGAACCATATCCGTTGACCTGTGACGTCACTGCGCCAAAAAGGTCAAATTTAGACCCATTTAGAAATCTGCTTATAACTCGGGAACCCTTAACCTAGAACAAAACAAAAGACACATATGTATCCATCTGGAGCCAAAAACTCGAATTATATGCAGAATGACCTTGTAAGATCACGTCATGACCATGACCTTGGTCAATGTCAAATAATGGCATTTAATGACCTTATGTTCCATATC
This sequence comes from Lepas anatifera, assembly GCA_034440635.1. Taxonomy (NCBI): domain Eukaryota; kingdom Metazoa; phylum Arthropoda; class Thecostraca; family Lepadidae; genus Lepas; species Lepas anatifera. The sequence continues at coordinate 1,421,968 of JAOTON010000253.1, forward strand.
ATTGGAATCCTTGTACCATACTTACTACTATGATGCCAAATTTAAGACTGTATCTTGTTTCTTTCAAAAGTTGTATACAAAAAAAAAACTCCCGGAAACCGTGACATTTGATGACCTCTAGTGACTTTGGTATTGCTCCGACCTCAAAATAGATGACAGCGTGCAGTTTTTTTCGTTTCAGGTGCTTTCGAATGCTATTTAGAAACCTGATCTAGCTCTTCTAGAAGCCGAGTTAAGCCCTGGTTTTATCAGCCTCATTTTAGAACAGAACCGCCCTGCATGTATTTAGAAATTACGTAATAACTCGCTGGCTTGACCTGACTTGATCTCAGTTTTTGTTCATAAGTTATCAGATTGATCGCCCTACAGGTCTGCCAAGCGACGTGAGTCCCATTTGAAACGGCTCGGAAAAATTCGTAAAAAACCGAAGGGGGTCCGATCGTACCCCAGGCGGTGAAAGGTTAACAATGCACCTATAAGACATGCTCACACTTGTTGACGTGGTCCCTGCAGGGCTGGCCAGGGCGGCCCCGCATCACTGACTTAAACATGTAATTTGGCTGAAAGCAAGAGTTATTGAAATATTAAAACAGAAGATATGCTAAGAACCGCTTACTGTCTTTTAACTCCCAAACGTTTTCTGCACCCGCCTCTGACATAGTGTCAGTTTTGGAAGCTTGTAAATGAAAAATGTATTTGTCTCGCTCTCTGTGGATGTGCACCCCTGTCGACGCACTATTCAATTCCTTACTAAATGTAACTCTTTGAAACCGAACTGATATTTCTACCAGCTTGGATAATCGGGTGAGGACACTTCCTATTCAGGGGAAGCAGATATATTTTGACGCTGCCAACAACGACACGGTTCCAGCTCCTCAGTCATGTATCCCCTCACCGAAGGGAACAGTCCAGGGAGTCGTCTCCGGCGCCCGCCCCGATGCATTGGCGCGATGTGGTGCCACCACCACCGCCCTGGAGCCACCACCCTGGAGGCATCTGCCGGGGCGTCACACAGACGGATGGCCCGCCTCCGGCAGCTGGCTCGTCAGCCCGCCGGTTAACCAGCCGCCATGACTCGGCCGGCCGCCGAGCGGCCGACGAAAAAGCCATTGGTGGCGCGCGGCGGCGGCGACACCGGAGCGGTGTTAGCACAGCCCTCTGCACACGGCGGCGGCGCCGGAAGCCGCGGCCGCGCGGAGACGAGCGGCTCAGCGGGTCTGCGATCGCCGCGTCACGGCCCGTGGACGACCGAAATGATGTGTGGTGGGCTCGAGAGGCTTCAGCTGGGCCCGGGAACGAGCAAAGCCTCAAAAGGCATGGTTAAGTAGGGCTGCCGGGGAGCAGACTAGTTGCAGCGAGCGGCTGTGTTCCGGCGCTGCGGCCGCAGAGAGGTCGACGACTGCCGGGGTGACCCAGCCGTGCTGGGCTGTCGGTGGCCCTTCAGACGCCGGCGCATCATGTTGGCTGTTAAAGGCCGACATGAAAATAACGTAGGCCAAATAAAAATGATGTCTTGGAGAGCTATTTTGAGCATGATGATGAATATATAAGTGAGGAGGAACAGCCTGATGCTCATATTGATTAAAAACTTGTTAAAAAATTAAAGGTCAATATATTTCGCCCATGGGGTATGATCACGACGGCGAGTGGACAGGTGGTGGCAGAATTTTTACAACATTTGAAAATTTAGAATTATGATACACACGCGTGGTTGCCTAATACACTTTCATTTCCTACTATATCTTGTACATTTCCATTCCGAGCTTTTATATAAATATAAATATATATATATATATATATATATATATATATATATATAAGCATATTCCATTGAAGATTGTTGCCTTCTTTGCTTTCACCAGTTTCTTTTGAAGTCTTAGTATTTTGTTAATCGTTAATTTAATATTGGACGGAATTGAGTTGATGAGCTCACCAAAGTTCATAAAGTCATAATAAATCGACGTTTCGAATCTATTAGTTGATTCATTATTCAAGATAACATGTACAAAAACTGTCGCCGGTCGATTGAGTTCCAAGATAAATACATCACATCTGGAAAACATTGAGCACATTGCGAGGCGTGTGACTGGCAGAATTAACACTTACAGTACGAAGATTCATTTTACTATTGTTACGCTAAACACTATCATTATTACATATACCAGTTAGCAATCATTTTGGACACATCATTCAATATAGTTCCCTAACTAAATGAAACAGATACAAGTTTAGGAGTCAATTTGACATCATCAACAATACAAGCTGCCTAATTCCCCCATAGTGCCATGGATGTGTGTGTGTCTGTGACATGAACATAAACCAGACATAAACCATCCATTGATGGATGGTTTATGTCTGTGGATGTAAAGTGCTTCTTTAATGAAGAGTCTGTATGGATCGTTGTGAGTGTCAATGATGAATGTGTTTTCTGCCAGCATTTTGTGTGTGACTTGTGTGTTGTGTGTGTTGGCCATGTGATCCTTGGGTCCCCCTTCTTTGGCGTGTATGGTGAGGCGTCGTGAAAGAGTGGTAGTGGTGGCACCAATGCAGCAAGTATTACGAGGCCTGCAATCCTCGTGTGGGCATACGAATTGGTATACTACATTTGTGCGGTTCAGTGTCTTTGTTTTGATCGGATTGTTTCGCATAATGAAGTGTTTAGATTTGCTGTTTTGGTAGTATATGTGAACTTTCACTTCCTTGTCGTCCTTAGGCTTAACGTTCTTTTTAGGATGTCCTTTAAGATCTTTTCATCAGTTTTATGTTCTGTGTTCATGAAGTTTCGATAGAACAAATCATGATTTGTTTTTTGTTCGGATGTTTTTTCTCCCTTATCCATATCAAGTTGTTTGCGAATTTCTTGATCAATCTCAGTGTTGGTATAACCATTGTTAACCAGCAGCTGTTTAAGTCTACAAAATTCCTGGTGTAGCAGCTCATAAGTGGAGCTGGTTTTTATAGCCCGTCGGATGAAGGCTCTCAAAGCGTTTTTCTTGTATCTAGCTGGGCACTCACTTAGCGATAAGTGCATGACCGATGTTAGTTGGTTTTCTATAGACACTTGTAACATATGAGTTGGGGGTAGCCTCGATGAGTAAGTCTAAAAAAGGCAGGCAGTTGTGGCTGTTTTTTCGTAGGTAAACTTAAGTACCGAGTTTTGTTCTAGTGCCTTAATAATAGTTTCGATGTGTTGTTGGTTTCTGTACTTCTAAGCATATGTCATCAACATATCGGTAGAGCATTGACGGGCATATCTCAGGATCTGAGAACAGAACGTTTTCCAGGTGGGCCATGTAAAAGTTTGCAAGGAGTGGTCCGAGCGGTGAGCCCATGGCCACCCCATCTTTTTGTTGGTACAGGGATCCATCTGGACCTCGGAAAGGCGAGTCTGTGGTACATGCGAGAAGCAGTTTTTCCAGAATTGAGGGCGAGAGTGCCAGTGGTTTGAGTCCGTTGCTTTGTCTATTGTAAACTTTATGTTTTATTATATCTATGGTTTCTCTTACTGGTACGTTCGTAAATAGGCTCTCGACATCAATCGAGACAAGTTCGCCCTGCGGTTTTTTTGTTCTTATCAGGTCTAAAAACTCTGCAGATGAGTTTACGATGAACTTGGATGGTAAGAATGGTTTAAGTAGGTTAAGTCTTTTGGCTAGCTTGTATGTGGATGTGCAGACTTGCGATATAATGGGTCGTAAAGGGTTTCCAGTCTTATGTGTTTTAACAGTCCCGTATAAGTAACCAGGCGAGTATTCCCCCTCGATTTTAGCGAAATGAACGTCACCTTTTACTGCATTTGCACTTGCTATTATCCGATTGACTCTTGCCTTATGCTCCTTGGTGGAGTCGCGCCTAATCTTCTGAAATTTTGCACTGTCTGAGAGGAGACTATTTAACTTTGCTGTGTAATCTTCTTTGTCTAAAATAACAAATATTGAAGACTTATCGGCTCTCCGAACTATGATACGATCGTGCTCTCGTAGTTGTTTAGCCGCTTCGCGTAGCTCCTTCGTCAATATTTTACTTTCTGAAGATCCTCTTAGTTTACATCCTTCTCCAATAAGTTCTCCTTTGAGGTTGGGATTTACTGTCACTTTGTTCTCGTTTTCTAGTTTTAGGATGTCCTGATAAAGTAATTCAAGTTCTGTTTGCTTGTTTATAACGTTCCGTTTGGACTGAACGTGACAGTTTAACCCTAAATTGAGAAGCGTATGCTGTGCCTCGGTAAGTTCAACTGAAGACAGGTTCAAGTAGGCTTGCTTTTGTTCAGGTATGTTAAAGCTTCCACCGTAAATCCTTGATAGCTTATTTGCTATTTTTATCTTACACGCGTGATGGAAGTTTTCAGCCTTTTCGTCAAGATTAGTCAATATACGATCCTTTACCTCATCGTCAATGTCGCTTTCTTTTACAGTATTAATGAGCTCAGGTAACTTACTTTTCAGCTGCTTCACAATTTTCAGCTTCTTTTCAAGTTGGTGTTTTACAAGATTCCGACGAAATTCTTCAGTGAATGCCTGCTTCTTCACCTGTCGGTCGTGTAGCTTTAAATCTGTATATCTCGGCAAAATATTTTCATTTAAGCATATTCCATTGAAGATTGTTGCGTTCTTTGCTTTCACCAGTTTCTTTTGAAGTCTTAGTATTTTGTTGATCGTTAATTTAATATTGGACGGAATTGAGTTGATGAGCTCACCAAAGTTCATAAAGTCATAATAAATCGACGTTTCGAATCTATTAGTTGATTCATTATTCAAGATAACATGTGCAAAAACTGTCGCCGGTCGATTGAGTTCCAAGATAAATACATCACATTTGGAAAACATTGAGCACATTGCGAGGCGTGTGACTGGCAGAATTAACACTTACAGTACGAAGACTCATTTTACTATTGTTACGCTAAACACTATCATTATTACATATACCAGTTAGCAATCATTTTGCACACATCATTCAATACAGTTCCCTAACTAAATGAAACAGATACAAGTTTAGGAGTCAATTTGACATCATCAACAATACAAGCTGCCTAATTCCCCCATAGTGCCATGGATGTGTGTGTGCTAATCTGTGCATTGATGGATGGTTTATGTCTGTGGATGTAAAGTGCTTCTTTAATGAAGAGTCTGTATGGATCGTTGTGAGTGTCAATGATAAATGTGTTTTCTGCCAGCATTTTGTGTGTGACTTGTGTGTTGTGTGTGTTGGCCATGTGATCCTTGGGTCCCCCGTCTTTGGCGTGTATGGTGATATATGGTATATATATATATATATATATATATATATATATATATATATATATATATATATTAGCATTCTCATTATTCTCACATTATCCGTACAGTCATTTTAGATATAAACAGCTCACATACATTTCAACACACAGTTACAATTCATACAAGTCGCCTATTTTGAAACCTACCTAGATGCATGAAGAGTCCTTTATGATAATGACTATTGGTATTGCATGGGATTCAGGAGTGTCCAGGAGGATGACATTATGTTTAGCTGGGGTTTATTTTTCCGAATTTCTATAGATTCGCTGATTTTAACCTCTACAACATCTTTGCAGAGCCTAAAAATTTTGATATTTAGTTTGGTGTGGTCTATATTCTTAATTTGAGGATGCTCGTTTTTGAAATGTTCGCCGAAGGGTGTATTTTTAGTTTTGTTTCTTGCGTCTCTGAGATGTTCCATGTATCTTTCTCTGATCATACGCTTACTTTCACCAATGTAAACTTTGGAGCAGAGTTGACAAGTAATTTCATAAACGGAGTTCCGCTGGTGGCATCCACCTTCCAGTCCCGCCATGCAGCAGAAGCAGCGTCTATTGCCGGCGGGACATGGAGGTGGGTCTAGGGCCGATCTAGTGATTTTGTTAGCTAACGTTTTCCCGCTTAACCATGTGGTCTGGCGCGGTAGTTTTGAAGTTTTGACGGCATGGGACACTTTATGGGAAAGCTCATCGTCTATGAAGGGTAGCCTAATGTAAGTGCGTTCTCCTGTTTTTGGACGGGTTAGCTTCGTATTGTTCTCTCGGAACAGTCTGGTTTTAGTTCGCCGGATCAAATTGTTAGGATACCCGCTCATTTTAAAGATATTTTCAATTTTGGGCAGACCACGTTTTTTAGATTCTTTGTCTAATCCAACCCGTTTAGCTCGGAGTAGCTGGGAATACAGAATTGACTTTTTTGTTTGAATGGAATGAGCCGAATTGTAGGGGAGGATTTTCGGCGTGATATAGCCTAGATGCTGAAGGCGCCCTATAAACCCCAATACACACGAGGTCAAGGCCATTCAAGGCCACTGACCTATAAGGTCACAGTATGGTATACTACCTATAATGTACACTATTAATAACACTATAGCAACTGTTTGATGGGATATGAGGATTGGCCTTCACCAATGCCCTTTGACCCTGGCCTTTGACTTCGACTTTTACATTGAGGTACCTTAACTATGACGTCATAGCATATTATACGTCAGACTGGGTAACGCTATATGACCGGAAGCCCTGGGTTCAATGACCTTGGAAGTGTTGATATGACCTCGACCTGTGACTTTTGAATTTGACCTTGACCTTAATTTGAGGTGAACTTAACATATCATACCGATTATATGGCGTTATTACGTCACAACTCGGTCTCCAATGCAAGTGAGCTGGTCCGACTGCGCGATTGCGGTGATCTGAAAATGCAGGTCTGACTTTGAAAGTAAAACGGAATTCTACCGAATTTAAAAATGTATTCGCCAATCGACACACCATTAAATGCTCTCAAATGTGGCCAAGTATCGCCTTTCGGCTACGAGCGGTTCTCCGGCCTCCTTGGAAAATAGGTGGGGGAGGGGGGGGCTCCGAGGTACCCTCCATTCCGCGTGTTAACACTTTAAGCCAATTTTGCTATCCTAAAAAGTGGAAGACTGAATCAGAGTGCAACTCGCGTACTAAAAGAGCTAGGCTTCAATTCTTCCGATCATTCGAAAGCTCATGGAATAAATAATCGGAATGCTGATGATAATTTTGAGGTTAGATCAACAATGAGGTAACTAAATGTCATTAACGTTCACCATTATGAAATATTATATTCTATGGATATGGCCCTGAACAAACCGCAGAGCGACAGCGATGCTGTTGATGCTGTTGTTCTGGCCGATGCTGTTGAAGTGTGGCTGGACCTGGAAAGCAACGAACTGCTGCAACCGCATCGAGAAGCCATCAAACGAAGGCGGGGCCAGGCTCTGAGGGCGGTACACGCTGTGGCCAACCTCCTTGACCCGAGATACTTCAGTCGGAAGCTGCCGGCCGATCTGCGCGAGGACGCGAAGGAGTGGCTGGGAAGTGACCTCCTTGCTGAGCTCATCCTGCTGGAGAACAAAGATGAACCTTTCCCCGCGCTTTCTTCGAGCCAGCGTTCATCGCGAAACTGACACCTCGAGCCTGGTGGCTGGGTGTGAGCAGGAGACCAGGCGTGAGCAAAGAGTTCTGCGAGAGGTCACTGGGTGTAATGCTGCTGCCACCATCGTCTGCCAGCATCGAGCGCGCTTTTTCAACGTTCGCCATCATCAAGACCAAACTGCGTAACCGCCTGGGTGCAGCGACGCTAGAGAAGTTGTCGTTCTGCCATAGGGCCGTGCGCGGCCGTCATGAGGTTGAGTGGTGAGGTGCTGCAGCCTAAGAGGTTCGCTCATCGTCCACCGATGTGTTGGGTGCTGCGCAAGCTGCGCGATCGCCTGGGTGCAGCAGCGTTTGAGAAGCTGTCTTTCTGGCACAGGGCCCTGCGCGGCCGTCATTAAGGCGACATGATGCAGTCGAGCAATGTGATATGTTGCTGCTCAATGAATGTTTTGGAATTGTTTTAATGACTACGTAAAGTTCATATATCTAACCAACCATAATAGCGAAAGAATATGTGACCTATCTCCACATCCAGGTAAAACGCTGTGATCACGTGAACTGTTGAAACAGTATCACATTCACCTGTTCGCAACAGTATGCTCCAGCTTGCCAGTATTAATTAACATTGACTTTGTGCTCAGCCAACTTGATGGATGACTTGCTCAACTCAAACTCTTCAAACAATATGCAAATTTATAGTATTGTGCTGTTCTCACCTATCTATCTTTGATATGAAAGGGTGATCTTGGATTGAATGGCTGTTTCATTGATTCTGAATTTAACCCGGCTTTTATTAATTTAAGCCAGTTTAAACCGGCTTAAATTAATAAAAGCCACTGGCTGGCATAAATTCAATTTAAGCCGGCTTTTTTCAACCCTGGTTACAGTGGCAATAAACGTGAAATTTAACGAAAATAACTACTTTTGACAGCCCTGCCGAGCCAAAAATCTGTTAGTTCCCAAGCACCTTATATCAAATCAAGTTAATGCAGTATCATTCTTATGTAGAACATACCAACTCCACCAGGACTCTCCCGGTACCTGTCAGCTTCTGGGGGGGAGGAACAAGGCCGAGAGTTCAGGTAGCAGGGTGGTCTTGATGTAAGGTCAAAGGTATAAATTACCGCAACAAAGCAATAGCATGCATAACCCTTATTAGTCTAGGCCAAAAGGTCTCCATGACACCAAAATCATAGTTATACTGCGTTTAATTGAAATTTTTAAACACTGTCAGACAGTTTTGTTTACCCTTGGTGACTTCTGCTGACATAGCTATGGACCAAACCTGAGATCTCTTTGTGACATCAAATTTTTCAATTCGACAGCTATTGAATGGTATCCAGAAATGTCGTCTTGCATTTCTAAGAGCGAGCGAGATTTCCACATCGAAAAATCACTATGCATGAGCATAGGAATGACGTCATAACTCAGTGACCTGACACCTGACCTAGCTAGGTATTTTGTTGTCAAAAATTCTGCAAAATTTGTCAGGTAACAGATGCGCAGACTGACATTGTGTTAATACAAATGCTTCTGGAATTATTTGCCAGAGAAACTGAGAGTAGCAGCTCCAATGGAACACTCAGTAGGTGCCGGAAAACAAGCATCAGAGACGAAATTTTCACTTGCCCCTGGTTGAAGATTTTTTTGCAAGGTAGAGCAATATCTTCCGCACTCAAAGTCTCCTTTAGCCCTAGAATCACCTCCTGAGTGGCAATAGGTCTATTCCAAACATTATTTTTTCACCATCATTATCATCCCCCCTACAACTGGTCGTAATATTTTATTGCTTGCCAAGCTCCCAGGAAAATTGTTGAAAATATAGAAAACATATCCTGTCAATCGGAGTAAAATTAGATGGGCTACAATCATGAGGGTTATAATTTTCGAACGTAAATTTATTTTGGCCAGATAGAATCCAAGTCTACCAAAAGAATCGCATTCTCGGCCAATTTTACCCTATTCCGTGTTTGTTTTGATCTGCGACGCCACTTATTAATCCATTACCCATGGATTAGGTATAAGGCAGCTGAAGTCTTAGAAACATGTGAAATTATGTGGGTTAGCTAGTGGAATTTTAGTTATAGGAACTATACGTAAAACAAAAACGAAGAATAAATTTTGGTATTTGGATCCATACACGTATAATGGCAGTAAAGATATATTACTTAAAGAACACAAAGCGGTACGGTCCATTTAAGCGCGTTAAAAGCGTCCTTGTACTGCAACGTCCCAAAATTTCCCGAAACTTTAATAAAAAAACATTTCTCAGAGCAAACCAAAAATTTGGAAGTTAAATTCAGCGCATATAATAAATCCATGTACCACAATGCAATAAAATCCGGGGGTTCGGTGTTACTTTGTGTCGATTTTTCGTGTAATGCCCCAACTATCCAAACAACGCTGCACAGGTAGGCATTTGCACAGGATTGTTTGTGGTTTATCGCCCGTGCTGCCCGGGGCCAGTTGGCCAGGGTGGCTGCGGTGCCGCGGCCTGGGCGGGCCCGGCAGCACTGCAAGCCTCGTGAAGCGACGCTATGGACCGTACCGCGCCGCGCCCGCCGGCCCATCGGCCAACTTGCACCGGCCCCCCGGAAATGCCCCCGGGGCAGAGAGTCAGGGACCGCAGGGCGGAACACAGCGGTGGCGTCATGCTGGTTAGGGACCAGCTCAAAACGGGATCAGTCAAAGCTCGTCTGAACTCTGCCTAATACCAGGCTTACGAATTCAGTTTATCATCGGCAAGACTGCTTAAGCCAGGTTCGATGTGCCGGGGTATAGGAAAGACGCTTCATAACATTTGGCTCGGGGAGGAGGGGGGCTAGGAGTTCGCACATGTGATTTTCTTCACATATCAATACCTTTGATCGCGGATTATTCTTTTTTACGTATGTTGTTTCGTATTCTAATTTTCAATGTGTGCTGCAATTTCTAGATCAATGAATTAGTAGATTTCTCTATGAGGTGGGGGGGGGTGTTTAAACACCCCGTCGGGTTTCTCCGGCACGAAGCAACGGCGGTGCGGAGCGCCGCTGTACTTGGCACACATTATTCTTATAAATTCCGCAACTTTCCTCAAAACTTTAAGGTTGGGTCATACCATGTCAGGTCACCAGTGCAAGTCAAGTGACCTCACCAAAAATGTTTAAGGTGGCATAAGTAAGAAATTGGTGAAGCTATCGGATTGAAACTTATACAAATAATGGGCCCACCGAAAGCTACAAAATATTTTCCGGGATTTTTATATCGATGACCTAAGGTCCAGTACGGATCATGACCTCTTTATTGGAAATACATGGAAAAAAGAAATTAGGTTGTATTTGTGTAGATACGGCTGATAATGCCTTCATATTTTCCAAATCGTAGTATCCTGGATCCCTTTCAGGCTCATGTTACAATGTTTTACCTGCGACATCTGAGAGGTCATCTTGGGCTACTTACGCAGTTTTCAGACTTAGGCCAATAACTTTGCATGAAATGATGATACAGCTTTTGATTTGATACAATTACGTTTGGATTGCTTTTGTGAGTCGCTTGATATGCATATTGACTATGCTAGGTTAAAAGGTGACCTTGACCTGACCGGAGACCAAGCCATTTTTGTGTTTTAACCCTTGCCCCGGTGGCGGGTACGAGCCACCTTCGCCTTGGTGGGGGGGCTAAAAAAGACCCCCCATGATCTCAAAAACTAAGAGAGCTAGAAAAAAGCGCAAAACGGCAATGAAAAGCTCTTCGAAAATGATATCGAAAATACTTCGGTTATTTTTCTTGTCAGATCAATATCAAGGTCACCAGAGGTCAAAATAGGTCAAAATCGCTAATATGAGGTGTACTAAGAAAACCTCCTATATCTCAGAAACTATGATCGCTAGAAACATTTTTCTAACACCATTCCTTGGATGTGCTTTCATTACAGTGGCATTCATTTCCGTGTCAGGTCAAAGCCTAGGGAGCTACAGGTCACTAAATATTGGGCATATTCTTGGGAATGTCCATAGCCACCCATGCATAAGGGCGTTTACTTTTTCGCTAATAGCTTCCAAACCAAACAAGATACAGCCATAGTTGATGCACCATTGCAATCCTCTCGTCAATACGAATCGAATGATATATGATATTGCTATGCCAGGTCAAATTTAAGAATTTGACCTGACCCAGGTCAACGGTCTGACCCAACTTGACCTGGCATAGTCATGATGTATATCATTTGACTTCCAGTTACTATACAAACACTTTGGTGACAAAATAAAGCTCTATCTTAGTTTATTCAAAATTTATAGAGAAAAACACCAAAAATGCTTAGTTGACCTAAGGTGACCTTTTAAAGGTCTCAAGACAAAAATTTTGGTATCAGCTTCAGAAATGGGCTAAGAGCAAGTCGCAACCGATGTTTGAAGTTGATTCCATCCATACTTACTGAGAAAAGCTCATTTCGTGATTTTCCCCATGCATTGTCAATGGGGAGGTCATGCTCTGCACATGACCTTAGGTCACCAATATCGAAAATCCCGGAACAAATGTTGTAGGTCCTGGTGGGCCCAAGATTTGGTATGAGTTTCAACTTGATCGATTAACCCTTCTTTTAGTTATGCCGTCCTAAGTATTTTTTGAGGTGAGGTCACTTCACCTGACCTGGTGACCTGACCTGATATGACCTTGAGCCAAAATTTTCAGGAAAGATGTAAAAATGATGAAGGAACAGCTAGACCAAGTTTGGCAGCTGCGCGCCGCCGTTTTTTGGTCACTTCGGAAAAACCCGAGGGGGGTCTAAAAAGACCCCCCACCCGGGCGAAGGTTAACCTAGCATGGTCATATTATACAGCATTCGATTCACCGTGACGAGAGGAAGCGAATGGTGCCTAAAAATTATTCTAATTAAAATCTGTCAGATGCTAGAGCCCAAAAGCTCTATTCAAAATGCCACTTTTGACCTGCCATGGTCTTAAAGGGAATGTGGCACGTTGGTCGAATCCTGGAATTTAGTGCAATTAGGCGTACTTTTAGCCGAAAATAATGAAACCACTCATGATTTCTCTGAAAAATGTACAATAAGCTCATTTTGATTTTTAAAATACTCCTAGAAAAAGAAATAAATATCAGGCTGTGGATGATGTCACGATCTGGCAACCGCCACCATACTTGAAAAGCTTCAAGGGCTTCGATTGGCTGATGCTCATCATGACATCAGTATATGTCGTCACGCCAGCAGCTCACAACAATGGCCGCCCGGCGGGGGCTGATGAGGGGGCTGGTGTCAGGTAGGCTTTAGCTTTTTTCTACGGAAATATCGAGTTCTAAGACAAATGATATATGGAGTACCGGGTTTTTTCGACTTACTTTGCAACTTGGCTATCTCAGTTAAAATCACGTTATGAAGGTGCAACATTCCCTTTAATATCGGCCTGAGCCAAAAAGTGACCGATACAGTTTCTTCATGAATTTGTATGAGTTATCCACCAGCGTTCGCGTTTTTCGCTATCCCGCATAGGGGCCGAGTTCAAGGGGGTGTTCAAACACCCCCCACCAGGGCGAAGGTGGCTCGGAGGCCCACCAGGGCGCGGGTTAATGTATACACCGTAACGAGAGCGCCAACGCAGATAGACAGGGGACATTTTTCTTTCAGAATGTTGGGAAGGCAGCGTCTAGATGACGTATTTTGGACGTCGCCTGCGGAAGAGCTCCGGCTTTAACTGGGCGACTTCCGTCGGTTTCGGCAGTGTCTCCTGGCAATCGCTTGTTCCATTTATCATGCCCACCACGGCCAAGAGAGTATCAGAAAACATGACTTACTCCAAAAGGGTATTTATTCGACCACTTCACCAAAGGTGAGAAATTTGGGAGTCCTGGTGACAGAGACAGCCTCCTCCTGACTTCGTTACGGCCTTCATTTATTTCGTAAATGAAGACGGATTGAATGATTAAAGATTGAATGAATGAATTATTAATGATTAAAGATTAGAGTGCTGTGGTACGCTCAAAGCTGAGCTTTATTTCAGTTTCCTAACCTAACAGCGAGTTGCGGTCACATGGATAGAGGAGCGTCAGGAGTATTGCTGGGACGAAATGTATGTCTAACTAATCAGTGGTTAAGGGAAGCCTGTGGGGGCTTAAGTCCCCTCCCCCATGCCAGAGTGCCTATAGTAAATGCACAACCTGAGGTTGTTCCGAGACAATAACGGGGAGGCTCGAACCCTTTAGTAACCCCCCCCAATGAAGTCCTTGATCCGTCACTGTGGTCAATTATCACCACAGGTTGGCTTAAACTGTGGTGATAACCGACCACAGTTTCAGCCACATCCCCCGCGTTTCCGTCGCGGAGGGGGGGTTCGGGTGCTGCACCGCTAGCAAATCCTCTCCTGTATGGGTGGCGACCCCTGGGCTCGCACCACCGCCCCTCCTCTCTGTCCCCGCAGAGTACCTGCGCTTGTTCTGTTGTGATGATGAATAAACGTGTGTGTGTCATGGTCTCATGTGAGCCCCGATCCGCTCTTACTAATGTGCGTTTTGCTAAACGCGTTCGTCGATAAACATGTACGGATTCAAACGGGGCGGTTCCGGGTGATTTGGGGGACAGCAGGGCAAAATCCCGAAAACTTCGATTTGTTCATAGAAAATTCTCAGTCCGCTGGAAACTGGATCCGCCAGTCAATATGTCGAAACCGCTCGATTTATTGTGTTTAGCCTTATGTAATTGCTCAGGAACTGCTTCTCATGACGTCACTCAAGCTCAGTCTGGCTACAGAACTTGCAAGGACGAGCTAAATGGCTCCTAAAGATTCAGCGGACGTCATTTTCAGGCACGAGTGACTCATAAACATGTTCTGCGGCTCGCAGAAACTGGAGTTCCTCAGAGCTAGGTCAAGAGACCGCAGTGAGCCCTCACTGCCATTTTTGTAGTTGTGTCGTGCACAATTAAGAAGGTCGGAGCGGCGTGCGGTCTAACGGCGCCGCTTGCCGCTGTGTTGCCAATCGCTGGCGTTGTTCGCGGTGCTGCTGTTGCCGGTTGCAGCGTGTGCCTGTGATGCAGTGCGGCCGTCGCCGCCGCCGCCGCAGTCGACCTCCGTCGGCCGCGACGCTGGTGTGGCAGGCTGACGTGCTGTTCCGACGGTGGAGTGGGGCGCGTGCTGCCGGCCCTGTGGCGTGCGTAGGTGCGGGAAGTGTGCAGAGGTGAGGCGGGTACCAGCTGGTTCGCTCGGTGAGAAAATACGCATCACATCTTACTGAAACAAAATAAACTGGGATTCGAGCCAATCAATGACCGAAGGCCACCTGCTCGACTTCTCGACCCATACCGCTGCAATTGATTTTTTGACGGGAGGCGGCGCCGTCACGCTTCTGTTCTGAGGTCAGTGACGTCATGAGATACATGCATATTTGAGCTGATCCGCAAAATACTGAACTTACATCTGGGTACTAAAATTAGTAAACGCATCTGTGGCCCATGAACTTTTCGAAACTGCGCGGCAGAAGTCTGGTTTCTGTCCTGTAACTGGGTGAGTTGCGTGAATTAATCGCGATGGCTCGTCTTCGCCGACGACCCCCTCGAGGTTCGGCGCTATCGTCGACACGTGACCTTCGCCGCTGAGCACGGTGTGCACCATGGCACGGCAGAAGTGAGGCCCCGCAGCGTTATTTACCGGCGGCACCGGCGGCTGGCAGCTGGGTTAATTGCCGGTCTGCGGTGAGTGTGACAGTGATCTCTGACCTGCAGCTTCCGCGCTTGGTGTAGCGCCCAGCTTCCGGCCGGCTCCTACCGCCGCCGACGCCGACGGACCGGCGCAGTCAATAGCCGCTATAAGTGCCATATAATCTGACTGCCGACGATTTGTGGGGCGGTAGCTCATCGGCGGCGGCGAGGCGTTGATTGCTGAGCAGCGGCTGTGACCGGTGCAGAGGGCCGGCGGGACGGCCGACAGAGGTCAGCTGCACTGAATCCGCACCGGATGCACCCCACGCCGGGACGCTATTTCACGTGCCACCGAACCGCGCCGCCAGTGCAGCATCCGGCGCTCCGAGGAGGTGCGATTTGTCTGTGAAGAGTCGGAGTGGGCGGGTGGACTGAGCTGGACACGCGGGCTGACGGACCGGGGGTACTGAGCGCTGACTCGGGGAGCTCGCCGCTGCAACCAGACACACCTCAGCCGTGTCTGCCAGCCGGACACATCTCTACTGATGCCATGCCAGACACGCTTCTGGTGGATCAGACACGTTTCTCGCAACTTAATTCATGCCTTTGCCATCTGAGGTGTACTTCTGCTATATCTGAAGCAGGTGTTTTGAGCGGGATGTGCTTCCGTGGATTTTAGGTGGGCTTCCGCTAATTACGGAAGCGGCGCCGCCGAGTCGGCCATCTCTGCTGTGTCAGTTACGGTTCCTCTGGCTTCCGACGTGCCTCCGCCGAGTTCCGACACGCCCCTGCAATTGACCTGTGCTAGAGTGTTCTCTGAAGGATGCATTCGCCGCTGAAACGGAAGGCGTCCATCAAACAAGATAACGACCGGGACAGAGGCCAAGATATACGGGTATAACTTCCGACCACAAATAGACTCCAGCTATGATGGGAGCCTCTCAAAACTCTCAAGGTGGATGCAGAAAGTGGCTTGAAAACAGAGCGAATCTCCACTAATTACCCCACGATTCCGCGCGATATTTGACGTGCAAAATCAATTAGAGCGTGAATTCGATGAGAAGTCCTTGCTCTATCAAACCAACCGAAAAACTCGGATTGGTATTTGTCGGTGAGTTTCGACGTCAGGCATGACGCAGTAGCTACAACAGGTGTCGTGCGGGCAACCACCCAGAATAACAACTGGACCTGGGACTTCCTGATTCAAACGTGTTGTGTGTTTCTTCCGCTCGGGTGAATTGAAACCTGGCTGGGCTACTTCGAAATCAGGGCGACAGCTTCATTGCTGTCTGCTGCGTTGCAGTGAAGTCGGTGAGACAGTATGTGGCGCCACGGTGAGCTACAGCGCGCCCTCTCGTGGCCGGCCACAGAGGAGGAGCTGAAGCTGCCGCCGCACCTCGCCGTGTGTACCTGCGGCCGGAGTCTGCCGGAGCCGGAGCCGGAGCCGGAGCCGGACTCACGGCCGGACCCGGCTGCCAAGCAGAGCCGCGTGCCTTCTGTCAGCCCTCCAGCGTCTGCAGCAGCCCGGCGGGCTGACCAGACGTCGGCGCCGGGCTCCGGGCGGCCGCGGCCTACCTGCCTGCCCCGCCACGGCAGCGCCCCGTCCCGGCGGTCACTCGCCAGCTCAGCCTCTTCTCACCGACCGGCGTCCTCAGTGAGGAGAACAGCCAGGCCAGCAGTCAGCCGGCCTGCGCGCCGGCCGACAACAGCCAGCGCTTCCCCACCATCTACCTGCACTACTACCCGGAGGCCGGCTGGGGCTGGGTGGTGGCCGGCTGCGCACTGCTGGTGCAACTCTCCCTGGTGGGCATGCACGTGTCGGCCGGCCTGCTGCTGACCATGGTCCAGCGCCCCTTCCCCGGACCCGGAAAACAGCAACACCAGCTGGGTAAGTACTGGTCGGTAAGAGTAAGGGACAATGGGCTTCACATATTTTTGTGATCCGACTAATTCTTGGGCCAGAAATCAAATTTTTGGGAATAGTTAGCAAAAGGCGAGCAAATCCTTGTCGGGATTTCTCGACACGGAAATGCCCTTACTTTTCGTTGTTATGTGGTAACCGTCTGGGACAGGTAACCTAACAGGGAGTATCATCCGCCAACACAAGGATGCACGTGCTGGAACCTTTCACCCATCCATGGAAATTGTACGATGTCTTTAAGTAAAGTAAAGTAGAGACCTTCTGTGAACTACTTAACTCTTGGTCACAAACAAAATATTGTTCCAACCCTCGCACTTATTCTGCTTTTCGCCTGACTCCCTCCTTCCATTCAGAGGAGGAGGAGGGAGGGGGTAGCGTTTGCGACCCCCCGCGCCTTGCGATTGCCCCTTTATTGACTGTGGGGCAAGCAAACAAAGTTAGTATGACAGGCCATGCCACTCACGATGTCATTATCGAACGAACTCTATAAACATGGATGGAAAATAGTTCCTTAAGTTGGTATGATAGAACTCGACGAGTTGCTATGCATGGGTTGTATGTGGCCTGTGTCAGAGTCCGAGCCGATCATGCACGAGAACTCAGACATACCTCGGAATTGAAGCATACGAGCTACACGGCAGAAAAGGTACTTTTGTGATAAGATAATCACCGAAATTGTGTTAACCAGTCATAAAGCAGGCTCCAACTATGCCTATACTCATGCCTGAACAAACAGGCATGCAATAATACTTTAGTATAATGTGTATCGTAACTGGCACATTCTCGCTCCAGTGTCATATTTTGGGGCTCAACATTAGTGACTTGATCAGTGATAGGCAGTTATTTGTATATTGTTTCTATTGGTGTTTGCTGGAAGGCTCTTCTAAGAGGTGTTGCATTTGTGTGGGATTAATATACCACTCTGTGTTAGCTGGCGCCTTTAGAAAGCTGTGTCGAATGAAGTGGGCGGGAGAAAGTTAAAGTATACGACTTTCGTTGACAAGGTGTATACTGGCCCGTCTACTCGAGTCCTGTATGTAAAATGCACTTAGATTATGTATTCGGCACAGCCCTTCATCAAAATTAGGTAGGTCAAATCACATATTATCAATCAAAGTGTAGCCAGAACTCGAATACGCCTTGTCAGGCCAGGCCAGTATACACCTTGTCAATTCATTATCATGTTCATCGCCTTAGCACTCCAAAACCTCTCAATATATGACTTGCTATTGATGATAGTGCTTCAGCGTGTTTCGCTTCAGAGAAAGTAGACTGAACATTGAAGAACATTAATATAAGCGAGGAAAGTAAACTCAAATATAGCATGAATAGTTTTTTTGCATACCAGTGTTTGGCGCATGTCAGTATAGCCGAGTTCTTGCCCAGATGCACGCCCTTGGCAAAATATCTCCGGGGGAGAGGCAGTCTTTTGTGTGCCACAACTTCCTGCTCTTGTGGGCTGCGACCGGTGCCGTGGCAAGGGCATGGGAAAGCGTGGGAGACCTCCCCCACTCCCGCCACATCCAGCATGTACTTGGATTGAAGTCCGGAACCTTTGCTCAGGTATCGGACATCATTCCCCTGGACTGCACTGGCCATAATGTGCACCTTCTCCCTGACGCGCAGCTATTTCTTCTCCATAAACAGAACCTCTCCAAGGGAGTGGACAGGTAACGCTATCCCTGAAACTTTCGTGGAGGCCCTTGGAGCATAGTAGTGGAGGCTCTCGAGGCAGTACACTAAGGGCACTTGAAACTGTATACGAAGTCCATTGTGATATATAACGGGCTTCAAATCTGCTCGAAGTACATTTGAAACGCCCAAGAAGGTCCTTAGAAGGCAATGCAGGCCCCATACAAAAAGTCGGCCACTAGTACAACGCAGAGTTAGTTTTGGGAGGTCTCACCACAATGCAAGAGACTTCTGAATAGAAGAAGGTTCCGGAAGAAGAAAGGGATGCCATAGGCCAGCGCAGTGGGTCTTGGGCTGTTTGAGATGCTGATATGGAGTGATGCCTGGGGTAGGGGGGCAGCATCACATAGGAGGTAGTAGCAAATGAGGCCCGCAAGGCCGAACTGGAGGTCCTCAAGTTAATACAAGAGACCGACGGTTGGGTTAAGATGATCCTCGAAATAGCAAATGAGTCTTCCATATCGTCAGAATGGGATTCGAGCCAGTAGATAATTTTTTTTAGATTATAGAGTATAAACCCCAGACTACGCAGGAAAACGTTAACCCTAATGGGGCATTTTATGGTTAGCGTTTTGCTTTAAACGTTTCAATGTTTGGTTGACAAAGTCCTGATGATGATCCTAGAGGCCTCAAGGTCAGTGCAGAGGGCCCTTGAGCCGTTCAATCCAGAGCTCGAGACCAGCTAGATGTCATACCATTGAAAAAGTATAAGTGGCTCCACCACCTAAAGGCAAGTGCGGCATATTTGGACAAATGAGCCCCTTCTACCATGCAAGAGAGTTCCGAACAGTTTTGGGCAATTATTTTATCAATGGACTTGAGCTGTGAGCGGGATAATCCTGTTGCTCATATATACTGAATAAATACAAATAAAAATACAAAATGAGACCCTGAAGACAGTACAGAGGCGCTCGGCGTAGTGTAAAGTCATCGAGCTGCTACCAGATGCCGCAGAGATCGGGAAAGGAGGTCACTGGAATGGCTGCGGAGCTCCTCGGAGGCGAACATTAGACTTCAAAATGTCACTCCTGGATCTGTCATTGAAAGATATCTCCTCAAGTGGAGGCCCCCTTAAGCTGCCTCCCCCCTGCGCGCTGTTGAAGACCGTGGCGTTGACACGTACCCAACGTTTCTAAGCAAGGATCTGGGAAGTTGATTTCCCCAATTTTTAGTTTGTTTCCGTGCCTGTGTCTGTGTCATGCATGACTTTTTACTTATCATTGGTGACAGCCTAATGCAAAAAATACAACTGGTCTCTTGCTCCTGCTATTTCATCTCTTCTTGGTTCTTTTAATGGTGTTGAAACTTTTTATGTCGCCAATGTTTGTCAGCCCCCGCAGCATATTCGCCGGTTCACGACAGCGTGCACAGTCAGACCCAGGGGCAGGGCAAGGCGGCCATACGTACTCATGCGGCCAAGACTACCACTGTTTTAATGAAGGCGAAAGTAATGGAGCTGACGTAGAAAAATTATGCACTCAACTCAACCCAGCCCCTTTTCCGTTCAGCATTTCTTTTTAAACAAGGTAGGGTGATGGAGTGCGGACTCAAAAACTCACTCTCCTGCCTGACCGCTAACCAAAATCTCGACTCACCTGCCTCCCCGCACCCTGGTCCTGGATCCGCCCCTGGCGGCGTATTGACTGACAACAATACCCTGGCGACCAATCTCGTCTCCTGGCAAACACCGGGTCCGAGCGGAATCGTCTGTCTGTCCCCGTTTCAGAGATTTAATCGTTAGGACGTGTTTGCAGCGGCAGAGGCGAGTTCGACATCCATTCCAACAGCAAACACGACCGATCGACCCGCACCGCCACTGGCTCATTATTCATATTGGCCAGCGATGATTCCATGATTATACAAGCTGATTTATGCGTTTCCTAGTCGTTTAGGGTCCATGGCAGGGCGCTTTCCTTGGTGATTTAAGCTGAGCATTGACAACTGGCTCTATGTTGGCGAGATTAGCTCCAGTGGCCTTCAGATCGGAGCACTGGCTGAATCGGGTCGTTAGATTTAAAATAGCTGTGTGTGGAAGGCAGAGGAAACATCTGATTTCTAAAATAGCCCCAATGACTCGTGTTTCACAGAAATATCACCCATGATCAAATGTAGAGCCAATTTGTCATTACGGTCTCCATACAATGACGGGAGTTTTCAGTCGCCTGATGCGATGAAGTGGCCAAATCGGTCTGGAATTCGCATTCTGGCGAATGGGCGAGAAAGTCATTCGCTGCGCGGGGATGCCCTCAGAGAAACTAGAATTTACGGGCGTTTATCCTGGCAAACGACGCGCTTTAGTATGCCACCGCACCATTCCTGCAAAGTCTCAAAATTACACTCTAGCGAAATTGTATCAATTGAGGGTATTATATCCACGGGACAAGCTTTGATCAAGCTCTGGGACAGTTCTTGAAAATCTAAGACTCTAACGTCATTTGCTTAAAAATAGGTATACTTATTACGGTTAATGTTTAGTTTTTGGGACTTTCAACTAGGCTAAACTCAAATCATTTCGGAATCTTTTTTCAACGGATGAGTCCGTTAGCATTTAACAGCGTTTTAGTTTTGTCTGACGAAGCTGCTGTCAGCTTCATCTCTTAAATGATTGATTTAAGAGATGTGCTTTGGGTTCAGTCTGTCGAAGGTGGTGATAAGCTTGCAGTAGGAGAATTATCTTGCTGCGACATAGAAAACACTTTTGTAGTATTCTGCTATACGGAATACTGGCTGGACTCAGATGGTTACGTGAGGGATCTGCAGATACTGCTCTGATCAAGCTCTGGGGTATGGCGGCTGACAGAGCCAGGATCCAAGCAGTCTGAAATCGTGCTGGGCCCTGGGTGGCCCGGTGTTTCTATGCCCAATTCTGAGCCCCATAGCTTGAGCGAGTGGGTTTGGCTCCCACAGCAGAGAAATACCTTCTGCGTCCCACTTGGCCCTGTGAAACTAATGAAAAAAACTTTTTGAAGATATGCTTAGCTAATGCTCAATCTGCATGATGGGACTGTGGGTCTTTTATAGTGGCTCTACTAAAATAAATCAAATGAAATACATCTCTGGAATCTCCCGAATCTGCACTGGCAGTATCATACATTCTTGCTGCATGGTGTTAGACTTCACTTGCCGTGTAACCATCCATCCTCCTTTACTGGCCTATCAGGTACTGAAGGTGTTCATGAAATTCTACCAAATAATTCGGGACAGCCTGCGAAATGTTGAACTAAATCTGCACCCTGGAAAACCCTCTCGCGTCCAATGATATCCACGCAAGTCTCCGCGGTGTCTCGGCAAGTAATTGCCTGACTGTATCCCAAGCCTCAGTCTGCTGTCCACCGTGAATTCGTGTCAGTGAGCCCCTTAAACTCCTCTGGAAGCCGCGACGACCCCGGTTGTGGGACCAGCTGCTTCCTGCCGCGACCGCCGCCTCTGACGAGCTCACTCCTCACTGTAACAGTGTACTCCAGCCCCTCCCCCTCCCTGCCGCTCAGCTGGGAGGGGAGGGAGCGTCGGCCGGGCCGCACAAACCACCGCCAGACAGTCGGATTCGCCGGCCGAAAAACCCCCACCGTCCTCAATTGCAGGCTTAGACGTTGGTAAAACCCACTCGGAGATCAGGTCGCCGAGCTGTTGCGGTCCTTGATGTGGACGGCGTGGTGTTAGAAAGCGGGTGTTTGTATATGTATTATTGATCACTCCACACAAGGAGGAATAATACCTGTTTGAGGGAAGCACAAAATTCTGTCGAAAGATGGGTGGTGCGATTATGTTTGGTCTCATTAACCCACCAATTGATAGGCTCATAGGGCGGCTACGACACTGCCCGCCAGTGGCGGATACAAGGGGGGTGGCTAGGAGGGCTCAAGCCCCCCACCAATATTGGAGTGCGTTTAGCTAATGCATGGGCGGAGGCTGATCCGAGTCAATGGTGGGTGGGACTCGAGCCTTTGGCCCCCTTCCCCCTCAAATGAAGTCCTAGATCCGCCACTGCTGCTCACTACATGTACCCACTGCCCACTACACCACCACTTCTCGTTTAAGATCTTATTGCTCCGATGATGAGAGGAGATCGGAGTAAAACGGTTCTCATGGAGGGAAAACTTAACTCTCGCACGTACAGGAGGGGGGTGTTGCAACCCCCTAAGGTTTTTCAAGAATTGAAAACTAGCTTTTAAGTTAAAGCCTTGAAAGTTTTATTGCCTCTGGGACATTCATTGTGCATGCTTTGCAAAAAAATTGTTCTTTCCTTTCAATGTCATGGAGCTATGACCTCAAGAGTGGAAGCATGATGAGGTCATCTGGGCGCCTATACCCGTTTTTATGTGAATGCTCCAGACTCTCATCGTAGGTACTTTTGCAGCATTTTTTCATGAACTGGCCCAGAATATTTTCTTCCAGCCTTCGGGGATCACTTTTATCAGGTTAGACCTTTCTTGACATTCTTATGACTTTGATTTGACCTTGCGTGACCTCAGTGATAACTCTGCGTCGAATAACGACTACAGATGCGTGTTTCGATTCGGTATTTCTAAATGAGATGAACACCGAATTGGTTGACTTTCGTCCGATACGGACTTGACATTTTTGTCCTGTGGCCTTATTTGACCTTGAAAGGGGTGTAAACAATAAAAGATGAAGAAGCAAGCACTTACTGGGCGTAAATGATGCAGAATGGCTTATGGATAGTCAATTTGAATGATATGGACACTCAACTAGTTGGTTTGCATATTTTATGGACCTGAAATTTTTTTAGAAATTTGACCTTATTTGACCTTGAAAGGGGTGTAAGCAATAACGGATGATGAAGCAGGCGCTTAGTGTTAAAGATGCAAAATTTCATATGAAAAGCCAATTTGCAGTATGAGAATGACGCTGAACAAGACGTTTTTCCTCCAATACAGACTTGATCTTTTTCGACCTTTGACCTAATTTGACCTTGAAGGGGGTGTAAGCAATGGCATATGATTAGTCAAGCACTAAATTTGCGTAAGTCATGCAAAGTGTTTTATGAATAGTCCGTTTAAATGATGTGGACACTGAACTAGTTGACTTGCTTCCAATACGGACTTGACCTTTTTACCTACTCATTAAGGTCTACCAGGTCATTGACCTGACTAGATGACCTGATATTCTAATGACAGAAACCTTTGACGTTGTTTAAAGTGCTGAATTTGAATTCCGCGTCCAAAATTACCACCCTGAAACTGAAAATTAGACATATTGGGCTATTTCGTTTTACCGGTCAGTGACCTTTGACATTTTTCCTCACCTCCTGCATAACATAGATGGTTCACATAGGTGTATAACATATGAACCGAAGCGTGAATGTCAGTTTCTCAATTTAATGACCATACAAATGTGATTTTTTACCAAAATTCCGGTCAATAGCAGCCAAAACGGCAAAATGGGCCGCAAAATGGCGAAAATCAGGTCATTGACCTGACCTGGAAGGTGACCTTGTGACCTAAGGTCATAATAATTGGTATCAATCGTGAGTACTCGTGACGACCAACACGCTGGTTTTACTGCGGAGCTCTACGTCAATTAGGGGCCAATCACGAGGGGGATCGCAACAACCCCCCCCCCCTGTACGGGGGAAGGTGGCGAGAACCTGAGTGCGTGCAAGGGTTAACATGATAAGTATTCTGTGGAAAAACCTTTGTTTCCCGTCACATCTGATTGTAGTTTTTTCTCACATAATATAGTTGTCCTTAGAATATTGATCATAAATCGTTTGGATGCGTCTTCTGAAAGTGATTACCCTCCCTTTGGCCATGTAGAGGAGGTACTATCTGAAGCGTAAATGAGTATTTTAGTAAAGCGGTCCTTAGGCAAAGTAATGAATACATCTAATATTCGATACTCTATCTGTTAAGTGCTTTTCTGTACCATGTGCCTATGAAGTGTTTTTATTCTATTGCTATTTATTGCTTGTTTTCCCATGTGTTTTCGCTGTTCTTTTCCTTTGCTTCTGTTCACCTATCTTTATGTAAAACGAAATTAAAAAAATATGGATGAAGATGATAACCAAAGAACATGCATTCGCTGAAGTTCTTGTGATGTGCACTGACAAAAACAACACATCGAGCGTAGAATTTTAATATGTTTAGTCCTAAAAGTACCCCATTTTTAAGCATTTGCCTAGAATTCTTAGTAAATATATTCTGACAACTAGCTTAATTTCCGAACTAGAAGTGTAACATTACAAGCGTGTGGTAATTTAATATCTGTGTTATTTTAGCACAGGGCAGCTCCATTCGTGCTGAAAATGCAAAGGGGTAAATTTATCAGTACATGTACTCTGCAGAGTATTTCTATGGAACTCGCAAACTGCCTCAAGAATAGTCTTACTCTCCTGTGGTGAAACAATTCTGCCAATGGATTGGAGCGAGATCTTTTGATTTAACTACGCTAAATGAGTGTTTGCATTCTTCTGATCTTCATTTGGGTGTGTTTCTATGATATAAGAAGGTATTTTTTACTACAGTTAACACGTGGGTGGAATCATGCCATTTTGTTTTTGCTTAGTTCTGAGCTTGAACCACCGCATTGTAGTTCTGCATTCCACAGAGTGTTGATCATGACACGTGGAGGTTAGTCTAGTCGTGGAGAAGAAACGAAGACTAAATCATTCTAGATAAGTGCAACAAATAGCAAAGAGCTGTTGAATTTGCCTCAATGGGCCTGATATGAATATTTTATATACCTATCTTTGTCGGGATATAAATGGGTCATTCCAGGACAAATCGTCCAGGTAGGCACGAAAAAGTCCAACATGACCCACTCCTCAGACTTCCACCAAACTTTTACCCAAGGCCCTCTATACAAAAGAACATTTTGGGCCCATTTTCAGGTCCAAAGGTCAAAGAGGTCACCAGATAGAGGTCATGAAAGTTTCGAGGCTAACACAAACATTGAATCAGAAACAATTTGCTATCTTTAAAGTGGCTGATCTAAATTAATTTGTATGGATATCGCTGGATAGAAGATGCAACAGGTCATATAAGAAAAATAAAAACGTTGACTTCAGGTCAGGTTTTTACCTCGTGACCTTGTGACCTCTTCTTTAGATTAAAAAAGTCATGTTTTGATTTTCACTGGGTGCTCCTCAGGGTATAAGCTAACCAATGGTGGGGGACCTTTGTTTAAATCAGATTTAGTAACAGGTCACAGAGGCTATCGTTTTTGGCCATGAGCGGTTCTCCGGCCTCCGAGACCCCCTCCAGTGTGCGTGTTAAGAAAGTTGTGCATCGCCTCAAAGAGGTGATCTGCGGTGATGTAATAATGCAGTAGTAACCGGATATGAAAGAGGAAAATTTGGAAAGTGTAAAACGAGGAAGCCTTAGACAAAAACCATAAACCAAGTGATGTTTGTGCAAAGAGGAACTAATTTCTTGAAGTGATTGAGGGTCGATTTAGACATTGTTCCAGATTAGAGTGCAAATTAGAGGTACAGCCTCCTGCAATTGAATCTGTACACACTAGGCTCGGCAGATTTTGACTAGATTCTGGACAATTATTGCTTCCTCGGCCACGATGAAATATACAGCATGTATGTCTTGCACATCGCTTTTGACATTGTCCCAAAACTGGGGTCTAGATTCTTAGTTTGAAAATAATTCGCAGAAAACGTTTTTGATGACTGACTTAACAATTTAGTTTTTGGCTATTAATTTTTAAAAGATGTGGCTGCTGGGTGTTAGTGGGCACGTAATCGATAGGCGGGAGCAAAACACACAAACTGTATGTTTAATCACGATTCTGCAAGCAGAAGTTCGCTCACACTATAGCAAAAACTTCTGAGCCTAGTGTGTACAGATTCAATTGCAGGGGGCTTTAACTTGAATTATTAGAAGCGATGATGAAAACAAATGCTTTAAACTCTCCGTTGCAGTGTATGTTTATCAGAGTGTAAATTAATCAGCCTAATCAGAGTAAATTGACCTCAAATTTTCGATGAGAATAAACGGGGTCGTTTCCTTAATCGGTGTTTCTTTTCAGCAGCAATGTAATATTGAACGCGGGCTCATTTTGCACCTTGCGAGTATTTTTCTACGCCAGGAAATTCACATTTGAATCTGCTTTTACCCCCGCACTTCCAGTTTACACTGTTCCGGTTTAGCTGACAATCTTTTTACTCCAGTGGTATAATCATATTCCCTCAAAACACATGCATTTTTGCATTACACCGGTGTAAAATGGGTTGTGGAATAATGCCGGAAAGAGAAGTTGATTTTGGCACCGTAGAAAGAATCCTAAAAATGGTGTACTTCTTCGTAGTTGATATTTGCACAACTAACGGGTTGGGGTTTTATTATTATTACTGTTTCATTGCATTTTACGCTTCTCAATCTAAAAATATCGGGTTTAAAATATTCCCGGAAAGAAGAGTGGATTTTGGCACGGTAGAAAACATCCAATTCCTGACGTACTTTTTTCAGTGTACCTACACCTGCCTCAAAGATATACTCTCGCAGTCGAGGAAAAAACAGATGCACAAGATTTACAGAGCCTCTCATCACACTGAGGCGAGAATGGCAGCAGTAGTGTTTTTGATAGGTTTTCTCTGGGCATGGATATTCTGCTATATGTATGCCTTCCACACATCCTCGTCCATTTACTCCCCCAGATCTGAAGCGCCATAATTTCGAGAAACTCAGCACATCTTTCAACGCCTAGATGTGAGTTCTGTGCTAACTTTTGGCTCCGAAACTTCCAAAACTTGGCCTTCCCCGCGGATCATTTCAACAAATCTTACCAACAAAACGTCAGGAAATCAGCCCATTGTTAAGGAGGAAGCAAAAGCCTAAGCCTCGTGGTCTGCACTGTGGCTTTATACCGTCTTCAGGCCATGACAAACGACCATCCTCTTCAGCTTCATGCTAATGACGGCTCCAGGACAAATGGGAAAACTTCACAACGACGGAAAGTCAAGACGTCCTCGCTCAATGCCGTGAACATTCAGAGGATGAAACGATGACAAAAGTTGGAAATGTTCAATACCTAGTCTCATTTTTACTACAGTTTTTTCATATCACTAACTTCCTTCTTTATGTGTGTCGGTATGCAACTATGATGGTATGCGCTTATCTAGTTTCAGTTTGTGAAGAGATGTGAGGCAGAGCAGCAGGAGTAGGAAAATTTCAGCAGGAACACAGTCCCTGAAGGAGGCCCGCCGGCTAGCACAGCCCGCTCCTGGGGCCTGGCACTGCTCTGACAGACACCCGGGCAGCTTGCAGTAGCTGAAATATCGCATGGAATTGCTTAGCAGGCTCATCAACTGATCGTTTGAGTTGCTTAACACAAACGGGCAATCCAAATATATTGGCGGTATCCTTTTCTCGCGATGTTAGAGAAAATTATGCAAAACACTGTTATTACCTACTGCCACGAGAATCCATACCCACAGGCGGATCAAAAGAGGATGGGGCAAAGAGGGAACACTCAACCCTTGGCGCGCCCTGAAATTGTAACAGCGCCCCCTGAAACGTCGATGGCGTTCCCCTGAAATGTCGCTTCCCAAAACAGGCTCGGAGGCTGGAGTTCCACAAAACAGGCTCTGATCAGCGGATTGTTGAAGGAGGACAGAGCGTTGACACTGGTAGACTCCAGGGTGATATTGAGAACCCATACCTACCTGAAAACTAGAGATATGGGATATACGTGTCATTCGCAACATTTAGGGAAATATTTCGTTTCGGAAGCCATAGCTTAGGACAAGATTCAAACATCATGCGAAGTTGAATTTTGACTAGGTGCTATGTTTTATTATTCACAAGGCCTGTAAAACACAAGGAAACGTGATTTGATAGCATTTCGTTCATTAGACCTTTGAAAAATTGACCAATAGTTTGGCTTATGAATATATGGTCATGGGCACTAACGGGGAAAGATAAAGGGGAAATGTATACAAAACCGTTTTGCCGTGATGTATTAAATGTCATTGACTTTACCACGGAACTCCATTCGGACTTCAAAAGCGGGCCCGTTGATGTGGATCAAAACTGGCACACACGTACTACGTAACGTGTCATATCGAAACATTTCACGGGTTTATGCGGGGCATAGCTTGGTTCAGGCTCCAGAGGCTCATGAAACCAACGTCAAATCCTTTGTATCCTGAAGTAAACATAACGAAAGTATCTCCCCTGCTTTGAAGCAGGAGCTTTCAGACGATACATAATTTGAGGTAGTCTAGATCAGGTGAACGAATATCGTTTGGTGACTTGGGGATACCAAGGATCTGACTTAGGGTAAACCAGCCTCCGGAGCCTCCCATGGCTTGGCCCTCACTAATCAGTGAACTCTCTATGTGTAGCGGGCTCAGCAGTCCGGATGTCGTATGCCCCCATCCGTCAAGCTTGTGGGCCCTAGCCGGAAACTGATGGCCCTCAGTCGGGAAGCTGGTGGGGTTCTATGCCAGTGAGCTGCCGGTTTCCTCAGCCATGGGAAGCTGAGGGGTCCACAGGAAAGTTGGTGACCCCCAGACGGGAGGCAGGTGGGGCGTGAGTCAAGGCACTGATGTCCCCCTTCTCTCCAGCACAAAACTGGCGGACTGGGATGTTGGTCGGAGAGAGAGGCCGAATGCTGGACCGATCCGTCTATTGTGCGTCACAGGCATACTTATACACTCTTGATATCAGAAAAATCGCAACAAAAACGCTAAACCACACACACACACACACCTCGTCTGGTTCCTATCCTGTCCTTGAGCCAGTTGTAAAACATCAAAACATCACTTGCGTTCAGGTTCCGTTGCCGTCACTACACCACAGGCCCCCAGCCGAAAGCTGGTGGGCCTACTAGCCTGGAAGCTAGCTGGACCCCAGTCGGGGACCTGGTGGGCCCCAAACTGACAAAAAAGTGGGCCCAAAACCCGAAAAACATGTGGGCTTCCAGCTGAAAAGCTGGTGGGCTCCCTACCAGTGAGGTGGTGGGCCTCTAACCAGGAGCTGATAGGGCAAACCCGAGAAGATGGTGGATCCCTGAAGTAAACAAAGGTCCATTTGACAAACCGTATCATCCGACTGAACTATCATTCAGATAGTGATAAGTTACCTGCCAGTTTATATGGCCGTTTCTAGCGAGTCCTCAGACAGCTTTGTGTGCAGTGGTCATGGGGCCCCTCCAAAAATTTTACGGGGATCTGTGGGGTCAAAAATGTTTGGGTCATCCCGGGTCAAGTCGCCAGGCCAGGTCAAGTGACCTCACTTCCAGTGTTTGAAGTGGCACCAGTGGAAGCAGGTTTAATCTATAAATCTGATTTGTGTACCACAAGTTTTAGAAACGGGATTTCTTTTATCGATGATCAGGTACGGGTTTTGATCTCTCCATTGGAAATGGATGGGGAAAACGGGAATTTACCGAAAAAATAGTTCTATTTTTGTTGATGCGTCTTCGAATACCCTTCCTGTTCTCCAAATCGTAGTATCTTAGGCTATCCAGGGTTTTGTTGCAAATTTGAGCCTGTGACCTATGAGAGGTCGTCTGGGTCTTCTTAAACAGATTTTCCGACTTGGGCCGATAATTTTGCCGGAAGTGACTAAAGAACCCTTATTTTGGTATAATTGCGTTCTAATTATCATTGTGAGCTGATTGACACGCGTATTGGCTATATTAGGCCAGATAGTAACCTAACCTAACCTTATGTCAGGTATTTTTATGCTCTGACGTAGAAGGATAATATCATGAATCATTATATACGCCGTAACGAGGGGAAGCGAATGCTGCCTAAAAGCTAAACTCTCAACCCACTCAGGCTATTGACAGCTCGCCTTCTTTTCAGGGGCCGTGCTGCAGCACCGTCCGCAGCCTAGCGCTAAACCCCTTCTCTAACCTGCCGCCTTTTTCGACGTGCCATGATCCTTTTATGGGGGGGGGGACGCGTTCACTCAGTCGCTTGGCTGGTGTTAGTGGTCAGTCGTATGTATGGAAATACAGACGAGTAGTACGTCGGCTGCAGTCCCCGGAAGGTCAGATGGCGCCACTTACAGGCGCTGACTGTGCCACTAGCGGCGAGGCGGCGGATCTCAGCAGCTGTCGAAACCCTGATGTAGGTGGCACTAGTGCGGCCCAACCACGCTCACCAGAATCTGTGTGTGTGTGTGTGTTTTTTATAAATTTTAAGGTCCGCCACCCCATTTTAAAAGGCAGTCAGGCGTGCCCCACCGCGATCCCAGCGACAACAGCACCCTTACGTTAACACCAGAAACATAAAATTAAACGAGTCGCGGCACGCCCTGCTAGGAAATGAAGCAAAAACATAAGATAGCAAAAAAAACAAAAAGGGCCCCCCCCCGCAAAAAGGGGGGGGCAAAAAAACAACCTAATAAAAAAAAAAAAAAATAAAAAAAAAAAAAAAAAAAAATAATTAATTTTGTTTTTTTTTTTCCCCCCCCCCCTCAAAAAAATAAAATTTTTTTTTTTTTTTTTTTTTTTTTTTTTTTTTAATTTTTTTTTTGGGAAAAGGGGGGGGGGGTAAACAACTGTGTTACTATTTAAGTAATTGTTATAAAAAAGGCTGCTTAAAGAAGGCTTCTGTAAAAAGTTACAGAAGCCTCGACCATTAACCCACTGTTAATAAAGAGAGAGAGACTGGTCACACATAATCGTATAGCGTTAGTGCTCATTTCCATGCAGACTACCCCATGCGGATCTAAGTTAGTAGTTCCCTGGAATCTAGCAGACGAGTAGACGAACTAGTAACATCTACTAGAAAACAAGGACTGACTGAGGGGGATTTTTTTAGATGATGATGAGCTGAGAGTGACTTAAGATGTGAGCATGATTTTTGCGAGTCCCACGTGGCAACACCACAGTGCGGACTACCACCGCGTGCTGAAACACTTTTTATAATGATGAGGTGAGGGTGGGTTAAGATGAGAGCATGATATTATGTGTGTCAAGCGTGGAAACACCACAAAGTCATCTGACCTAGCGTGCTGAACCACAGACATGTTTAATATGCTTTGGTGACGTCAGTGGTGGCACGCGCGCTGGAGGAGGGTGAGGTTTGGATGACCTCCCTACCAATTTTTCGAAAGTGTTCTGAGAACCTTTTGCTGCCGAAAAATGCTAATTGTCTGCATTGATGGACTGTGGGATGGACATTAACAAGGGCGTCACTCAAACGAACACGCCCATCAGTCCGCTCAGCTATGGCCTAGATACTCGCACCTGCCTTACCTGAAGATCTCTTAAAACTAGCCAAGAGCCTCCCCTGCTGTTAAACATGGACTCGTCTGTTGCGACAGCTGACAATCATGATCATTTCGAATCCGGCTCCTGTCACTCCCCTGAAGAATAAGTGGCAATCAAAACACCTCACCATCCCCGTTGAGAAATAAGTGATTCTCTACGTAGATTTGGCCCAAGACGACTCAGATGCCGTTTAAGTGATTCTAAACCGTTCACTGCCTCGGGGTCTGAACCCCCCTCATTTTTTTCGCGAATTATTCCGAGCCGATTCAAATGAGATGCGCGTCGCTTTGCTTGCCTCTAGAGTGATCGATTCGACAACTTATGGCCAGGGGTCCGCATCAGGTCAGGTCAGGATAACGAGTTGTGATGTCAGTTCTAAACCCATGTAAGGTGATTTGGTTCTTATAAATAAGGCTGATAAAACCTTGGTGTAATTTAGCTTCTTGAAAAACTAGATCAAGTTTATAAACACCATTCAAAAGATCTCAAAGTGAAAAATCTGCACCTTCTCGTTCATGTTGAGATCAGGTCAATACCACCGTCACCAGAGGCCATACAAAATGGCACGGTCTTTGAGACTGTTTGTCTTTAACTTTTGAAGAAAACAAAATCCAGTCTTAAATTTGGTATAATGGTGATGGTGGCTATGACCCAAGAATTTAAATGATATATAGCATGGTCTTGAAATGCTATTATTTGACCTTGACCTTGAAGGTCATAATATGACCTCACTCTGACCTTACATGGCTATGCCGCTTATCATTTGAAGCCTTGGCTCAATGCTAACACATTGACGTATTTTGTTCTATTCTAGGTCTAATGGTTCTTCATTTACAAGGGATATCCGAAATGGGTCTAAATTTGGCCCATTTTGGTTCACTGTTACGTTACGGGTCAACGAAAATGATTCGAACAAGGTTTCAAAGTAGAAGACGGTAATGCACTTTCAGTGCCGTTTCAGTTTTTTCCATATCACTTCCGGTTCCCGAGATAGAAATCTGATCGGACCTCCCCCTCAGACGGTGGTTTGTACGAAAAGATCCCAGGTGGTGCCGGTATAGAAATGTATTTGACCAATCTCCCTCGCTAAAAAAGATAGCATGAACACTGATAAAAAGGCAAATTTGAAATTTGATAAGGTGGTGGCTACCTACTTAAAGGTTTGAAGGTGGATGGGGTCCCGAGCTCAGATTTTGCTAGTAACGATGTGTAATAATGGGCGTATCCATCCGTGCTTCAACCCCCCCCTGAAATAATATCCGAAAATGAAAGTATAATTTCGTTAAATCCGAACTACCTGCCTTGGATTTAAACACTTCTCCCGTCTCCTGAATAAGGCTAGTTTTACTACCTATCTACGTATTTTCCTATGTGGATCCATATTTATACTATGTGAGTGGTAAGACACAAGATTGCTCGTTACTTTGAACAGTAATATTTTTAGATGATGATGGAAGTGAAAAAATTAAAACAAGCGATTTTGTATGTGGATCCATATTTCTACTTTGTGAGTGGTAAGGAAAGATGATGCTCGTTACTTTGAACAGTAATGTTTTTAGATGATGATGGAAGAGAACAATGAAAACAAGCAATTTTTTCGGGGAAAACATGTTGGCTCAAGTTTATTACCTTTAAAAGTGTACTGAACGCAAAAAGGGATCAGGTTTTACATGCAAATAAAACAGAGCTTTAAACCAAAGCCGCCTTCAGGGATATCGAAGCTACACCTCGTACACCCGCTCAAAATCACTTGGTGCCTTTTAACACGCGCATTGACGGGGGTCTGAGCCACCTTTGCTTTGTCGGGGGACCTAGGTCCCTCCCCTAAGATCTTGAAAACCACGCTGGATAGCGAAAAACGGTAAACGGCGTTGGCTAACCCATCTACTTCTCTATCGAAAATAATTGGACCATTTTTTGTCAAAACATGCTGTCATAGGAATAACATGTAAATTAATGTTTTCGGTCATTACATCTGAACAAGTGAAGTTAGAGCAAAACAATTTGAACCCTTCGAATCCTCGCAGCAAGCCGAATCCTGTGATATATAATACAATATAAGGATATAATATGTATAATGATATATAATATAACCTTGCTAGGTCAAATATAAGATTTTACCTGACCTGAGGTCAGTTCAAGGTCAAATTAGGTAAAATGCATATCATTAGGACTGCAAGGACACGGCAAATCTAATGCATTTACAATAAAGGCTCTATCGCCATCCATTAATAAGTTATTCAGTTAAAACCATTTTCCCATGTATTTGCAATGGAGAGGTCATGGCTTGTACCTGACCTTAGGTCATCGATATAAAAAACGGAACATATTTTAGAGAACTCGGTGGGGCCACTATGTGATATAAGTTTCAATTGGATAAGTTTACACTGCTCTGACTTATGCTACCTTACTTTTCTTGAGTTCAGGTCACTTAACCTGTGCTGGTGACTTGACCTGAGATGACCTAACCTTAAAATGTTTAGAAAAAAATTGTAAAGGGGATCAGGAAAAAGGTATGCCAAGTACGGCGGCGCTGCGCGCCGCCGTTTTTTGCTACCTCTAAAAAACACGAGGGGGCGGTTACCCGCCCCCGTCAATGTGCGTGTTAGGGTTCCAGCTGCGGAAGCCGTGCGGCATATAACTTGTGGCATCTTTGTTCCCATCCGCCATGCAACTAGGAACTGTCTGGCTCCACGTGTTAAGAAACTTGAACGCAGGCTGATTTTGTTCAACAGTTTCCTCTATCACATCGCAGCGGCCTGATTATTCTCGGCTGAGTTATGCGGCACAGCGTGTAATCCAGGCTGAGCATTGCGGCACAGTATACCAGCGCTCGCCTCGGCAGTTCCGCTATACAACCACGGTTCCGCCGCTGCGAGCGCGACACTGGCGGTGACTTGCCCAGCAACAGGATGAGGACAGGGAGACAGATTCCGATGCCCCCTTCTCATGGCTGCGCAATAGCATAGCTCACAATTCTTCCTTTGTATGAGTTACTGGACTCTCATAGAGTGCATTGTCTCGTGTTTGGCTTAATCCTATTTAAACACTGCGAAATAAACGAGATGTAAGCAGTGTTTGTTCATCAGTTGATTCAACCGAATAGAAAGCATGACATTTTTAAGCGTTCTGCAGGTACTTGGCTTATTTTTTTTAATTTGTAATATTCATTGTTACTTTCTTTCATGATTTCATGCCGTAATCGACAGACTACTCTAAACGCAAAACAATGAACTATCCGTTATAAGGACAAATAGCCAGGATATTTCAAAATGTTAACGAATGCTCACTTCCCAGGCAATCACAGAAATTCAGAAGACTTTGCGAGAAGTGTTTATGACGTTTGACTGCTTCTTTATGCAAGGGAGCTGCACGCTATGGGCAGGGGTGGCATTTCGGGTGACGGAGCGGTAACTTTTTCAATCTGGTGAGCGGCGTCCCATTTGCAGGAGTGTCAATTTTGATGAGAAGACAGCATATTGGGTACAGAGGCAGTATGTGTACTTGGGGGCGGCCAGCTTTCAAACTAAAGGGTGAACGTCATGGGCATAGGCGCCTTTTTGGGGTAACGAAGCGGTAACTTTCTTAGGTTAGGGAGCAGGGTGCCAGTTCTGCTCACTTGAATCTGCTTCGGAATCCATCAGACCTTCCCCCAGGCGGTGATGGGATATGTGGCGTTGAACTTCACTTCGCAACTTTTAGCAACTCTCTTTAAGGAGGGTTGCGCCAGAGGCTTTTTGAGCACATTTAATGCCCTGAAAACGCTACCGACGATGCACTTCGCTGACAAATTTACGCGGGTCCATGGAGGTCTATGGAGGGCAAGTGGGGGAGGGGGGTTTAAATACACTAACCCCTTCAGTGGGGACGAACGGAAACGGAAATATGGAAAAATGCAAAAGCAGCCTGAAACGAATCCACAATCTTGAAGGGACATCCCTCATCCGCGAGTTGAGGACTCACCCCCGCCCTCTACTCCTCCTTCGACGCCTATGCTCGCATACATTTAAGGCTGACATCAGAGGCTAAAATAAATCAATTCACTGGAAAAATCGCATTGCTTACGCGATACGCAGCCGGAAGCTTGAATGGCCCGTAAAATTTGCCGGTGGTTGATTAACGCAGCCACCATAAGGCAATTCTGGCATGTAACTGCTGCTAATGGTGAGTTTATGGAACCGGAAGCCCGTCCAAGCCGCTTTGACATTCTCTCCTGCTTATGATGCGATTCCAGAATTAACTGCAAGCTGAGACGCTAAAATACCAGTGGTTGGGCCTGCATCAATACATTACTGGGAGCAGGCTGATCTGTAAAGTACATTAGCAAACAAAAGTCAAAACAACTTGTAAATGATGCACCGTCTTCCATGCTGGGACTTTGGAATGTCTGCGACCGTGTTTTTTTACCCATCAACCCCGCAATGCATTCAGCTGATGTTCCTTGGTCTCAGGGGCCGGACAGGGTGAAATGTATACTCTGCTTTAGATAAAACATTTTTCCTTGAATGATGTTCTCCAAACTGTCTGAGCCCAACTTGTATTAGACTTCCTTGGCTGAATTCAGACAACGCTGTCCAGATTTAGCTGAAAGTACGCAACCAACCGAAAATGACAAACAAGAGGCCAGAAAATTTAGGAGCGTACTGAGAACACGATGTGATTTTTCAGATCCGACTCGGTTCACTCCAAACACGCCTGAAGCCTTTGCTGTGAGTTTGTCTGACATTTGTCAGCGGCAGTGTCAGCACTGCACTGCCACTCTTACTGGGATCCACGCCCATGCACCTTGTCTGAGCCTCTTTGGAAACGGTATGTTGTCTGAAACACTTTGTGGCGTGAATTACAGCTTGAGTTGCGGAACCTTCCCAGCATTTTGCTACGCTCAATACCGCTGGGAGCGTCTTCGATTGGCGGTCTGCCGGGGACCAGCGTGACAGGAGCTGCCAATACAGCTGGTGTGCCTGACTTCCAAGCTGTTGATTGTGGTGGACACTGAAGGTACTCACATTTCAACGAACACATAATGAACGCGTTTCGACCTCAGTCTTTATCCACATACAAGGCATGAGGGATTAAACAGACTAATCCCTCATATGTTGGTTGAAATGTGAATACCTGTCAATCACTGTTATACAGAAAGTACTGTCAACTTCAAGCTCTGAGCAGGTGCCGCTGATAGACTCCGAGTTTGATGTATTTTTATATGACATGTTTGAAATCCCAGTGATGTGGCGACACCCGCGACCCCAGTTGGCAGGATGGATTTTGACCCCCGCCTTCGGGTGATGGGCCAAATCGAAACTGCCATCCTCATCCTCTCTTGGCCTTCCTGACTTCAAATCCCACCGAATCCTCGTTCCTTTTCCTCTTCCTTCCTTAATTCCTTATCTGTCCATGCCTTTCCAACCGTATCCTTTCTGTCCACTCATAAATACCCCTCCTATCCACTGTCTGCGATGTGTGGCCCGGCGTGTCTCCACGGGTGGCGGTGGCGTGTGTGTTCTCGCTCGTCTTGAGTGTGCACGCCTCGGCCGCGTGTGGAGCATTTCTGGGCTTGACTATGCAGACTGATCCCCCTTCCTCTCCTTCTCTCCCTCAATCCCTGTTTACCCTGGTCTCTTCATGGCTAGGTAAGGTCTAATCTTTCCTGCACCTTCCCATCCACGTGTCTTTGGTCGATTATGTTTGTTTGGTTATTTTTTGTTTGGTTTCTTCCCTCCGCTTTTTTATATTCGTTTCTGGTTCAAAGTTTGCAACAGCAACCGCCCCTTTGATCTGCTGGTGCCGTTTTACGGGTGTAGAGCGCCCACATAGGCTGGCCTCCTTCTTTCCGAGCTCCGGCTTGGGCTCCGACGACGGGTAGGTGGAATCCTGGGGAGCTGAGGCTCCTCCTGCTCCGAGCCTACTGCAGGGGGTAGTTAACACGCTCCCTTTGGCCTTGATATCATGATCGAACCGGGGGTAAGCCTCCCGAAGCCTCCGCGGGTGGCCTAGCCACGTCAGCAACGCCTGGCGTCCCCTGTCCAGCTGTAGCCGTGGGTCTCGTCCTGGGGTCTTGGCCTGCGCACTGTCGGGCTGGGGGAGGGGCGTGTGTGTCCTGTTTGGGTGCCTGGTGGGCCGGAGTCTCGGGCGATCCGTTCAATCGCCGATGCTCCGGTCGGTGGCGTGGTCTGGTGGGGCACGCTCACGGTCTCATTTTCGGCATTGGCGTGGCTTTTTTTGCCCCGGGATTGGGCTCCTTGTGCCCTCTGGGCTGAGGGAGGAAGGGGGATGCGATGCCCGATCAGACCCGGATGTGAGCTGGCTCTTCTTGGTCTGTAATGGTATCGTCGACCCTCCTACAGCCATCAAATCCAATTTTTAGGATGAGAGGATAGTGGAGTAATTAGAATATACACCATGGAAAACAACACAACACACAACACTTTCACAAGTAGTAATATTGCCTTCTCTCAAGAAGAACAAAGGAGGTCATAATTCGCGGAAAAGACAAATCTCTGTCAACTTTATCACCCTTCCAACGCAAAAGTGCCGTTGAAAACTTCGTAAGGTTAAGAAATGCGAGGAGAGGAGAAATGGGTCGCTTTTGGTTGAGTTTGAACACTCAAATGCCGCCCGGTCTGCCTTATCTACATCCCATCTGACCTTTTGGGTCAGCGAGGAATAGAAAAAGGTAGAGAAGGATATTCCTGTCGAAATACAGCTCTGTGTTGTCCGCTCCCGAACCAAAGGCATCATATCCTGTCGCCAGCTGCAAGGAGTCGCTGCGAGGTTATGGTGGACGGGCTTTCAGATCAGAGAGTCACAACAGCTCGAAGGCTGGGTAAAACCGATGCAATAACCCTGGAGTTCAGCGCTCCATCGCTTCCAAACCGGTTATTTGTTGGCTACACATCGGTCCCTGTTAGAGTGTACGTTCCGGACCCACTCCACTGCTTAAGGTGTCATCGCTTTGGGCACGGAGCTGGTTCCTGCCCAGGTGCAGCACGATGTGGCCGCTACGGCCAGCCCGAATTTGGCAAGGAGTGTCAGGGGGATGCCAAGTGTGTCCATTGCAAGGAAAGTCCCCAGCTTGGAGTTGGCAACGCAAAGTTTATAAAACCGAACGAGAAATTGCAGAGATCCGAGTTAAGCAGGGTGTGTCCTTCGCAGAGGTTAAGCGTACATATCACGAAAGTCACCCCACCGTATCATATAGAGACGCATTAATGAGTTCGACGCGCCAACCAACTACAACTACAACAGTAACGGATACAGCTCATAGTTCCCTTCTGGTCGAGGGTTCACCGGGAGCTCGCGTCAGATCCTCAAGTGTGGGCCACGTCACCCTGACGACAAAAGTCAGGGATTTGCTTGACATGACCATTGGCGACCTTTTGCGAATGATCATCACACTTCTGCCTCCCGCGCGAGAGGAACTATCGACTTCTTCGCACACTGGTGTGCCATTGTCCACACCACGGAGAGTCCATGACGCGCACAAGGCCCCCTCAGAATGATATTAACGCCTCTCTAGACCTTGAGACAAACGTAACCATGGGGGCTGAGACGCCAGTGTCCCAAGCAGTGCCAGAAATCACGCCAGGTAGCTCCCTCCAGGAATCTGAAAAGCCCCCAGAGGAGAACACAAACAAACAGCCAATCGTAATCCAGGACAACACGACTGTATCTATGAGATCTGAGGACGCTTCTGGGACGGTCAGAGATACATGGACGGTGGTGGGAAAAGGCGGGAAACCAATATCTCACCGCACTATATCCAAGAAATCACCTGACGAACACATTACACCAGAAAAGTTGCCGCAGACTCCGATCAAATACGACAGAAGCCAAACAGTAGGCGAATGCAAACCTGTAGTGACTCCAAGGGCAGACACTGGTTCACCCCCTCTTCCACCACCGCTTCCGCGACGACAGGGGCCTCGGACTCCGCAGGGTCCTGCGGCCCGGCCCCGTCCCCCCGGCAGCAGGTTCTTGTCGCCTCCAGGGAGTTCTCCATCACTCCGCCCCGACAAGCGTACATTGTCGGGAACACCATCCCCGAACAGTATGGAAAGCCCGCAGAGGAAACAGCGGCTACAGCCTGAGTCCAGGGATGGGCACTACCGCTGCAACTCCATTGGCGCTCTCCAAGTGCTTCTGGAGCGTCGTATTGATTTGAAATATAACTAGTTATTTGTATCCCACAACCCCATGAGTATATTTTTACAATAGAACTGTCGGGGGCTCGAGCTAACGCCTCCCACCTACAGGCCACGATCAGATCCAAAAACCCTGTGGCAGTCTGTCTCCAGGAGACCAAGTTATCTCCTGAGGCCTCATTTTCAATTAGACTACACTATTTTTCGAACTGACATGCAGCGTAACCCTATAGAACATGGAGGTGCTCTAATGGCCGTACACCAAGGTGTACCAACTGTAAAGGTCGCCTTGCCGTCACCACTACAAACTGTTGCAGCTCGCATTTCCGTCGGACGAAGAACGCTCACGATATGTTCCATATATCTACCTCCAGAGGTCGACATGCCCCGCGTGGAGCTCTCTCTATTGGCGACAGAGCTACCCCGGCCTTTTCTCCTATTGGGAGACTTTAATGCACATGGTACCACATGGGGATGCAGAAGTACTAATACTCGGGGTCACCACCTCGAAGCTTTTATAGCCGACGAAAGCTTATGCCTTTTAAACACCAGCAGTGCCACGCACTTAACCCTGCCTTCTGGCCGCGAATCAGCCATTGATCTTAGTTTGTGTAGCCCAGAATTGCACCCGTCTTTACGTGGTCAACGCATAATGACCCATTGTTTAGTGACCACTACCCCATCTTTCTAACCTGCCGAGACTCTGATTTTCTAGGTAATAGGCCACAACGATGGAACTTTTACTAGAGCAGACATCTCAAAGTTCCAGGGCCTTCTTGTCGATCTTTTTGCCGACCTGCAAAGGGACCTACCACTGTCAATTGAACAGTGTTCAGTATATGTTAGAGAAGCTGCATTTCAACACATCCCGAGAACTTCAGGAAAACCTGGTCTCATGCTGGTCTGATGATTGCCGGGACGCGATCAGAGCAAGTCGCCAAGCGTTCAGACCATTTAAACGCAATAGCACTGAAACAAACCTCATCGCCCTCAAACGATGTCGTGCTGCCTGCAAACGTACCATACGACGAGCTAAGAGAAAGTCTTGGGTTGATTTCTTAGGAAAGCTAAATCATTTCACCCCATCCGCACTCATTTTTTCACAGATTCGACGCATAGGAGGCATCTCTCTGTTTGCTCCGCTTCCAGTGTTGTGTGTGAACGGCAGAACAATCATGGACCCGGCAGAGGTAGCAAACGCCCTGGGAGAGGCGTTTGCCTACCGATGCCGGTCTAGAAGGGATTACAGAAATTTTATGCAGCACAAAACCAGGTCCGAACAGAAGAGTATTGATTTCACCACAATTGATAATCTTTCGTACAATGCACCTTTCTCACTAACAGAGCTCACCTCAGCAATCAGTGGACTCCGTAGCGTAGTGGAGGGCCCGGATCTCTTTCTACAACATGTTCAGGGTGTTTCCTGAGTGTACACTGGATGCATTGTTGGATACTTTCAATGCACTATGGCAGTCTGGACAGTTTCCTAGCGCATGGCGAGAGGCAGTAATTATTCCTGTTTTAAAACCAGGCAAAACTGGTTCTGGCCAATTCATTCTCAGCCCATTTCATTGACCTCATGCTTGTGTAAGCTCTTTAAAAAATTGTAAATGTTCGCTTCACTTGGTTCTTGGAATCCCAAGGTATTCTCAACAACAACAAGTGTGGTTTTCGTAAGGGTCGGGGCACTGTTGACCACCTCGTGTCCCTTGACACTGCTGTTCGAAGTGCTTTCAAAGAAAGACGGCATGTAGGGGCGGTTTTCTTTGACGTTGTGGCCGCCTACGACACTGCTTGGCGTCATGGAATTCTCATGAAGGTATTGCAGTGTGGAATTCGTGACCTCTTGGGCTTTTTTATGAAGAACTTCTTAATTGACAGGACTTTCCGAGTGCGTGTTGGAGGGGCCTACTCCAGGGTATTTTACCAGGAGGACGGTATTCCCCAGGGAAGTGTTATGAGTGTAGGACTGTTCGCACTTGCCTTAAATGACATCATATACTCTCTACCGCAGTATATAAAAAGCTCGCTCTTTGTAGACGACCTTGCTATATGGACCACGTCGTCTACATCTCCATCCCTCTCGCGGCAGCTTCAGCTAGCTGCTAACCAGCTGAAGTCCTGGAGTGGACAGAACGGGTTTTACTTCTCGACGACGAAAACGGTCGGTGTACACTTCTGTCGAAAATGTCGACCCTGCTCTGATCCAAGAGTGATCCTAGGGTACAGTCAGATTCCGTTTAAAACGTCAGCTAGATTTCTCGGAATTTCTCTCAACAGGTACCTGATTTATGCTTCTCACCTTAAACAACTTAGAGACAGGTGCTTTAGAATTAGAAGCTTGAATACTCTCAAATGCGTATCCAGGACGTCATATGGGGCGGATAGGAAAACTACTCGTTCGATATCGCTCACTCATGCGTTCGAAAATGGACTATGCCTATTTTGTGTACGATTCGGCGTCTGACTCTGCGAAGCACTGCTTAAACACCATCCACCACAGCGCTATTCGTATCGCTACAGGTGCATTCCGCACCACACCGACAAGTAGTCTGCTTTTTTGAGGCGAATGAACCTCCTTTGGTGATGCGGCGTCGTTTCCTTGGCCAGAGATATGCATACAAACTTGCACGACTTCCGAGCCACCCAACATATAAGATGGTCTTCTCGTGCCGAGTTGTGCAGCTTTTTCCGACCTTCGCAGGGAATTGCCTTTCTGCGTTCGTGCGCGAAATTTAGCATTTGAGAGTGGAGTCCAACGGCGAATGATTGCCCTGGACGAACCGTCTGAAATCCCTCCTTGGCAGGTAGCAGAAACTGAGACAGACTTATCTCTTGCTGGTTACGTAAACTCTAGTGTCCCCCGTGTAGAAAAGAATGCTCTGACCATGGAGCACATTTCACATTACAATGAATATGTAAAAATATTTACAGACGGGTCGAAGACGAGAGCTGGAGTAGGATGTTCATTCGTTGTGGGCACCACGACCAGAACCTTTTCTCTTCCATCTCGTGTTCACACCTGAATTGGTCGCCATTTTTAAAGCTCTGTGCCTTATTGAAACATGTGATGAGAATCTTTTCGTAATTTTTACCGACTCACTCAGCAGTGTACAGGCACTAAAAATCTTCAACCCGAGTGACGGTCTTGTGCGTAAGGTACGCCTACATATTTCACGAGTAGGGCAAAACCAAAAGAAGGTTAAGGTCTGCTGGATACCCAGACATGTGGGAATAGGAGGCAATGAGGCAGCGGATGCAGCGGCAAAGCGTGCAGCGGAAAGAACATGTTCGCTTCGACTCCCAATCCCGGCCAGGGACTTGTTCCCTCATATGTTGTATCACCTCCGTAAAGCCTGGCAACAATCGTGGGAAATGCTTGCAAGCAATAAATTATTCGAGATAAAGCCTGAACTCGGTGAGTGGCAGTGTGCATCGCGCCGATGTCGGCGAGAGGAGGTGGCCCTCTGCAGATTGCGTACCGGCCATACACTGGCCATCCATCGTTACATCCTTTGTGGGGAAGTGAGGCCGCCCTGCCGGCGTTGCGGAGCACCCTTGTCAGTGAGGCACGTGCTGACGTCCTGCCCTGGGTATAATCGAGAGAGGATCACACACTTTGGCGAGAGACAGGTACTCTTTCCAATGTCAGAGATGGTTGGTCACGACTCCCGTTTGATTGAAGAAGTGCTGACTTTCCTGAAGGCCATCAATTTTAGAATCATATATGACCCTGGTTAAGCGCAATATGCTCTGTGAGGACCTGAGCTGGGCACTGTTTGCACATACCCTGTGGGTCCTCCGGGTGACGCTGCGTGGGGAGCTGCCTGGCGCCGAGCGCCTGACTCCGCCTGTGGAGTCCTACACCCCGTGCTGGGAATGCACTGCCGTCCAGGGGGGGGCGGGCGTGGGTCGCATGAAAATGTGGCTTGCGCTTGTCTTCCATCGGACGGCAGCGCAGGGAGGAGTCCGCCTAGGTGCCCAACTGATTGTTGGGCGTCCGGGCGGACTCAGGGACTTCCCCGTACTTCTGGGCCCCCCAAGTCCAGGCCATTTCTTAACATGTTAACTGGGGAGCCATTTCCCCCAGTCAGCCGAAATGCCCCCAGTGCCCGGAAATTCGCCCCCCCAGTGAAATAGACAGATGACTTAAAGTTGACCAAATGCAGACTCACCTAACGAAAATAAGACAGAACACCACTCGATTATTATAACTTTGTTCTTTTTCTGGTCCCAAATTGCCAATCCACAAAAATTGTGTTAAAAAATTCTCCACCCGTGGCTGTCTACTACATCGTGCGAAGACGAAACAAAGCGCGTAGTTACGGGAAATCCCCGCAAAGCAGCATCAACTAATCACAACGCTGGAGATGAGCACTGACCCACAACCAAACATCCTGTTCTACCCGACTAGAAGCCCATATCCAGGGGCGCAGCCAGAGCTTT
Source organism: Lepas anatifera (assembly GCA_034440635.1). NCBI lineage: Eukaryota > Metazoa > Arthropoda > Thecostraca > Lepadidae > Lepas > Lepas anatifera. The sequence continues at coordinate 1,466,388 of JAOTON010000253.1, forward strand.
AGTATGGGGGCACACCAACTTTGAGGGGCACCCCGGGAGAAAAAGGGCACTTTTTAACGAAACCTAAAAAACTTTATCTTTGTTTATATCATTTTTGGGCATCTATGGTTCAATAAAAATGCAAATCAAGCATTGACGGAGAAGGAAAACTAGATTTAAAAAATCACAAAAATTTCATTGAAGTAGCCAAAACACGACAGTTTTGAATAGATTTAAGGGCAAATCAGCCAACTCATGCAAATACTTAACATCAGAGAAATCAGCGGAGCCTGTGATATCTGTTATCATGTGCAAGTTTAGAAATATTGGAGTCGAAAATTCATTTGTTATGCCCGCTGGTTTTGTCGTACCGACTGAGCGCTTGTTGAACGTAAATTAAGTTCCTCGCCTCCCACAACCGCCGTGGGACGAGGGGTGACATAGTGATTTTGGAAGAATACAATTTTTGCTGCCGGAATAATTTGGGAGATACCTTGTGAACGCGTTTATTAAGTTCCATATTCTCAAGGATCGGTCCCAATTAACGGTATTGAAAAGGTGAACAGGCCGGTGGTTTGGATGGGTATGGTGTGACAGGGTTGAAAATTGTGAAAACTAGTTCTTAATTTAAATAAATTAATAGAAATCCTGGATTAGAGGATTCTGCTCTGAGCTCAGGGGCACATGTCTTTTTATCATCCCTTCCCAGAAACCACCAGTATAATACTTTATATAACCAGGGATGCGTAGTCATCACAAGCCGTTTTAGCGATGCCTCATTCTTCGTTAGCTCCTTTCACAAGGGGAGTTTCCATTGTTCTTACTCCCCATCATTTCCAGACCAGCTCTGGGGTCCCCAGGTGTGGATCAGAGCCCTCCAGAGCAGCTTCCCCCATCCCCCCAGTTGTGCCTTCAGGGACTAGACTAGCTCAGTGACCCCGCCCCGAGATGATGGGAGTTGGCCTAGTGTTATTATTCTCTATCTATTCAAGACCACCTCAGGGGCCCCTGATGTAGATCAGGGCCCCCAGAGCAGTTCATGTTTCACCCAGGGATTTGGCTAGCTCAGTGGCCCCAGAGATTAGGTCATCAGACTAGCTCAATGGGCCCCAGATAGGCTCATAGGGCCTTAAACCAGTTCAAGAAGCCCCCGAACAGTTTAAGGCGCCAGATCACCTCAGGGGGCCTCAGGCCGACTTAAGGGGCTATCACAAGCTCAGCGCCCAGACCAGCTTAGGGTACCCCCAGAACCCAGATCCACTATTGGGGCCCAGATCAGCTCTTGGGACCCAAGATAATTTCAGGGGCCCCAAGTCAGGTCAGGGGCAAGATCAAGTCAGGGCAAGATCAAGTCAGGGGCACCAGATTAGTTCAGGGATCCCTCGCCAGCTCTGGGCCCAATCAGTTCAAAAGCCTCAGAGCTGTTCAGGGGACAGTAGATCGGCCCATAGGGCAACAGACTAGTTTTGGGGACAAACAATCAGATCAGTGTTCCCCGACCAGCTCGGGGCTCTGATCAGCTCGGGGGTACCACATCAAGTCAGGAGGAACTTAATCAGCCCAGGAGCCCCATACCAACTCAGGGGCCTCATCAGCCTCTGTGGGTCCAGCTCAGATCAGGACTTTACAGCTGCTCAGGAAATCACTTAATCAACCCAGGAGGCCCAGGTCGGCTTAAAGGGTACCATATTAGCTCAGGGGGCACCAGACTAACTCATAGGGCATCAGCTGGGCTCAGGAGGCACAATGATGACTCAGGAGGCACCAGATCAGCTAAGTGGGCATCAGTTCAGCTCAAGGAGCAATATTAATTATCAGGAGGCACCAGATCGATCAGCTCGAAGGCCCAAATAAATTCTTAGTCCCCAGACCAGAGTGGGGGTATAATCAGCTCAGGGAGCACTATATCAGCTCAAAGGACAAGGGATCAGCTTAGTCTTTCCCGACCAGCTCGGGGCCAAGATCAGCTCGGGAGGTACCAGATCAAGTCAGGAGGCACTTAATCAGTCCAGGAGCCCCATACCAGCTCAGGGGCCCTCATCAGTCTCAGTGGGCCCAGCTCAGCTCAGGGCCTTAGAGCTGCTAAGCTGCTAAGGAGATTTTTTAATCAACTCAGGAGGCCCAGATCAGCGCAAAGGGTACCAAATAAACGGCTCTGAGTGCGCCAAACTAGATCAGGGGCACCAGAATAGGTCAGAGGACATGGGATGGGCTCAGGAGGCACAATTATGGATCAGGGGGCACCAGATTGACTCAGGGGTACCAGATTAGCTTAGAGGGCATGTGATCAGCTCAAGGGGCCAAAACCAGCTCAGTGGGCACCAGATGAGCTCAAGGGGCACCAGATTAGCTCTGCCCGTACGATTATTGGCGACGATGAGGCATTAGCTGGAAACGGATTATGTGCTCTTACTCCTACTGGGTGCTTGAAAAGGCGACAGAATGGCCTAGCTGACGAAAAAAGCCTCTAAATTAGCAAACAATAGTTTTAATCGCTAAATGCGGTCTAGTTGCACCTAGGTTCAACGGCGAAGGGCACCAAATTTCGAGCGGCACGACACAAACGGGGTACACCGCCTAGCGATCATAAGGGCACTCCGGCACGGATGGGGGAGCACGTGCCCCCTGTGCCCCCCCTGGCTGCGCCCCTGCCCACATCTCAGCCAGTACCGTGACATTGCATGATGTTCTCATTTCACACACAGTCAATTGTCAGCGCTACGAACTCGTTCGTGGATGAGACGGGACACGGTGTAATCAAAGTGCGTAAGACTGGTTGCTGGTGTGGTGGTATGAAGTGCTTAGCCATTTTAGTGTGTTAAAACGATTAGTCTTAAACATTGATACAAGTCGCTTTTTCTGCGGTTTTATGACTACCGCTTTGGCTCCTTTTTAGCCTCAAATCAGGCTTTTGTATTGTTTATTTGGCTATTTTAGTGGAAATAAAACTTTGCCCCTCTTTTGTCCTTTTTCTAACTCGGTTTGATCTTTTTCGCTGAAAAAAACCTGACAGCCCTGGACAGCATCTATAATCTCTAGACATGGAATAACACAAAAATTGAGAACATTTTTAAACCCTAACGCGTCTAAGTTTCATTAAACCCCTTCAAAATGGGGTCTTGCTCCCCTGGAGACACTATAATGACCAGCACAAGAAATGCCCCCACTGACTTTTCCTAAAAGTACGGAGTGGGCGTCGCAACTGACGCCTCGTGCCGGGCGCTCCCTGCGCGGCGTTGCCTGGTGGATCTTGTGGGGTGTTGACTTTTTCAGTAAAGGAGGCGCTGACGTTTGCAGTGGGTGTGCTTTTCGCTGTTTGCTTTCCCATTCATCCGCACAGCGAGGAGTTGACACCGAAATTAGTATTGAATCTTTGAATTTCGCGTTCTTCTTGTCTCAGATGGAGCACTTTTAGTGATTGCACTGTTTTGGGCGCTTTATGGCCTTACCAGGCTGGTGCGCCCCCTAAGCCCAAATAACCAACCGACCAAACGTTTGAAATCCCAGTTATTCTAACTAATACTGTCCTACATGCTTTCTACGTGTCGTTGAACTACAAGTCCTACACTGTCAAATGTGGACCCATCTAGAAAGTGTCGAAATAATCCCGCTATCATGGAGAAGAACATTGCTCGGCTGAGTCGAAAGGTTTCAGAAAACAACTAGAAAAAAGTTCTCATGCATCATTGAGTCGCAAGAATCAGAACGTTGATGATTCTGACCTTCAACTTCATTATCCACCACGCGGGAAGCTAACGGCACTATAGGACTGGGTAGTGCTTGGGAGGGGTTCCTTGGCGTTATCGGAACCAGGGGCCAAAAAGTGTTCAGTGTGTCACCATTGAAATTGTCAAGCCCTAAATGTGTCACCAACCCAGGCTGCAAAATGTTGCACGTTTTGCGTTAGTAGGATACCAACGGATACTCCTGGGCGATCCTAGTTGCTGAAAAGCATTGGGAGTCCAAATTACAGGTGCAAAATTCGGAAATTTGTTCCGTTATTGGTCTGGAGGAAATATTTCGGCTAATTTTTGTCACTTTGCCCACCATGGACCGTCACCATTTAGAATGCCAAAATGGTAGGTTTTACGACCCCTGATCGGAACACCTGTTTCTCATCCCTGGCGATGACGTTGTTATCAACCATTGATATTCATCGAGCTTTAGGTGGGTATTACTTTCCATTTCCGTCGTGTTGCAATATTGTGCGACTTTTCACCGCGGCAGCTGAAAAATAGCATTTCATTTCATTGTTCGTGAAAAGAAGTTAACTGCAGGCTGGGGATCACTGTTGATCGTTATGAGGTCAAATTTAGAAGCGAGTAAAGATGCTAGTAAAACTTTAAAACGAGTATCTGTCAAATTCATATCATACATATCGAATATATAATTCGATAAATATCTGTATCGAATTGCAGGCGATTCCTTCATCCCTTCAAGTGTGCAACTACCCTGATTTCAGCATTTCGATTAAGATCTGTGTACTGTTGCTAGGGCTTCAGATTATATAAAAGTATTATTCATCGCTTCATTTGTGCTTAATTAGTGTGCTAGAACTTCCTAAAATTTCCTCGGAAGGCAACAGCCCTGTGTACGTATCTAGACCACAGAGAAAAGTCGAAAAATTTTCGTAACTCTTAAGATCATTCGTGCATCAGTTATGGAACGTTAACAAAGCTGCGGCGTTTACCATCGATCGGAAATGCAACTGCGGCATCGCTGGCGGCCGGCTCCAGTGATCCTCGGCTGGTACTGGCGGTGTTCGAGGTCAGGGGTCCCCGCAGGCACGGTAATGGCCGGTCTGTGCTGCCCCGGCGGGTCGCGGTGCCGCGGGGGGGCGGTGGCAGCCGATCGGGCACGGCACCGATCACTTCGACTGTACCACCGCAGGGTCAGGTGTTACGACGCCGATTCAGCGGCGCCGCGGCAGTCGCTGATCCGCTGTGGATGACAGAGGTGCCGGACGGGTGCAGGGACAGGTGTGGTTGTGCACACGGCTGATGGTGGTGGGAGTATTCTGGTGATGTGTACGCTGGGATGGGTAGAGGGGGCATGCGTCACCGACAGGTGTGTACACCACACTGATGGATGTTTATGGCAGGCGCATCAGATTAGGCAGCCACGGACCACCCAGCAGCGGACCGCCGCCGTGTCAGGTGCCCCCCGGGCGGCCCCTGGGACGCCGCAGGTGTGCGGACCAGGATAGCCGCCGGCTCAGCTGAGGGATGAACTGGCCAGGAACGAACGGTGTCAGTAGCGCTGTCTGAAAATACCGCGGCAATTTCAGCCAGCTTCTGTTTGTTTAAAACGTGTTTGTTTAATTATCAACGAGGTTTAGCCAGAATTTACACTTAAATAGAGTACAAACTCTTTGATTTGTAAAAAAATTCCAGCAATCATCATTTACGCTTAAAAAGCGAGCTGTGCAACAACCAGCTGGAGGCAGAATAAGCACTAAAGAGGGTTTTCCAGGCCAAACCTACGGCTCATTTAACATCAACTACCTCTTCCGCGGTTATTTCCAACAAATAGTGTTTTACTCTTACCCAGCAGGTTTTTTTGCAACTTATCTTTGTGTTTCTTGATATGGCGCCGAAATTGTTGCAGTGCTGCGCGCACCGCTTGCAGAGCTTGATGGGCATTCGTTTTGCCAATTAAAAAAACACATCAGGTCACCGCACCATGAGGTCATGCCTCACGATGTAAGGCAGATTTTCTCGACTCGAACTGCTTACTCTCGGACGTGATATGGAAATAAGGCATGACTTCAGTCGACCTTCCGTGACCTATTTTACCTCTTGTGACCCTCCAACATTCTGTCTAACGTTATAATTGTTGGGGTTTAACGGCACACCGACTGCCAAGGTTATGCGGTGTCACCAACTCTCACCCTGTCGGGAGCGACTTATTCAGAGGCACCGCCGGGAATCGAACCTGGGACTGCTGACTTAGGAGACTTCGATGTTATCCACTAAGCTAACCATCCCCCAACCGGTTTAACGCTGTTGGAGCTTTGATGACCTCTATGGGGGAGGGGGGGGCTCTGCACATGTTAAGCTAAATTTTAGCCTCTTAAGAACAAAACGTCGGGGGTCGAAAAGTAATTCTTGAATAATTTTAGGACTGAATCCGATTTAAATGCCCAAGTAGCCCCCTTGAAATAAAATGAGACATTTTGAGAAAATTCAAATTTTGGCCCTTTGTCATCTTTGACCTTTGCCTCCATCTCCATGTTACTAGATGGTTCACCATCGAGATGGTATGTGAGGTAAATCAATCGAAGTGCATATGTTTTCTGATCACTCCGATGGCTATATTATTGCGTTGTATGTGGCTGCCTACCAGATTCCTTAGCACTAACACACAGAGTGGCGTTATCGGCCACGATGGAAAAACATCAGGTATTTAACGCGCCCTTGAAGGTAGCCTAATGACCCAGGTAATGCAAACTTATATTAATCGCGAGCTCTCCTGACAACCAGCACCCTGAGTTTACCGTCATACTCCGTCAGATAGGGGCTTATCGCAAAGGATTGAGGCTGACACCCCCATCTTCCTGTGAGAGCAGAGTGGGGAAAAACAGAAAAAAACTGGGAGTAGGTACAGAATTTCTATTTCAGTTTTTTTGTTTGTTCGAGATCTTCTTTATCATAAACGATTTTTATCAACAATTTGTTATCATTTTGTCAAGTGAAATGCTGCTCCCCCGCTGTCGGAATCGAGTATCGGCACCCTCACGACAAGATTTGGCACCCACCTGATAGGTATTGCCGTCTAAAGGTCGCGCCCTTCGTTTTGGTGCCCCGCCCCCAACTCCGACCACGTGCCCCCCCTCCACCCCGATCGACAGGCCTGGACCCGCCTATTGACGTATAATTAGATATATAATTTAACTGTTCAATCTGTAAGTTTCTCCAAAGCTAGATTTCCCTCAACTGGAGTAGGTATTTTTAGCATAAATTTATCAAGTTCAACGACATACTGTCTCAGTGGGCTTTTTTTAATTTTTAATAAGTGTAGTCTGGCTCCTAATTCCCTTTCCACAGGATAAATATTGCCGACGAGGTGTAGCCTTGGTAGATGGTGCGTCATAAGACCCCAACAATCATTACAACTTATTTGTATAGGATAGTTTCCGCATGTCGTCTTCAGCTCTGCACCGTTAGCGCTTCATCTTTTCAATAATTATGCCTTTGTGACGAAACACTTGTGCTCGCCAATTCATTAACGCCCATAGGTGATGATACGTAACTTGCTGTTTGACGTAATTCTACCTCCCGTAATCTATTTTTCTGACGATATTTCGCTTGCCGTGATGCCAAATTCTCTATGTATTATTTAAACGTGTTTGTTTAATTATCAACGAGGTTTAGCCAGAATTTACACTTAAATAGAGTACAAACTCTTTGATTTGTAAAAACATTTCCAGCAATCATTTACCAAAAAAGTATAGTCTTCTGATCGCATTTATATTTAGGTATGTAAGGTGTACGTAAGTTTACTGATGTGTACACACGTAAAGACTATTGGTAATATATTCAGATTCTGGCTGTTAAGGTAGTATTAATATACTAAACATTGGCACTAGTTCATATCTTGCTTTGAACACTGAAAGCAACAATCAACTTCATTGAAAAACCTTCAAAGTACCCTTCAATATGGGGCTATCCAGAATTGTTTGAGACTTTTACTTTCGGGGAAAATGTCGAATGAAATTGTGAAGACGATCGGCGTTGTCCCACCGACAACTCCAAATTTCGTCATAGGGTGAGCGGTGAAGGTGGTCAGTAATCGTCTCGCGCAAGTTCCGCCAGAGTGGAATCCTACAGATTCGTCAATGGGGAGTGCCAAACGGTGGGTGCTTGCTGAAAGAAAGCAGGGGGATTATCTTCATTTTCATTCAAGATTCATTTTCGATGAATATTCTAACATAATGTTCTTAAACAATTTTAGTCGGAAGACGCACTAACTTTTTGTCAAAAAGACCAGAAGCAGCTTAACCAGCCGGGTAAAGCAGTCTTTTACTTCAAACACTCAACTCGGGAGTTTTCATTTTAGTTTATCTTTCCTTCTGTGAATTTTAGGCAATAGATCTTGAACAATAACATTCGAAGCTACATAAAGATTTTCTGGAAGACTGATTAAAGCGTGATGTCATTGCGATTTTGGCTGATTTATGAGGGGTTCTAGCATATAACATGCCTGCTGGCTGCTCCCGGGTTGGGGCAGAGGTGAGCCGGTGTCCCCGTTCCGCCGTCTAAGCGCTAGGGTGACATTTTACAGGCGCGCCACTGCCCATGTTGGGCGTCTCAGACCCCCTGTACAGACAATGACACATTAGAGCTTCTAAACTGTCTCTTTGCCCTTTCCCTATCCTTAACCCATCACCACTTGGGGCTCCGATTGGACCCTCTCGGTCTTTCAGAATATATCTGAGCCAATAAAATGTAATGTTCGCTGCTTTGTAGACTTTTAGGGTGATAAATATGACAAGTTTGGACCAAACATTTACATCAGGTCCAGCGCATTTTTAAGGAAAAGTCAGTGGGGGGGGCATTTCTTGTGCTGGCCATTATGCCATTATAGTGTCTTCAAGGGGTCAAGACCCCATTTTGAGGGGTTTAATAAAACTTAGACGCGTTAGTGTAAAAAAATGTTTCTCAATTTTTTAGTTATTCCAAGTCTAGATATTATAGATGCTGCCCAGGGCTGCCAGGTTTTTTCAGCGGAAAAGTTCAAACCGAGTTAGAAATATGTTTAAAGAGAGGCACAATTTTATTTCCACTAAAATAACCAAATAAACACCACAAGAGCCAGATTTGAGGCTAAAACGACCCCTAGCGATTGTCATAAAACCACAGAAAAAGCGACTTGTATCACTGTTTAAAACTAATTTTTGACAGTTTGATATTGACTTGACGCAATATTTTTAGCACTCTACCCATATAATAGGAAGCCAGGGGTTCCCTTCCAACCCCGCCTGGCCATCGAATGATTTTAGCCACATAACCAGAACATTTTTTGGGATCATCAATCACCCCCTCCCCCACCTTTTGACCAAAAATTTCCTGATCTCAGTCGAAATGGGAGTAAATCGGAAATTTGTATAACCAGCCGCTGCAGAAGGCAACGAGGAGCCCAAACCCGAAAAGTTTTTGGTACTAACGTAGAAAGCCTGCTGTCAGCATCAGGTTGAAGTTTGGCTGGCCCCCTCACTTTTTCCGGTGGCGACACTTATGCATGCTACCACCACAATAATAGATAAAAAGGCTAAGCACTCCATACCGCCACACCAGCAACCAGTCTTACGCACTTTGACTACACCGTGTCCCGTCTAATCCACGAACGAGCTCTTAGCGCTGACAACTGACTGCGTGCGAAATGAGAGCATTATGAAATGTCACGGTACTGGCTGGGATGTGGGCTTCCGGTCGGATAGAACAGGATGTTTGATTGGTTGTAGGCCAGCGTTCTTCTCCAGCGTTGTAATTAGTTGATGCTGAGGCCGCTTTGCCGGGATTTCCCGTAACTACGCGTTTTGTTTCGTCTTCGCACGATGGAGTAGACAGCCACGGGTGGAAATTTTTCAACACAATTTTTTGTGGATTGCCAATTCGGGCCCAGAATAAGAACAAAGTTATAATTATCCGGTGGTGTTCTGTCTTATTTTCGTTAGGCGAGTCTGCATTTGGTCAATTTTAAGTCATCTGTTTATTTCACGGGGGGCCAATTTGCAGGAACTGGGGGGGCATTTCGGCCGACTGTGGGGGGAATGGCACCCCAGTTATCATTAAAAAATGGCCTGATCAGGTCAGGTCAGCGAGTTATGATGTCATTGCTAAACTCATGTAGGGCTATTCTGTTCTTGAATGAGGCTGACAAAACCACATATCTCGGGTTCTACAAGAGCTAGATGAAGTTTCTAAACATCATTTGAAATCTCTTAAAACGAAAGATCCGCGTTCTGTCATCTATTTTGAGGTCAGGTCAATATCAAGGTCACCAGAGGTCACCAAAGATCACAGTCTTTGAAATTGTTTGTGTCCAAAACTTTGGAGCGAAACCATATAAAGTTAAAATTTTCTTAAGGTTGGTATCATAGTATTAATTTTGACAAGGATGCAAATGATATGCAACATGACCTTGATGCAAGTCCAGGGTCATAATGGGACCTTAACCTTTGCCCCGCCGGGGCCATCTATGGCCCCCTAAGGCTTTTTCAGGATAGCAGAAAAACGGCAAGTCGCAGCAACGCGGTTGATGGATCTACCTTTAACCCCATCATTTTCCCACCATCCCTGGAATTTTTTTACCCCAGGCCACACTAGGTCAAGGTCACCAGGTGAGGTCAACCAAGGTCACCTCACTTCAACTTTTGAGCTCTACCTTTCTAAGCTGATCGATCTGAAACTTTCTAGACCTAGTAATTGCCCTTCTGGGGTTTACAAAATATGTATCCGGGATTTCTCTTTTTCGTGACCTGAGGTCAGGTGACAGATGACCTACCCCATAGAAAAGCATAAGGAAAAGCTGTCTTATGATCTAAAAGTCACAAAAATTATTACAAATGCTCAGATTTCCAGAAAAAACATTCTTGGGTACACTTTCACGGGTTCCATGGGCAATACTTTCCCTTTGACCTATTGGAGGTCATCACAGGTCACCAGGGTCTAAAACAGTATTTTGACGATATATTTTGACCTAATCAAGCTAGAGCACTGAATTAAACATCGTCGTGTATGATGTCTGGTCGCTGGCTTTCATTTGATGTAGGCCAAGGTCACTTTCTGACCTTTCGTGACCTCAGGTCATATTAGGTCAAGAGGTGCCCTCTGGAGGTAAAACATTTGGCGAGAGGTCATTATGTTCCAAACAGGGGAGAAAGCTCGGGAATTTTTTTGCATCAAATGTATTTTACCAGATGTTAATACCTCTAATGGCATAAGATCTATGCACAGGTTTCTTAAGCATTACATATTCTAGTGGAACTAGCCTACCGTGACCTAACTTGATCTTTGGAGGTCAAACATTGACTGAAGTGTTTACACATGTGAGGTAAAATTATTCTGAATTTATGCGAGCTTTCCAATGCACTTTGCAGATTGGCGCTAACCCCCCATATTCACGGAGTTAAAAGGGGGCAATCGATGGCCCCGGTAGGGCGAAGGTGGCGCAGGGTCCCCGGGGGGCGCGGGTTGAAAGGTCATGCCGCATATGATTTTGATCCTTAGGTAAAAAAAACACCTTGATGTCTTTTGTGTTGTTCTAGGTCTCACGGTTCCCGAGTTATAAGTAGCTCAGTCGGCAGAGCGTTGGGCTGCGGTCTGCTGCTCAGAAGCATGCAGTGGCAGTGCGTGTGCAGGCTTGGGATCGGTTCCCCTGAGACCCTCCGGCGCTCAGTAGTTTACCAGACGTACAGGTCGGCTGGTAACTGGCTGGTGAGAGGGCGACCTGGGCGGGGAGGCCGTCCCTGTGCTTTGTGAGACGTTAAACATTGGCTTCTAAATTAACCCTTCATTGCGGGAGTTCCTCGTTCGGATGGTGGGGTCGGGGCCTCCGTGACAACTCCATTGATGACTTCAGTAAGGCTCCGGCTCTAAAAATCGAGCTTACAACAACTTGGACGAAATTTATAATAACAAATTCTAAATGGGTATAAATTCGACCCATTTTGGCCCGTGGTGGTGACGTCGCGGGTCAACGGCTATGGATTGAATTTGGATCCAGAGAAGAAAACGTTAGGGCTCTTCCAGTGCCGTTTTAATCTTTGTCCGTATCACTTGTTTTCCTAGATCGTAGAGGGACGGGGGGCTCGATCAGACTCTCCAGGCGTGATGTGTACGAAAAGAGCCCGGGCGGTGCCGGGTTAATGAATTCATGCGTGCCTCAGCGGCCAGGGATTCGCATCATAATTTTACAATACATCACATACTTTTCTGGGAACCTAAGATGATTTTGTTGGATGTTCCATTATTTGCGAAACAGCAGTCTATCGAACTGTTTCTCCAACAACCGAGCGTGACCGGCCCCTGCCTCCCGGAACAGAAGATTCGTAAGTGGGGCAGCCTCATTTCCGGAACTAAATCGACATTCCATGCTCGCAGATCGTGCCAGTAAGTGTCACTATCAGGCTGTTTAGTGTGTTTTCTGACCGAAACTCTATACTGGCCGACCGCAGGCGGAAACGTGCCGACTCTGGCCGACAGCTCGTAAAGTGCGTCTAATGCGGTCGTGGAGAGAGGCCGCTGATGAAGTTGCGAACTATGGAATGGGTGATATTTGTCACAGAAGTTGGCTTTTGAAATATGATGGGCGGGGCTAGCGGGTAACTGGATGGGAGGATACCGGGATATGGAAGGCAGTTGGGCACGTAGAGAAGGCCAGTTGTGGTGCAGACTTCGTGGTGTTGTGTTCCTGATTCCAAAACTATTTGCGTTTCCGTAACATTCGAGGACAAAAGCAAACTGTGCTCATTTTGTGTTCGATGGGGATAATTTGTTTGCTAACGGTGAGCGATCGTACGTTATATCTACTGAAATTTGCAAACCCAAAGGACAGAGCCAGTCAGGTGCCATGATATGATGCATAGCGTCAGGCCGGGCCTGGCCACTTTTGGCCAAAATTTCACGATCTCAGTCAAATGAGAGAAAGCCGGACATTCTTATATCCAGCCGCTGCGAAGGCAACGAGGAGTCCAAATTCGAACAGTTTTGATCCTAATGTTGAAATTTTTGTCAGCATCGTTGAAGTTTGGCTGCCCCTTTTTGCCGGTGCACACTTATGATATGATGGATGGGAATGTGATAGCGCTGCTCATTTATGGAATTCAAACTTTAATCTTGTAGATCGCACCAAAAATTATTTTCTTCATATTTGCATGTTCTGAAATTCCTGGCCGCCTAAGAAAGAGGAGTTCTCTGACCAGACATCACCCGCTCCCCTCCTCTTCACTGTTTTCTACGTCCTGACGTGTCAGTTGGCCATAAAACGGAGTGGATGGAACAACATTAAGCTCTGAAAAACTTTAAGTTCTCCACAAATGTAAGTTTTGCGCAAAATTAACTTGGGGAGTTGTCAGCACGCTCTGTAGGACTGATGTCTTACCTCAAATCCGATCGTAAAGGACCGCACTCTCCATACTAGATGTGAGCATCATTAAGGTTTGACATATTTTCAACGTTGCGCTTAGCTCCTTAGCTTGCAGATTTGTACTTTTGACCTTAACTTTAAACAGACTGACATGCCCTCACTATTAGTTCGTTCACAAAAGTTTCCACTTCTTTAGCTTTTTTGTCACAATTTTTTCAACGATTTTGTATTCGCTGTCACCTATTATTTGATCTGGTCATCACCTAAGACCGTGGGATCAAAGTGGTTTGGGTAGTGAAATTTCTTTATCCTTTTTATCATTTAAGACTGCTGGATGCACAATTTCAGGATTTTTTCTAGTACTGCGATGTTAACCTTGCATGAAAAGTTACTTTTAAACACAGAGTAAAGTCTAAGTCGGAAGTTAGTTATTATAAAAGTTATAAGCTGCTTATAAAGCCTAAGTTTGCTAAAGCCTAAGTTTATAAAGCCATGCCTGAAATTCCATGCCAAAATTCCATGCCTGAAATTTTTGTGCATGTGTTCCACGAAAACGACTAAGTAGCTAACATAATAATTTAGCTTCTAAAAATAATGATAACGATGATATGATTTATCATAATTCAGCTCCAGTCACTTGACTGAGCATTGTGGTTTGGCTAGACTTATTCTGCACATGTGAATTTGCACTTTGCAAGGACATATTTTACGGTCCAAGTATGAAAAGTAAGTTAAGCAGAGACGTAAGCTACAATACTGTTTCCACAACACTTCTACACCATATATTATGTTTCTCTTAGAGTAGACGCCCCGAGCTGTAAACCATTGACTCAGCTGACGGATTTTACAACAACAAAAAGCAGTGGAATTCATCATAAGCTTAACATGCGGAAGTATTAAACATAATTCAGTCTTACGCTTTCCATGCCCACAAACAGGAATCTTTAGCATCTGTCCCGGCTTAGGTCTGTGTCGGATCCAGACTCGTTTCAGAGGGGGGGGGCTAGGGAGCTCAACCCTGCCCCACATTTATCCCGTGTAATCTCTTGCTATGTGATTACTATAGATACGCAGGAATTTCGGTAATCTCGAGCCCCTAGCCACCATGTATCCTCCCCTGATCTGGCTACCTATATTTATCCACTGCATAAAACTCGAGTTAGTCTTGGTTTTGACAGAGAGCGTTGGAAATGCCAGACACAAAATAGATGACAAAGGATATGGCCTCTTTAGTTGTTTCAGAGAAAATTACACGTAAGACCCATTTTCTGCTGTGATCGGATAGGCTATTAGCGGATTGCTAACGACATCCAATACTTTCCTGCGCTCTCCTTTCCAGCAGCCTCATATCGCATCCAACACACTTGCCAGGACACACACGAGGGTGCGTAGAGACGCTTTGACAGCTATTTTCTTTCGTAAGTGCGTCTTTATTCTGCGGTGGGGCGAGCCATTGGCAAAAGAGCGTGTTATGCAGACTGTGCACCAGTGACGCCAAGCCATTTGGCGGACTCAAAGGCTCGGCAAAGAACCATCAATTGTAGATTTGGACAAGCATCTATTTCAGCCGCGTGTTCGCAACGCCGCACCAGTGCATTCTAGTATCAATCTCGATGTTAATGGAGCGCATCATAACTGAAAAGGCGCAGACAGTGTGCACTTGTATAATCTTTTTTAGGACGGTGGGTAAGGCTTCGACCGTTTGAAGACGTCAGGCTGAAAACGTTCTCCATGATGAAGTCCAGAAATCACAAATGCGGCCACCGCATCTCCATCAGTGTGATCAGTGATGTTTGGGACAGTGATAACTCGGACACTGATGTGTATCTTCCCAAGAAACCTCAGCTGAGGGAACGGAGAGGTGCCCTGACTACCAGACTGTTAAAAACGGCCCGTGAGTCTGGGCAATGCCGCTGCTCCGATCTCATGGAGTCCAGGAGGGCTCTGCGAGACAGTCTAGAACAGACTCTACCCTTTATGCCGACGGTGCAGACACCACCTTCTGAGAGCCCGGCTACCGATGGAGACCGTGCGTTACACCTGCGCCAGCCGCGCCGGCCCGCCAGAACCCTGCCCTCCAGGTCCACCGGCCGGCAGCGGCGGGCCGACAGCCGCTGCCAGACGCCCGGATCCCGGGTCCGCTCCATGTCTGTGGCGGCCGGACCTCGGATCCGCTCTGGATCCATGCCGGCGGCGGCGGAGGCTCAGTTGAGGTCCATGTCGCTGCCGCTGGACGTGCTGCGGGTGCGGCACTTCTCGCTGCAGGCGGTGCGCGGTATCCAGAGCCACTACTACCCGGAGGGCGGCTGGGGCTGGTGCGTGCTGGCGGCGGCGGCCCTGCTGGGCCTGTGTCCGGCAGGGCTGCAGCTCGGCTGCGGGGCGCTGCTGCGGGGGCTGCCCGCGCGGCTGCGGCCGGAGCGCACCGCCGAGCGCCGGCTCACCGCCGAGATGCCGGGGACAGGTCAGTGCCGCTGCAGAAATAGCAGCTTCAGGTCAGTGTCGCTGCAGAAATAGCAGCCACAAGTCAGTTTCGCTGCAGAAATATCATCCACAGGTCAGTGCCGCTGCAGAAATAGCAGCCACAGGTCAGTGCCGCTGCAGAAATATAAACCGCAGGTAAGTGCCGCTGCAGAAATAGCAGCTACAGGTCAGTGCTGCAGTAGAAATAGCAGCCACAGGTCAGTGCCGCTGCAACAATAACAGCTGCAGGCCAGTGCCGCTGCAGAAATAGCAGCTACAGGTCAGTGTCGCTGAATAAATATCCACCACAGTTTAGTATGGTGCAGAGATACTAGTGAAACTTCAGTGTCTTTGCAAAAATACTAGCCACACATCAGTGTCATTGCGGAAATATCAGTCACAGTTCAGCGACACTGAAGAAATAACAGCCACATATCAATGTCGCTGAATAAATATCCACCACAGTTTAGTATGGTGCAGAGATACTAGTGAAACTTCAGTGTCTTTGCAAAAATACTAGCCACACATCAGTGTCATTGCGGAAATATCAGTCACAGTTCAGCGACACTGAAGAAATAACAGCCACATATCAATGTCGCTGAAGAAATATCGGCCCAATGTCAGTGTCAATGCAGAAATATCCGCACAGGTCAGTACTGCTGCAGAAATACTAGCCAAAGATCAGTGTCACTGCAGAAATACCAGTCATAGGTCAGTGCCAGTGCACAAAAGCAGGCCACAGGTCAATGTCACTGCAAAAATGGAAGTTATATGGGCCATTCTAGGGCAAATCGTCCAGCTAGGCACCAAAAAAGTCACCATGACCCCTTAGATTTCCACCAAATTTTTTATTCAAGGTCCCCTATACAAAAGAAAAATTCGGGCCCATTTTCAGGTCCCAAGATCAAAGAGGTCACCAGATAGAGACCATCAAAGTTTCAAGGTCAACGCAAACATTGAAGCAGAAATAAGCTTGTATCCTAAAAGTGGATTATGAAATTAATCAGAATTGATACCAGTGGATGAAAGATGCAACGGGCTATATATGAAAATTAAAAACTTTGACCTAAGGTCAGGTTTCGACCTCATGACCTTGTCACCTTTTCTTGGAATTTAGATTTTTTGAAAAGTCATATTTTCAATTTTCACTGGGTAGTCCTCAGGGTATAGGCTAACCAGCCGTGGGGGATTTTCTTTGTAACTTGAATTAAAAAAACAGGTCACGGAGGTCATCCCCAAGGGAAAAACCCAATTGCAGGTACCTTTTGAGCGGATACGCTACAACATGGCTGATATGGATGTCAAATGAAAGCTGATCACTTACCTTACGACAGATTTTGCACCATTACTTGTGCCTTGAATCTGAAGCGACCCATGTTACCTTACTAAATGACCTAGCTTGACCTTATACGTCATTTAAAAGAAAAGTACGCAAACATGTCGCTACCGATTTCATTTCAAGCCTTGACAGGTTTATGGTGCTTAAGATATGTTGGAGCATTACACAGCCATGCCGAACTCGGGTGACCTTAGTTTATGACCTAAAATGACCTCTGCTATTTTATCGCACTACACCATGGTCGAGACGCCTACCATTTGAAAGGTCATTTGGCGACCAGTTTGTTGATATCAGATGCGTCACACATATAAAGATCCTGTGGATGGAACAAGAGATTTCCCTGTGGTATAATTGGTCTTGAGTTGTACGCGTTGCAGCAATAAATATGCAATCATAAGCAATTACAAGCGACAAAACTGGAACAAAAAAACACAGTTTGCTTCAGCATCTGCTACAATATCAACCAACAAAACTGGGACAAAAAGTTTGTTTCAGTGTCTGATACGCACATCATTTCACTCAACATTCTTTTTACTTTCACGCAGGCTTCAGCCCTGGACACTTCGAACACAGTGCTCGTCAGAGGACGACATATGTTGCGCAGCAGTTGTTGTCTTGCCCAGCGGAACGATACGATGAAATATTTAAGTGCCTTTTACCAGCCTGGTATCACGGAAACGCTTTCCCAGCTTACTGGCCATACTGGTTAAAGCAGCGCTCGTCACAAAAATAGCTTAATATTATCCCTGAGGCTTGTTTTGCAGTAAACAAAAATCTTCCAGCTCATCAAAGTTATTCATTCACTCTCTGGACCCATGACCCACGCGGCACACTTCATAGCCACCGATACAATCACGCGTATTTTTTCCCGTTTAAAGTGGTGAAAAAGTGCCACTCGCGCTCAGAGCCATAATTCAGCTGATGGTGACAGATATTCGGAAAGTTGTACTGGTTTTAAACTGTCCGGCGCAACCAGTTGGGAATTAATGTAATTTTTAGATGCCCGGATTAGAGTATCAGATGTGTGGAATTAGTACAGACTGAACGGTTGCGAATTCCGCTGTGTTGTGCACGAGAAAATCAGAACTAAAGCAAAAACTTTGCTGGCTCTTCTTACGAGTGTAAAGAACGAATGGATGTATTCCCAGCACTAAAGGTTGTCCCAATAAAAACCGTGCGTTGAATCTTGTGCGAAATGATTTAAAAATTTATTTCGAATAATTTTTTTGTCCCATTTTGGCGGTTGATATCGTAGCAGATGTTGAAACACACTGTTTTTTGTTCCAGTTTTGTCGTTTGGTATTGTTTATGATTGCATATTTATTGCGGCAACGCGTACAACTCAAGACCAATTATACCACATAAAAATTTAATGTTCAATCCACAGGATCTTTACATGTATGAAGCATCTGATCATAGGCGGATCCAGGGGGCAAGGGGGGCACGTACCCCCCCGATCGACCCTCGGCGCCCCCCTGAAAGGTCAATGGCGCCCCCCTGAAATGTCGCTTCCCACCCCCCTAGGATACGAAAGTCGGCGCCCACCGATAGGATTTGGCGCCCACCTGATAGGTTTTGCCGGTCATAAGTGGCGCCCCCCTGGTCCGGGTGGCGCCCCCCCGGGAAGGTGCCCCCTCCGATTGGCAATCCTGGATCCGCCTATGCATCTGATAACAACAAACTGGCGGCCAAATAGCCTTTCAAACGGTAGGCATCTTGACTATGGTGTAATGTGATTAAATAGCAGAGGTCATCTTAGCTCATGGACTAAGGTCACCCGAGTTCGGCATGACTTTGTAATGCTCCAACATATCTGAAGCACCATGAACCTGTCAAAGCTTGAAATGAAATCGGTAGCGACATGTTTGCGTACTTTTCTTTTAAATGACATGTAAGGTCAAGCTAGGTCATTTAGTCAGGTCACAAGGGTCGTTTCATGTCCAAGGCGCAAGTAATGGCGCGAAATCTGTGTTAGGTAAGTGATCAGCTTTAATTTAACATCCTAATCAGCCATGTTGTAGCGTATCCGCACAAAAGGTACTTGCAAGGAGCGTTTTGCCCCCAGGTGATGACCTCTGTAACCTATTTCTTAATCTGAGTTGCAAAGAAAATCACCCACTACTGGTTAGCTTATACCCTGAGGGCACCCAGTGAAAAATTGAAAAAAATTGGAAATAAGACTTTTGAAAAATTATTAATTCAAAGAAAAGGTCCCAATGTTACGCGGTCAAAACTTAACCTGAGTTCAAAGTTTTTTATTTTTCCTTATAGAGCCTGTTGTATATTCTATCTATTGGTACCAATTTTAATCAATTTCGATCAGCCACTTTTAAGATACAACATTATTTCTGCTTTAATGTTTGCGTTGACCTCGAAACTTTGATGACCTCTATCTGGTAACCTCTTTAACATTGGGACCTGAGAATGGGCCCAATATTTTTCTTTTGTATAGTGGACACGACACTAGGTACAAACTTTGGTGGAAACCTAAGGGGTGATGGTGAACTCGCCTGGACGATTTGTCCTGGAATGACCCATATATCAGTGCTGCAGAATAATACCAGTCATATGTCACTGCTGGTGCAGAAATACGAGGGATGGGTCAATGTCACTGCAGAAAACACAGGCCGCAAGACCGCATAAGTAGTATCGAATCAAACCTTTAAAATATTGTCCCACCCCATCATATTACATCTTCCCTGTATTATTTACATACAATGGCGGGCCAATTACGTCTAGACCTCCACTGGTGACCTCAATTGAAGATAAACCAAAGCCTTTGTAATCTATTGAACGCAGTTTCATAGGTTATAGGCTCTGACCTCTGACTATATCGACATATGGTCTCCGAAGCACACTTCGGTAAGCTGAAACCACTACCGCTACCAACGCTACTTTTACAAAATCGCGAAACTACTACCTGCCACTCCACTATTGCTACTTGTTATTATAAAGATCTCCTAAGGGGCGGCCCGAAGGTTTTTTTCATTGCTCTTTATGAAATAAATTTGAAGGAAAAATATTGCTTATTTCTAGAGAACAAAAACGTTGTTTTATTGCAAAATATTCAGAGAAAATCACGTAACAAAAACACACTCAGTCTCATTCTGATATTTTTTCGATGGAACATATAGAGCCAGAAAATATTTCTCACAATCTCCATCTCGCGATTTTGTTTGAGCCGGTGATCCCCTAAACAGGCCAGTGGAAGCGGTGCCGTGTTTGAATTCTCGTGAGCCCGTTAACTGCAACTCCGCTGAGTGTAGCAGCCGCTGCCGCTCCTCGGCTACCATTTGGAGAGTCTGCAAGTACAGCGGAAACGCGGAGCAAAGCAGCGGAGCGTCCAACTCTGTATTTTCTTGTAGTAGCATTTGTTGATCAGTTACTAGGCTGATTATCTTACAACACTCGAAAAAGTAATAATAGGTGCTGCCACCACTGCTCGACTTTGATATGCATACGGCGCTATTGTTTGTTGGCAGCCTGTTAGGCCTTTTCATTATTTAATTGCGATTAATGGCCGTGAAATTATGAATTAGAGCAAGTTAGGCCAGTGCTTGAATGCTGCATTAACTGACTCTTATTCTTTTCCTATGGCATTCCCCTTCCCCATCTTTCTTTCACGAGCCTCAAACACAATGTCTTGTGGACGAAAAGAATAAAAACCTTCCTTATTGTTAATCTCGGTTGAATAAACTGATACTGATGCTGACGCAAGCGCAATTCATTCGCGTAACTGGAAACATCTGCGCATTTGAGTGATCATCACCGTGCTTCAAAGGCGACACATCTCTCTGAATCGCGGCCATGCCTACAATTTGCGAGGCGGCATCTGCGATCAAACGTCTTTCAGGGCGCTATTGGGTCATCCTCGCCGAATGTGTGAGCAGTTGGAGGCGGTAGCTGTGGTTGAGCCGGCTGCCGCTGGTGTCGCTACCGTCGCCAGTTGAGGTGCGTGGTTCTAGGGCTCCCAGTGGCCAGCGGGCGCAGCCCAGGTGCAGAGCGTGGGTTCCTTCGGACGCGGGGGCAGCGGTTGGCCCACCATGCGCGCTTCACAGTGGCGGGAGGAATTGGCCGAACCCTGCATAGTGTCGCTGTGGGGAGAAGGAACCCGTCTGGTGCGCCTACCCGTGGACAGAATGCCGCTGGTTGAACTTACTATTAACAGAGATGTGTGGTATTTCATGTGACTCCTTTATTACTTCCAATGGAAAATATCCGATATTCCTTCGTAGGCTGCTGAAAACTGCGTACCACGGAACACTGAAAAAATGACGTATGCTTTGATGAAGGTAGATCCGTTAAGAAATTGTTTATCACGCGCCCCACTGGGGCCCCGGCATGACGCATCCCGCTGGGGGGCGTATTTCACCCCTCTCCCTCCTTATCTCATTTCCCATGAAAGCTAAATAATAATTACGGACAGTGTTCGAAAGCTCTTGACGAGACAAAGAGAAATTATAGGGAATATCTTTTACGTCAGTTCAATATTGAGGTCAGCATAGGTCAAAGAAGGTTCCATAGGCTTACAACAGGGCAGTGTACGTTTCCCCCTCTAGATTTTTACTCAGCGGAGCTAGAGTAAATATTTATGTATCATTGGATTCCTCTCATCGTTGCGAATCGAATGATGAGGAATGTTTGAGGATTTCGGCTTTATCTATCCAGTATTTACTGAAAACGAGCTCTTTCTATTTTTACCGTAGACTTTGTGGTGACCAAAAAAATTGACCCCACCTTAGGTCAACAATATCAAAATTCCGAGATAGAAGATTTTAAGACACTAATGACCTCATCATACTTTTAAAGTTTCAAACTGATCGGTTGGCTGATGTTCCTTAGGCGCCGCTTCAAACTCGTGATTTTAGGTTTTAAGGTCGGGTCGCTTGGCCTTGAATAGCTCCTTTGTCTGACATGAGCTGACATAAAAAATTGGTCAGATGCGTGAAATTGATCAGGAATAAGGTACTGTAAGTTTCGTTATTCTACATCTCTTCGTTTTTGCTTTATCTGGGGAAAACCAGGAGGGGACGAATTTCGCCCCGCCCCCCGTGGGGCGCATGTTATAGAAAAATGACTAGCGACAAGCATCAACAACACAAGAAGCCGATTCTCCGTCTTTTTAGCGATGATGTTTCAGCTTCCATTCAGTCAAGTATGCTGGAATAATGCTAACGGAGGTTATTTGCAGAGCCGGGCGCTCCGTTACCTTAGTCCGCTGCTTCGCCACTTGCCGATTCACAAAATGTTATTGGAGTAGCGGAAGTAGTTTTTATAAGCAGAAAGTAGCAGAGAAGGGAGTAGTAGACTTATAAGAGGTCAAAAAGGACTACTGCTACCGGCAGCTTGTTAACACGCACAGTAGAGAGGGGTTCAGTGTCGACGAGGAGCGGAGGGGGTCCTAAAGTGCCCCCTGAGATATCGGAAACCAAGAGGGTTAGAAAAACGCCCGTTGTGAGGAGGGAGTGTGGGGGCGATGGTGATCTACCTTATGGCAACGTTTTATTAACCTCGTTCAATTTCTCAAGGTCAAACGAGGTCCTAAGGTCAAATAAGGGGCGTGCAGGAGACCCACTGGGAAATGCCATAATTATGCGAAAAAAGCCGGGAACACACCAAAAATGGACTAAAGTCATAGACAAAAGATCCCACCCACTGTTCTCTGAAATTTTTAGGTCAAGCTCGTTCAAAGCTCAAGGAATTATGACGTAACAATATGACATATTCCTAATTATGTGTGTACAATATAACCACTACTATAGCAGCCTTTGGGCGGGAAATGAGGGTTTTACCTTTAAAAAGATATTTAACCTTGACCTGTGACCTTGACCCTGAGTAGCCTTAACCATGAAGTTATAGCATAACACATCATACGAAATAATAACATCTGACTGGAATACTGGGGTCAGTGACCTTGACCTTCTCATTGACCTTCATGTGGGTTGACCTTGACATACTACCTGATTATCTGACGTTATGACGTCGCCACTCTGTCTACAGTGCAGGCGAACTGGTGCGACCGCACGATTGCGGCGGTCTCAAAATATAGGCCTGACTTTAAAAGTCTATAAGTAAAATAAATATTCACCCATTTTGAAAATTTCACCGATCGACGAGCTCAAAAATGTTCTCAAATTTGGCTAAGTAGCGTTTGCCGGCGGCGAGTGGTTCTTCGGCCACCTTGGAAAAATAGTAGGAATTAAGTCTTAGCCAGGCGTATGTATCTTAAGTATCATAATATGCATGTATCGTAAATCGTATCGTAGTGTTATGTATCGTAAGTAGCGGCAATGAAAGTAGTGGTAGCGGTTTTAAAAGTTGGTAGCGGGACCCGCATCTGCCTAAAGTGCACCATGCATTATCGGAATTGTACTTTGCATGAAGGTCGGCTTCTAACATGCGGAGTATTTTGGACTCCAAAAGAACATTTCTTTTCCATTACCTAGCCCTTGTACCAAAAACCATCAAAATGGTGGTAAGAAAGTGAAAGGTGACCATAACCGATGTGGCATTCTAAATTAACTCTACGGTGGTGTGGTATTCTAGGTAGCATTAATTTTTCCAGGCCCAAATTCTGGGCCCAACCCACTTTATTTAGATTAATGTCCTCTCTCCAGGGGGAACGATCTATTTCTCTTAGCTTGAGACCAGTAATTATGAACTGAGGAAGGTAACCCCTACTTGTCTCTGATTTATTTGTAATCATACTCATAGGTGGGGCTTGGTACCAGAAGCCAAGGTATTGCCCAAACATGTTATATCACCGAGCAATAAAAACATAAAAATTGGGAAGGATGTCAAGTCAGCTCCTTGCGAATCTCAGCAATTGAAATTGAGAAAAACTGCGATATTTTCGATGTCAACTCTTCAAGACATTTAGTTTATTCTTTCACACACAGTTGTTGTAGAGGTAGATGGTGTTATAGAAAAGATACCGCACAAATAACGGCTAAGTGATATAGATATAAGCTTTTGATGCTCTATGCCATATGCTCGAGCCAGACTCCAGAACAGATAGAAGCTTCCAGTCTTCACGATCAAAGTTGACATCATGAACTATTCGAGATATGCTACAATGGCTGGGTTGATTCATTTCAGTAGCTCCAAATCTGTTTTTTTTTTTGTCTTTTTACTGTTAACCTGCAATATTTACCGACGGTATAACTGTTTGATTTCAGTAGTTCCAGCATGGCAAATTAAAACAAAATCTGATAAGAAATCGAGGGAAAACCGTTCCATGGTGCGAACTTTCCTCATGAATGCGTTCGAAATTGGTGCATTATTCTGACGATCTCCCAAGCGAAAGGCGAGCCTTCGCTTGCCTTAGCCTTAGGCGAGCCTTCAGTACACACGCCAGGCGTATCAGTCCGTACTTACGGGATCGGCAAAGGTCAGAGCTGAAAGTGAGCACTCGCGAAGTCTGGCGGGCCGCCCGTTGGAATGGTACGGGTGCTTTTAACCTGATCAGCTCTGATGTAACCTACTGGCCACCCCCCAATCCTTTGTGATGGGGCTGATGGGAACAGACCAAACCCACTCAACCCTGATTTCTTTGCAACGTGGGTGGGCGTTGATTTCGCTTCAAATGCAATTACTCGCAACTCATTCAGTACTTGATTAAGTATTTCGGGGAAGAAAAGGATAAATATGTGTTCAATGGTAATTTTTCGGTCTTAATGACGTGCTAGCTGGCTAAAGCTTGACGGCGTAACCATCTGTTCCTGTGTCGGAAGAATTGCGTGGGTCAGATCCCACTCGTCCAGACTTCGGCGGGGCTAGAAACCGGAACCTACGACTAAGCAAGCACACCTCACCCACGCATTTCCAATATCCTAGTGGGAACATGGTGTTCACGTTCAACGTTCCGGTACTGATGATTTATGAAAGAGATTTTTCTCTCTCGATCTGTAGATGTTCCACTTGCTGAAAAGCAGCCACATGGCTGATGAGAAAAAATCTAGATAAAGCACACCGGTCGGTAGGAAGAATTTTGATAGTACATTGACCTCGAGATCCGCGGCCACTGAAGTCGATGCTATTGATGCCAGCCCGTTTCTGTTTGATGCCGTTCTTCGGGCCGTTTTACGAGGTGCGCTGACGAGCTTCTGAATGGCAGTGGAAAGCGCCACAGCCTGCCACTGTCAAGTTAATGCGAAACGGTCAACGGCTGGGTAAATTCATCGACGGCGAGAGAGGAAACGGCCGAATCACTCGTCTGTGCGATCGATTTGGCAGTGATTGTAGTTGGAGTCCGGCTCAGTGGGACGACAACTCCCCATTACCTCTGAGCGGCGCTGGTGCCGGCTGGTTAGTTGGCAACAGAAGCTGTGACGAGGTGCCTCGTCCCGATCCCCGCCGTCTGATGGTGGGGATCGGAGCAGACCTACCGGAGTGTCGTGAGGAGGCGCCTCGTCCCGATTCCCACCGTCTAATGGTGGGGATCGGAGCAGAGCTACCGGAGTGTCGTGAGGAGGCGTCTTGCCCCGATTCCCGCCGTCTGATGGTGGGGATCGGAGCAGACCTACCGGAGTGTCGTGAGGAGGCGCCTCGTCCCGATCCCCACCGTCTGATTGTGGGGATCGGAGCAGACCTACCGGAGTGTCGTGAGGAGGCGCCTTGTCCCGCTCCCCAGCGTCTGATTGTGGGGATCGGAGCAGACCTACCGGAGTGTCGTGAGGAGGCGCCTTGCCCCGCTCCCCAGCGTCTGATTGTGGGCTCCGGAGCAAACCTCACTGCAGCCTGGCCCGACAGCACCAACTGCACCATCACCCGGACCGACTGCTCCAGCAGTCCTGCCCATCACAGCTGTCCCTGCAGTCCTGCCATCACAGCTGTCCGTGCAGTCCTATCCATCACAGCTACCCCTGCAGTCTGGCCCATCACAGCTGTCTTTGCAGTTGTGCCCATCACAGCTGTCTCTGTAGTCTTGCACATCACAGCTGTCCCTGCCGTCCTGTCCATCTCAGCTGCCCGTGCAGTCCTGTCCTTCACAGCTGCTCCTGTAATCCTGTCCATCACAGCTGTCCCTATAGTCTTTCCCATCACAGCTCTCCCTATAGTCCTGCCCATCTCAGCTGTCCCTGCTGTCCTATCCATCACAGCTGTCCCTGTAGTCCTGCCCATCACAGCTGTCCCTATAGTCCTACCCATCACAGTTGTCAGTGCTGGTTAGAGATTATGTTCGGCACTTCAGAAGAGCATTTAGCGTAGAGGTCTGCATGGGATGTAATGAAATGGGAGGAGAT
This sequence comes from Lepas anatifera, assembly GCA_034440635.1. Classification (NCBI taxonomy): domain Eukaryota; kingdom Metazoa; phylum Arthropoda; class Thecostraca; family Lepadidae; genus Lepas; species Lepas anatifera. The sequence continues at coordinate 1,492,500 of JAOTON010000253.1, forward strand.
GGGATGAAATGTTCCAGGTTTTATTTGGGACGGGACGCAATATGACAGTCTCTTGCAAAGCTCTCCGAAAAGAGATACAGATACAGATGTATTCTAACAGGGTCCACATCAGGTATGGTTTTTCGCCCATTCACGTTAGTTATTGAAAAGTAAACAAACAGGTTAAAATTGACAGACACACGCAAACAGCCACTAATGAAATCTGCAGTATTGAAAAGCCTAAAAATGTAAAAACAAAAAGAGAATTAGAAGGGAAGGGATAATTTCTATTAATTTCTATAGAAGGGAAGGGATCATTTTTATTAATGCTCTGGGACAGGGAAAATAGGGACAAACAAGGATGAATTCCCAAATGTTGTCCCCTACTGGTACCAACTTTACACCAAGGCCAAAGGCGAGCCTGTGGCTGAGAAGTAATTAAGGGGGACATTTTATTGTGCTGGATTTTCCTCGGAAACTAGAAAAATTAAGAAAACAAGGTATTGTGATAATCGTAATCTTAAATGGCTCTAAAACTTGCCAAAAGTATTATGGAATTCCCTTGATCCTTTCTAGAATAAACAAGGTCAAAATATGTCAAATTGGATTCCCCTTTAATACGAGAAGGTACAGGGTACCGTACCAGGTTCTTCGGTATGAAAGACGGGTACTCTCTTGCCTCCCAGGATTTCAGCTTCCGAGTTATAGGCAGCGAAAGATGGAGGGTGGGCTAGATAGCCTGTCTTGATCTCATTCGAAAATGTCAGAGGAGGGTGCCAGTACCATTTTTTTGTAACCGCTACCACTACATCCGCTATCTTGGCTGGCTGAAACCGCCACCGCTCAGAGCGCTAATTTTTCCAAATCGCGGAACCGCTACCCGCTACTCCGCTTTTTGGCTATCGCTGCTTTCTTCTCTAAATCACTTCTAAAGCGTTACCCAAAAACTGTTCTTCATTTTTTATTAATGAGAGCTATAATTTTAAAACTAATTTGTCGGAAACTGTAAAGAAGACCACGAAACGGGTATATTCAGTACGGCAGTGCTGGAACACTGTTTTTGAATATCTGTGGAAGACCTTAGGGGAGCGAGTAAAGCCCCCTCCCCCCACTCCGGCCGTACCAACGCGTGTTAAGGTTGAGCACATTTCTTATCATGGGGAAAATACATATTTTATTTGAATAATCAGTGAAACATAGGTTAAGTACTGAATAAATAGAAAAAAAAACACCTCCTGGGTCTCACCTGGAGAGATTTCGGGACCAGAGGGTATTTTTCTCATACAATCTCAAACCTCGATCTAACTGATGGTGTTCAGGGCCTCCAGGCTAAATAAGAAATATATCTTAAAAAATACCGAGCGGAAAACCCGTAAATGGAAAGCTTAAGCGGCCGACCCGGTTTTCAGGCCCGGCGGATTCCCTTGGTAAGGAGCGATCTGGCTCCTTAAGAACCCTTCCAAGCCAAGAGAGAGGAGGCTGGCAACACCATATAACCGTGACAGTGAGTGTGTGGAAAACCAGCCAAAAATGGTATTAAATAGAGAAAGCTTACCGATCGCGCTTTGAATCTTAATTTTTCTGAGACTAAGCATGTCAGAATAGATGTCATAAAATCCAGATCTAATAGAATACAATTTGACAGTTGTATAGAGTACTTTTTTACCTACCACGATGCGCGGGCATTTCACGCCAGCCAAATGATTCATGGCATATTCCAGCACTGAAGCACGCGTTCTCGAAGTAACGTATTAGACTTGATCTATGAATTTGTTCGTGGGCATCATTAACTGAAATACTATAGGGCTGTAGTTCTCTGAAGAAATATCCGACCCTAATTAGCATAAATCTTAGAAGGTAGTCATTTAAGCAGGCATATCATTCTAGAAGCTACATTAGGGACATATGTTGAAACTTAACCAAACCAATATTTTACCAGGACTGTTGTTCTTGTATTTATTTTTTTCTGATATTTTTGCATCATGATATTCCATTTGAACTACACACCGTTGGCAGTTTCTTTGCAAATTTTCTGGCTACCGCCGGTATTTTCGCCGAAGAGGACCGCGGCGGCGGCGGGCGCCGGCCGTTCGGCCGAGGCTGACAATTTGTGAGTCGATCTGAAGCCGGAGAGTCGATTGCGGCATATACCAGCGTCGATGGGGCGGCCCGGAGCCCGCCGCATACCAACACGCCGGCTAGCCTGAGACACGGGCGACACAAATGCCTGCTGGCCGCTATAGCGACGTTGACGCGCGCTCCGCCAGAAATTGGGCTGGATCGTGGAGGAATATGTTGCTGAAGTACAGTCAAATGGCGCGGAAAATGACGGACAAAACGCCGATTTGATGCAAGCCAATGGCTGTTGACGTAGCTGAGAGTGGTGTAGAGTGTAATGGAGGCTGCATTCCGGGCACTCGAATGCCACTGAATGCTAAAGGTCCATGAATGTTTGTCCATCAGTTCACATCAGGCCTCTGGAAATATTATTGTAAGCCATGCAAAACTCGCTACTGCTGTGCAATGTGCATGGAGACGAATTATGCTGATAGTTCCAGGAAGGTTTCTTGCTAGTGGTCTGAAACTGGCCCAGAACTCCTGGAAACTTTATCGACTTTGACTGTTTCGCGAAAATGCTAGTGTGCGTGTGCCCTTGCCTTGTGTCGCTCTCAGTGATGCCAAAAATGCAACGGTGTTTACCGATAGACGGAATAGATTCCGTGATCTACTCGGTATTGAGAGAACAATGAGTACAGTCTGGATTAGAACACTAGCTAAGAATGTCTCCGTCGGTTTAGACAGACAAGATGCAGGTCTGCCAGCAGCCACGCCGCCTACCAGCGAAAGCTGACGTCAGCAGCACCGCGTCTAAGACAACATGTGGAGGACGTCGGAGTTACCTCCCTGCAGGTCCACCTCGCTGCCTTCGCTGGCGCCCTCGCTGGCGCGCGGCGCCCGCCGCGGTAGCGCCCTCAGTGGAGGCGCCGGCGACTCCGGGCTGGAGTCGGAGCCTGCCAGTGGAGTGTCGGGGGCGCCGCGGGCCGGCCTAAGCGGAGGCGCCCGCTGCCGCCCGCTGACTGCCACCATCGCCCAGCACTACTACCTGGAGGGCGCCTGGGGCTGGGTGGTGGTGCTGTGCCACGTGCTGTTGAACGTGCTGCTGCACGGCGAGCAGATGTCCTGTGGCTTAATGACAGCCCTGGCACGCGCCGAGTTCGACCAACCAGGCGCCGGCGCCGGTGAGTGACGTCACAGTCTGCAGTCAATGGCAGCCGGGGCATGTTCCTAGCCTTGTATATTGTAAGTACCGTGAGTTTCGAAGACTTTCTCAGATATTCTATCTGTACGCAATGTTGTAGGATAATAGGAGTGGTAATCCCATTATATTTCTATCTTATTTTGTGTTTATATATTCATATTTTCATCCTTACCGGCTAAGAGTAGTTTCTGTTTTGACGTTAGCCGTGATTTCCCGGTCATTTTTCACTTCCAAAGGCGAACCAGGAATGTCGATAGTTGTTCTTCGAACTCTTATTGGGCAGGTTTAGAGCAGAAACTTAATTGAAAAGTTAAAAGTAATAGAAAGGAAAAGCAATGCTTTTGACCTGCTAAGTAGAAGTCCGGAAGGAAGATGGTAATCAAGTTACGATTGACCGGGTAAAATACCTTGGTTCAGAACAAGAACCAGTTTTCTAACAGAGGCATAGCCATTGCAAATTCTACTTTCTCGAAGTCAAGGTATTAAGCTCATTCAGTGTCAAGGGGCAAAAAAAGTGTTCAGTGTGTCACCATTGAAAATTTCAAACCATAAATGTGTCACCAGTCCAGGCTGAAAAATGTGGCACGTTTTGCGTTAGTTGGATACCAATAGATGCTCTTGGACTACCCCAGTTGTTGAAAAAACATTGCGAGCTCAAATTACAAGTGCCAATTTTGGCAATTTGTTCCGTTATTGGCTTAGAGGAAACATGTCGGCTAAGTTTTGTCACCTTGCCCACCTTGGTTTGTCACCATTTAGAATGCCAAAATGGTAGGTTTTTCGACCCCTGTTCAGCGTATATTCGGAGGAGCATGGACGCTATTCCATCCTTTTCAGCAATGTACATCAGGGGTGTGGATTTGCAGAAATCATTGAGCGGTGCCCAAATTTGAAGAGCAAAATTAAATGACCGCAACATGAAAGTATAAAGCATAATTTCATTTAGGCTTCACACAGTATTTTGAATTCTGAATTTGATTAACAGTAAAATTCAAAGGATATTTTAATACTAAATGAATATTTCATTACAGGTGCCCGGGATCCAAAGGGATATAAATTGGCACCCTTGTATGGTTCTGTTCATTAACCCGGCACCGCCTGGGTTCTTTTCATACACACCGCCGCCTGGGGTGTGATAAAACCTCCTACGATCTCGGGAACCGGAAGTGATCGGAAAAATGAAAATGACGCTGGAAGCACCTTACCGTCTTCCACTCTGGATTCGAGTTTGAAGCATATCTGTTGACCAGTGGCGTTACAGTGGACCAAAATGGGTCAAATTTAGACCCATTTGGAAAAAAATTTACACCTCGGGAACCAGAGAGCTAGAATAAAAAGTCATCAATGTGTTTGTCTTGACCTAAGGAATCAAATCCTATGCCACATGACCTTGTAAAGTCACATTATGACCTTGACCTTCGGTCAAGGTTAAATACAACCTTTCAAGGTCATGTTACATACAGTTTGAATCCTTGGGTCATGCTCATTACTATGATACCAAATTTAATATTATATCTTATTTGGTTCAAAAGTTATAGGCACAAAAAACTTCACAAACCGTGACCTTTGGTGACCTCTGGTGACCTTGGTATTAATCTCACCTCAGAATGGATGACAGCATGCAAATTTTTTTCAAGAGCTTTCGAACGGTGTTTAGAAGCATTATCTAACTCTTGTAGAAGCCGAGTTGCACCCTGGTTTTGTCAGCCTTATTTTAGAAAAAACGGAAGCGCCTAACACGGGCCCAGCAATGCCGTCACAACTCGTTGACCTGACCTACCTGATGTCAATATTTTATCATAAGTTTCAGAATTGATATCTCTAGAGGCCTGCAAAGTGACGCGGGCCTCATCTAAATTGGCTCAGAATAATTTGCGAAAAACCGAGGGGGATCAGATCGGACCCCTAGGCGGTGATGGGTTAAGGTTCAAGCAGCAACCCATCACTATTCGAGACCGTTCAGCTATGGTGTCCACTGACATGTACCGTACTTACAAGATTTCACAATGCAACTTTAAACATTTTGAACATTTTAAAAACCTAGCCGTTCAAAAACTCCCGCCGCTCGAAATAATTTATCTAACATTGTTTGATGTTCATAAGTGCCCACTTCCATCCTCGTACCAATATTTCCGTATGCTGTATTGTTTCAGTCAATACGAAATTTCTAGAGTGAAAAACAAAGATATACTCAAAATATTTATTTTGTTAAGATTCACCATTTGCAATACTTGACATGACTTGTGAAGTCACTCACTGCACCAGTTTCGACAACTTAGGTATAATTCGAAAGCTGAGTGCTGATAGTCTAAGTCTGATGAAAAATGAAATGAAAACAAATGACATTAATAAACAATAACTGACCAGGAACGCGTCGCCATCCGGGAGATAAACAGTGGATTATTGTAGCATACAAACTCTTTTTTTGTGCCTCAAAATAGAAGGTCAGAAAGTCATGGCTAGGCGCAGGGGCGCCGTCACATAATTTTCACAGGGGAGGATGGACCAGGGCTGGTGCTGACCGGGGGAGGTGAATTTTGAGCATATTCGGTACCTGACAGCATTAATGACGCTGGACCAAAAATTTTGGGAATGGACGTCCCCCTGATTGGCCAGCAGGGGGATGCGTCACCCCGTCCCCCGCTTTCGGCGCCCATGGTTAGACGGCAGTGCACAGTGACTTCTGGCTGCCTGTAACCCGGTTGGCGGCGGCATTGAAAGAATGTGATAGGAGAGTGGCCCATGCTAAATGAATACACTGATGTTAGTGACATTAACATATACATTCCTACTCAGTCAATTGCCTCATGCATCCCGTGATTTACTTTGGACCCTCCTTGTTTGAACGGTTAGAGCCAGGGGCGTAGCCAAGGGGGGGCGGCAGGGACAACCACCCCCCCCCCACCACCATGAGGATACCGGCCGCGCGAAGCGCGGCTCGCCCGCACTACACTCTGTGGCCAAATTTGAAATTTCGTACCAGACAGGGCCCTCTACAAGCGGGGCCCTTTTTACCCATCAGGGCCCTTTTGGAGCTGCCACAGGGGCCCTTTTCGGGGTGCCGCCCCCTCCCCTGAGCGAAATCCTGGCTACGACCTTGGTCAGAGCTATTTATTCCTCCGCCTCAAATAGCCATTTTATCAGTTTAAAATTCTAGTGTTGCACACACATGGAAGTCAGCTAGTATGTCACCTGTACCGTGTGTTGTATTGCCAATAAGTGTTTATCAATAAAAAATGAAAAGCTGCATCATTAAGCCTGATGCCGAAAATTACTAAGGGTTCTAAATCGGTGCCTGCAATTTTACCCGCCACGCGTATTCACATACCGAACTCATTTAATGAACCCATACTCATGTTTTCCAGTGATATCGACACGCACACTGCACAAACACCTAACCCATACATTCACCCATGTGCACACAGTGGCGGATCTAGCCGGTCGGTTTGGGAGGGGCAAACCAAAGTCGAAAAGCAAAAAAAACGTCACTGAGTGCAAAACGGCGCTACAGATACAATGACTTCCTAGTAGAATTTTGGGTGTGTGAGGCGAAAAGCAAAAAAAACTCACTGGGTGAAAAATATGAGTTCAAGATAATTTTCCTTCTCCAAGGCCCCAAATTTCCACTGAACTTAACTAGTTCTGTTTGAAGTTGAGAGTTGAAGCACCAAAATCTTGCTTACAAAATAAAAAGTAGTTGGGGCAAAAAGAGGTCGATCGCTTTGGGGGGGGCAAAAACATAGTTTTGCCCCGAGATTTTCTGTTTGGGGGGCAAATGCCTTTTCCCCCTGGATCCGCCACTGTGAGCACAGAATGTATTTTACATCTGATTTCCCTTAGTCCAACAGCAGGCAGAACAACCACCATTCTCAACATCCCACGCGTACGTGTTATAATCCGCCACGCGACCGCTCCCCACCGAGCCTCTTTGCCTCTCACCATCCGATACTCTTTGGCACAGGCGAGACAGCGGCAGTCAGCACTGGCTAGCCGGCGGCCGAGTTTGCTGAAGTCAGGAGAGTCGCGAGGTGGGTTCCTGTTGATCATAAAGGAGTGGGGCCTAACCCGATGGTAACCGACAGAGGGAGAGGAGAAAGATGTAGGTACATACATAAAAGTAAACGTTAACTTTTGGACGAGTTATAGCCAGTGTGAAGTAATGAGATCGCTGCTGAAGTAAAACCAGATAATTTCTCACAAGAGGGAAGCACGTGCTGCTTTGTTCCACGATGGATGGTGAAAAGGCACTAAACCTAATTTGAGACTCGAAACATTTTCGATGTTTAACGCATTTCACCTTTCATACGTCATATCTCGACTTTTGAAATTCTATGGTGAAACGCAAAAGTTACAGGCAACTATTTTTTTTGCCTAATGAGGGCACTCTTAATCGATCCACCATGATAACGTGGATTTTTGGAAACCATTGGGGGTGCCCAATTCCGAAAACTGTCAACTATGACAGAGTTGAGAGAACCATTGTATTATAAACACTGTAAAATACACTCCCTTAAATGAATGAAAGTATGCTGCAACTGCCTAATATTAAAAATAAATTTTACTCCACATCCAGAGATAGAAACTTATACCTACCCCAGCTCTGTAGGTAATTTCAAAGTTGCATTTGGCTAGGCACTGAGCATATACCTAGCAAACGTACTCCTGAAGCATAATATATTATATAAAACATATATGATGACAGTGGAGGAATGGTATATCCACCAGTCACTTATAGCTTCCACCCAGCGGGAAGACTCATCTAGTGGTATGGGCGCCAATCGTCAAAGTAGCTGCAGCATATAAAAACAATAATTATTATGCTAATGAGGTTCCTGGTCATTTTAACATCAGCGCCATAGAGCTTACCTAATCGTACGAAGCAAACTGCGATATCCCCCCCTTCCGGCTATCTCACAAATACTATTCCTCCACATATGCTCCGAAAATTGTTTCCAATAAATTTGGATGTATATTTTCTATGAGCCGCCATAATCTAAACAAGGGAAGGTGGTATAAGCAAACGCATTATAACTTGAGACACAGACCTTCATAATAGACACAGAACTGTTTTTTTCTGTTTTATTGCTGCATTTTTGTTATTAAGTGTCCAGTGGCGGATCCATGGGGGGGCAAAAAAGGCAATTGCCCCCCAAACGGAAAAGCCCGGGCAAAACTATGTTTTTGCCTCCCCCAAAGCGATCGACCTCCTTTTTCCGCGACTCCTTTTTAGCTTGTAAGCAAAATTTTGGTGCTTCAACTCTCAACTTCAAACAAAATTAGAGAAGTTTAGTGTAAATATTGGGGCTTGGATAGAAAAAATGTATCTTGAGCCCATATTTTTCACCCCGTGACGTTTTTTTTGCTTTTCGTCTCCAGTTCCCAAAATCCTACCGAAAAGGCATATTGTAACGCAATTTTTCACTGCGCGACGTTTTTTTGCTTTTTGACTTTGGTTTGCCCCGCCCACACCAACTGGCTAGATCCGGCACTGTAAGTGTCTCATAAATGCTATCATTTAACCCTGAGAATCAATAAAAGTCTATAAGTCAATATATAAAAAACATATAATAAAAGTCAGTCACTGTATTTGCTAAACGTTAAAATATGCTCACCAAATATATTTTTTATATTGCTAAAAATTCTTACGGCACACAGTCAGGGGCATAGCTAGGATTTGCTCAGGGGGGGTGGCGCCACGAAAAGGGCTCTGATGTGTAAAAATTGCCCTGCTTTTTACAAGATCGTGTCCTCAGGAGGGCCCTTTGGGCCCTCAGGGAGGGGGGCGGCTGTCCCTGCCGCCCCCCCCCACCTTGGCTACGCCCCTGCACACGGTTCACTTATGGGATTGTTTTTTTCAGGTGCAGGTGTGATCAGTACAGGAATAATGAAAAACCCATGTTTTATGTTGGGAGCGATGCCATCCTGGATTTTTATTTGTACTTGATTATTTGTACAATGAGTAAGTGTGCAACCAGCCTCCCATTTTAAATTTTTGGTAACACTATTGCATCTCAATAAAAGTATAGTAGGCCCTCGGACTGTAACGTCATGGCATGATATCAGCCGGCAGAGACGCTGCTTATCAATATTGAACAGTAAATTATATGTCGTCGTAAAGAAGTATTTACAAATTTGTACAAAGGTTTGAAAACACCTGGCACCACAGACCAAAGGTCTCCGTGATGCTACGCCTTTTGTTGATTTCAAATACTTTTTCAATGTCTCAACGAATTGCGTAGTGAAAGATATGCACGTAATTCAGCTATTGTGAATAAATTCTACTTTGCTGTATCTTATGGACTGCATCACAGCTTAAGTACGGAGTCTGCAGTAAGTTCTCTTGTAGGTATGTATGTACATTCATTGCGAATTGTACATTATCGGTGGCGGATCCAGGAGGGGCAAAAAAGTTATTTCCCCCTCCAAACGGAAAAGCTCGGGACAAAGCTATGTATTTGCCATCCCCCTGTCCTCCAAAGCTGTCGACCTCCTTTTATCCTTACTCCTGTTTAGTTTATAATGCAAGGTTTTGCTGCCTCAACTCTCAACTTCAAACATGGCCAGTCAACTTCAGAGTGAACATTGCTTCAATAGCAAAACAAGCAACTTGTGGCCACATATTTAACAACGCGATGTTTTTTTGTTTGCTTATCGACTTTTGAGTTTACCTGCAAAACCTACCGCCTAGTTAAATTGTGGCATACTCTCACTGCGTTACGGTTTTTATTGACTTTGGCTTGCTCCCAAACTTTCTGGCTAGATATGCGGCTGTCCATTATGTCTGAGGATTTCTGTTGCTTGTTAAAATGTCAGCTTGTAGGTCAAATGCAGAATACCATTATAATACGCATTGTAAATGTCATTATAAAAGTATTTATTGAAAATGTCCTATTCCTTAAGCACTTCATTAGGAATTGTTTGACCTTTTTGGTTGGGGGTGCCCAAATCACCACTGGAGGTGCCAAGTTCATCATTGGGGGTGCCGGGGCACCCCAAAGATCTATAAATCCACACCCCTGATGTCCATTGTGTTTCGTCCGAGCCTAGAAAACGAGTTTTTGCTCGGGAAGCAGACATCAGCGTGAATATGATATGAAGATAAGCACCCCTCCTTCCCTTTAAAGCTGGCATTCTCCTGTTTCCCTTAAATTGTTTTCTGATAGCCAAGATACCAGAAAGACGAGGCGTAAGAGCTCAACAAAGGAACAATGACAGCATTTCTGGAGGCAGTATTATAAGCTGACGATCCTGCCCGATTACTCAAACCTCAGATGTCCAACGAACTCCTAAATCGATGCCGTGAGTTTCTTTATCCTGAGTCGATAATTTCACCCTAACTCCGATAACGATAACTCGATCCCGAGAATGGTGACTCCAATAACGGAAACTCGATAATGGTGGCCTCGATAACGCGATGACCATAACTATAACTTTTATAGAAATTTGACCGGAGCCCATAACACATGCGATTTATACTAAATCATATGTTTAAATGACGTTTGACAATATTGTGTTGTGCAAAAAAATTTATTCAGTAGTGCACCCAAACAGGGGAGAGACTAAACGGCGGAGAAGACTTGCGGCCCATGCTCCGAGAAGCCCATGCACCGCAGCCACAGCAGCTAGAGACTTGCAGTACGTCCCCCCCCCAAAAGAAAACAAATTCTGATAGTTGGTATTCTTGAGTTTCATTTCTGTCCCCCATAAATAAGAACTGTATAACGTAAAACGTTACTTTTTGGCCTGGCGGAAAAGCCCATGGACATGAAACTCAAGAATATTACCGATCAGAATTTGTGAGTTTTTTTAACCGCAAGTTTCTAGCTGATGCGGTTACGGAGTATGAGCTTCTCCCCAGATCTTCGCCATTTAGTCCCTAGCCCCCCCCAAACAGGAAGTCTTGAAAAGAAGTAAAACATATATATTTTTATGCGGTAGCCTCAATCCGTACAGAATAGACAGAAACCGTACGCAAACTCTATACAAACTACACGCAAACTAAAGAGTATATCCGTCCAGCGTAGTGAAAAGAGCCATCACCCCTCCTACGTCTCGTCAGATGAAGACGAATTGATCTCCTGGATACACTGTTATGTATGGTATGGCGTGTAGATGGGCTCGGTGGAAAAAGCTAGCCAACACAACGAATTCTTATTGACGCTCTTCATCTAACCACTTCTGGGCAATGATATATTCTTCCTCTTCTGCTATCCCGAGATGGAACGGGTGCAATTTACCACTCAGAAACCCAAATATATTGAAAAGTGATGTATGTAATGATGTTTCTTTTGAGATTTAAGGTTTTTCTGCCCGTTGAGCACAACTCATCCATTGCGACTGAGCCGAGGATGGTATTTTTGCAGCATTTGAGCAAGGTCGCGAACGCCTCACCGATGCACGTGGAAAATGGGCTCTTGCCCACGTGATCACACCCTCCCTCCTCTTTTTCTCGCTCCGGGCTTGTTAGCATTATCCAATGTCTTCCTCACCGGCCTTATATTTGATTTTTAACCACTCACCTAAATATGACGACTTTTCAAAGTGCCTTCTCCAGGCTGTGGAAGGATACGGAGATGGCCCTTCCACACCTGATAGAATCTGCCAAGGCTTCTGTCGGCCAAATTTACCAAAGCACATGAGGAGATTGTCGAAAAAATGTTGACAGACTCGTCCGGTAGATTCCGCCAAGTGTGAATGGGACTTAAGGTTTCCAATAGTGTCGGCTTCAGTGAGGCTGATGGCTCTCATGGTGGGCCATCGCGGTTGCATGACTGTGGCCATCAGGAGGTCCTGGAAAGAGGTTCCCGAACCTTGCCTCGAAATCGGTGTTGCAGCCCGGTACTGTCCAGCAGGGCATTGACGAGATTCTCAGCGCAGGTTTTAATGATTCACTTCCAGTTCAGTTGTATTAAAAATATGATGGTTATAATCTTCTCATATTCTAAAAGCCTATGAGAAGAAATGAGCATAGCATAAGTTTATACTTTTCCCGAAAGAGTTGCTTCAGCGTAATTGAAGAGAGACGTGTGTACAGGTAGTGCCTATCTTTATGACTCGTCTTTAACGCGTCTGACGCTCGTATGTACAGCACGCGTTTTCAAGATGTTCTGAATATAACTTCCTGAGTGAAAGCGCTTGACAAAAAGTTAACGTTATCGATTAACCAAAAACGGTGACCCTACGCGGCGGGATTGGAGAAGAAGGAGGGTTTGCCCCCCCAGATTTTCATCGAAAAGTATTCCGGTTTTAGCGCAAATGGGAAAAAGTAGGGAAGGCTAAAATGAGCCCCAATCTGACTAGTTGTTTTTTCTTAGAGCGATAGTTTCTTGTCCGTTAATGATTGATTGATCCGTTAATGATCGATGAGTAAGTTAATGATTGATTGGTTCCTCACTTTTTTGCCAGTGGTGACGCTTATGACGGCGACTTCGATGACGTGATTTCGATGATCGATACTTGATTATCGCAGACTGGGAAAACGTTATCATTAATAACGACTTCGGTAATCGTAATCGATTAACGCCCACGGGGTCGGCGCCACTTCAGGGGCCAGTGGCCCCTTAACTCCGAAATATGGGTGTTAGCGCAAATCTGCAAGTGCAATGAAGCTCGCGTGAATTCAGTGAATTATTACATGTTTTAGTGTGGTCATGGTTTGACCTCCGAGGTAATTAGGTAGATCGGCTATTTTACTCAAATATGAATGATTGCAACTGGGCATAACTCTTATGTATTAGAGCTATTGAGGCCTGGTAAGTACATTTGATGAAATTGCCAGTCTTTTTGTATGTGGAACGTAAGACCTCCGCCAGTGGTTTGACCGCCGAGGTCACCTCATGACCTAATATGCCTGAGGTCCGAAGGTAAAGTGTTGTCGTATATAAATGAGCGCGACAAGACAAATCGTGGTGTTTGTTTACGTTCTAGTATTAGGTCAAAGTTATTGTAAATACTGTTTTGACTCTGGTGATTGGATGCTTGGAAAGTTAAGGGCAAATATGCCCTGGGATCCGTGAAGGGTGTCCAAAACGTTGTTCTGGCGTCTGGTATTTGAATCATTTTTGTGGTTTTATATATGAATAGTTTTCCCATGCTTTTCATGGGGGTGCCCGTGACCTGACCTCAGGGCCGAATCGAAAATCCCGGATATACCTTGTGCCCTGGGGGTCTGGTGGTTTAATCGATCGACTTTGAATGTGCTCTGGCTTTAAAGGTGAGTGGGTGACCTTGGTTGCTTCGTCTGGTGCCTGACCTTGGGGCCCGGGGAAATTTGGGATGATGGGAATGTTGGGGGTGGCCCTCGGGTGCTGGCCTCTCTTTTGCTATCCAAACCTTGGGGCCTCCGGTTAAAGTTACCGAAGTGCCCCGCACCGCTAAGAGTTAATGTTTATTTATTTCGAGAGACTCTACTCCTAGAATATAAGGAGGGTTCTAATTTCTAAGGTAAAAGACCGAAGTTTCTTATATAGTATCAAATAGCTGTTTTTTCTTTAGGAATGTTTAACGAAGAGGATAAATCCATCAGGTGAACGCCACATTCTGTCGCGGGGGCGTTGATACTCGCATCCTGGCGCGGGGGGATAGGAAGCAAAATTTTACGGATCGATCTTTCAGGGAGCGCCGTTACAATTTCAGGCAGCACCGAGGGCCGATCGCGGGGCGGCCCCTCGTTAACCCCTGGATCCGCTTATGCCATTTAACCCGCGCCCCACCGGGAGTCCGGCACCACCTTCGCTCCACCGGGACACCTTCCCCCTTCTAACTCCGAAAATATGGGGGTTAGCTCAAATCTGTAAAGTGCATTAGAAAGCTTGCGTGAATTCAGTAAGAAATTACTTCCCATCTTTAAACGCTCAGGTCAATAGTTTGACCTTCAGAGGTCAAGTTAGGTCAAGACAGACTATTTTCACTCAAATATGCAGTGCTTAAGCAAACTGGGCATAACTCTTATGCCATTAGAGCTATTGAGATCTGATAAATACATTTGATAGGAAAATGCCAGAAAGTGTTCCGCTATATGGAACGTAATGACCTCCCGCCAGTGGTTTGACCTCCAGAGGTCACCTCGTGAACTGATATGACCTGAGGTCAAGAAATGTCAGAAAGTGACCGTGCTGTATATCAAATGAAAGCCAGTGACAAGACATACACGGTGATGTTTGATTCAGCACTCTAGTTTAATCAGGTCAAGTTATTGTCAAAATACTTCTTTGACCTCTGGTGGCCTTGGATGACCTTGAAGAAGTCAAAGCGCAAATATAGCCCTTGGGATGTGTTAAAGGGTATCCAAGAACGCTTTTCTGAGCAAGCCGAGCATTTGCAATCGTTTTTGTGACTTCTAAATCATAAGACAGCTTTCCCTATGCTTTTTCAATGAGAGAGGTCACCTCGTGACCTGACCTCAGGTCACAAAATCAACAAATCCTGGATATACATCTTGTAGACTCTGGAGGGGTCATGAATTGTAGGAAGTTTCAAAATGATCGACTTAAAAATGCCACTTTTATAGAGCTCAAAAATTGAAGTGAGGTGACCTTGGTAGACGTCGCCTGGTGACCTGACCTTGGGTGACCCGGAGTAAAAAAAATTCAGGGATGGTGGCAAAATTATGGGGTAAGAGGTACAGCCCCCACTCGTGGTGCTGCACTTCGTTGTTTTTCTGCTATCCCGAAAAAACCTTAGGGGGCCATCGATGGCCCCCGGTGGGGCGGAGGTTAATGTTCATTTCCTGTAAACCTGAACTTGTTTCTCAACTCACCACTAAAGGGCTGGGATTTCCGCGGGTTTGATGTCAATAACAGATAATTTCCGTGCGTGTTGATGTCTGAGCGCTGGCCATATTTTCCTGTGAAATTCCGTCCTGAGCCTGGTTCTCCGATTGAGTTCCTCGCCGTTTTTTGTCGGACCATTCCACCTGCCCACATTACCGTGTTAGCGATTCTGGCCAGTCCGGTTGGAGTTGTATCGACACAGATGACGCGATAGTCGGCACGCGCTCGGTTTCCTGTGACCGGCCGGCTTTGCTGTCCCTGGAACGCACTCCAGCGCCCACTTGTCCGTCCATGAATAGCGGCGTCGTCGCAAAAACGCCACTCTGTGACCACCGCCGCCCACCCTCGAGTAGCCTCCGGCACAGAAAAACACGGCGGCGACTCGAGCGAGTGCACTTGTTCGGGGAAAGCTTTTATTGCCGGATCGAGTGAGGCTTCCATTCAGCTGATGTCGGATAGTTTGGTGCAATACCCACTGATGCCCGTGATGCGGCAGCATAAATAGCATTCAGCTTGCTATCGGAGAGCGGCCCTTCGAAAAGAAAATCGCGTCGCGGGAGCTATGCTATGAAACTTGCAGATAACTACAATTAGTTTACCCCTCGCTACTCTCGACAGTGCGGCATCTTCACCTTAGGCTTTCTATTACTGCCAGGATCCCCTTCACTGTCAGGATCGAAAATCAGCGGATCTGTCATCACAAAAGCTTAACATTACCAGTTAATCTCGTTTCAAGAGCTAAACGAAAATGCAGATGAGCTGGTCTTGAAATTTATTGTCTACCGTTGCCATCCACTGCAATGATAATATTTTTCGCTGCAAATATTGTTGCCCTACATTCCATTTCAACCTTTACGCAAGCATTACTAGAAAAGTAAGCATTCTAGACCCCTGTAAACAGGAGCACTGGTGTTGAGATCTTGCGCAGTGGACGGCCGCCACTTTGGCTGAATGTCGGAGCGGACCCGGCCGATACATCCACCGGAGCTGATTCTCAGTCTATCGAGAGTCGGTACCTTGGTGCATCCGTCGGCGGCAGCCGGTCGTTAGCACAGAAAGGCGTTCGGAGCTGTCGCCATAACGGCGCGTCGCCGGGAGCAATATGGAGCGGCACCGGCCGGCCCTGGACCGCCCGGGGGCCTGCTGACGGCACCGCCCGGCCCTGGACCGCCCGGGGGCCTGCTGACGGCGCCGCCCGGCCTGGACCGCCCGGGGGCCTGCTGACGGCGCTGGCCGGCCCTGGACCGCCCGGGGGCCTGCTGACGGCGCCGCCCGGCCCTGGACCGCTCGGGGGCCTGCTGACTGTGTCGTTGCAGTGCCGTGTTAGAGGGCCCCGTGTTGAGACCTTCCCTCCCCAACCGTCAGACCAGTCCTGCTCACTGGCTGCGTGCCCGAAATTATTCGTTTCCGATCTTGACGCCGGTGAGGGCTGGTAGAAGCTAAGCAGAAGCCCGGAACCGCTCGGCGAGTGCCGGTAAACGCCGGATGGAATGTGGCGCCGGCTCGGGTGTCACTTCCCCTCCGCGGCGCCGCAGCTCTGCCACAGTCAGCAGAGTTCTGCGCGGCGGCACAATAGCAGCGGCGTTATCTGAGCGCCGCCAGCCCGCCGACGACAGTGCCACCGACACTAATCGCCTTCTGAGGGCAGCAACCCGGCACTGATACCGAGCCCGTGACAACTGACGCCGACTCTGATACCGGGTCCCTGACGACTGACGCTAACACTGATACCGGTTCCGTGGCGACTGACACCATAATACCCGGCCCATAACGACTGACACCGACAGTGATACCCGGCCCCTGACGACTGACACCGACAGTGATACCCGGCCCCTGACGACTGACACAGACAGTGATACCGCGCCCTTGGCGACTTACGCCAACTCTGATACCGGGCCCCTGACGACTGACGCTGACACTGATACCGGGTCCCTGACGACTGACGCTGACACTGATACCGGGTCCCTGACGACTGACGCCGACTAAGAGACGGCTGACTCCGGCAGAGAGAGTGCTGACGATTTCTGCTGTAGCCTTTGGTGGATGGCCGATGTCTGACTGACGACTGATACGGGCTGTGGTGGGTGGCTGATGTCTGCCGATGGCCGGCAGTTGCTAACTACTAAGCGAGTGATGCTAGCTGATGAATGTATGTACCTCCAACGCCTTGTGTTAGCAACCATTGCTGACTTATGGAAGGCGGATGCCAGCTGGGGGGACGACTGATGTCGTTTGATGAACGACTGGTATTGGCTGATGAACTGGTGATGTCAGCTGATGGACAACTGATGTCAACTGATTGGCTGGTGATGTCAGCTGATGGACGATTGATGTCAACTGATAAACTGGTGATGTCAGCTGATGGACGACTGATGTCGACTGATGGACTGGTGATGTCAACTGATGAACGGGTGATGACGGGCTGAGAGACCTCTGACTGCCAACTGATAATCCCTCGGCTAATAGTTGGTAATATATATATATATATATATATATATATATATATATATATATATATATATATATATATATATATATATATATATATGTTACAGGGAGAGTGCGAAATCCGGGAGTTCGCGAACTCCCTAGGGATTTCGCGAAATCACTGACCAGCCAGGAGTTCGCGAAATCCCTAGGGAGTTCGCGAAATCCCTGGGTGACCGGGAGTTCGCGAAATCCCTGGACTTAGAAGTCAGGGAGTTCGCGAAATCCCGGATAAACACTCAGGGAGTTCGCGAATTCCCTGACGTTTAGTCAGCTCAAGGATGACTAGCTAGGATTGCGGACTATTGTTCTTATGATTTATTTCAAACAGTAACCGGACATTTTCCGTAAAAATCACGTATAAGGGAGGTTTTAAGCTAAATATAAGGAAGGTCATAATTGTATTGTTGAGGTCGTAGCGATACATTTATCGAGTTTCGCTTATCAATATTCAGAGCTGGGACTACCGAATGAAATTCGGTATTTCGATTTTCGGTACTACCGGCGGTAGATTTTATCTACCGCTACCGAATTTCGGTACGAGCCTCTACCGGTACCGATACTGATACCGAATGGATCTACCGAATGACTTTTTTCGGTAGATTTGAATTTCCACAGCCACCCATCCGGCCACACCCTGCACGCCATCGACTACATGAACGAGACGGCCTATATCACCATCAAGAACAGGTTGATCAGGAGATGGTGGAAATTGTCAAGCCTAACAGTGTCCAGGAGGAAGCTGCTGATGCAAGCGACAAGCACTTCTGCTACGACGACCTGTATGGGGGCCTGGGGGCCCTGCTACCGACGCCACCGCCACCAGCCAGCACGCCCTGGAGGAAAGCATGAAGCATTCAGCCATCAAATGGGCGAGGACCAGGGAGCATGTGGTCAAGAGGGAGCACTTTCCCGAAGGCCACCGGGAGGCCTGGATCAAGCTGTTCATCCGGTACAGCACCGCCCTCCCCAGCTCCGCGGCAGCAGAGAGGCTGTTCAGCACAGCGGGCAACATCCTCCGCCCCAAGAGGTCCTCCTTGACAGCCAGCAACTTCGAACAGCTGGTGCTGCTCAGGGAAACAGTAGAATGTTCAAGGCCGCCCTGAAGGAGGACCTCAAGAAGGGCCCCGACACCGTCAGGAGTAAGAAGAAGAAGAAGACGGCAAGATCAAGGCAGCTTTATTTGTGTTGCAAAAATTCTTGGCTGCTTTTTTAAATAGTTAATTGTAATAAAAACGTGCTATAATAATTTAATTAACAAAGCTTCACTGCTAACTTTTTCCAGCTGCATATTTATATAAGAGTGTTGCCGAAGCAAATTTATTAGTTTTTACGATTACAAGGTCTTTATAGGCTTTGAAACATTAAAGAAAATGGTTGCAAAAGGCTCTTAAATAATCAAATAAATGCTTTAGGGACTCTAAAATGTAGTAAAGGCTTAAATATGTGTTTTATGGGCAATACAATGTATTAAAAGGCTTTTAAGGGTTTTTATAAAGAAGGTTTTTTAATCTACCGAACCGAAATACCGAATACCGAATCATTCGGTAGATTTTTAGAAATCTACCGAAATACCGAACCGAATGACCCGTTTTCATCTACCGAATACCGATACCGGCGGTAGAAAATCTACCGAATCCCAGCTCTGTCAATATTGTACTGCAATGTAAAAGTTCAGTTGCTGCTGATTGCAAATGTGGATCACGGGAGAGAAAGACACAGGCTCCTGACGGTTCCAAAACGCCCTGGTCCACTCCTGAAATTTGGTTCCCACACACTCCCCACAGAATACACCTTCGCCTTCACTGTGATTTGGTACTTGGTTATTTTATATTCATGATATATTTTATACGGATTTAGGGGGACAGGGGGCAGGTGCCCCCGATCGAACCTCGGCGCCCCTAAAATGGTCACGGCGCCACTCTAAAATGTCGCTTTCCATCCTCGTCCATAGGGATGTAAAAATCGGCGCCCACCTGATAGGTTTTTTTCGGTAAAAGGCACTCCCTGGCCCGGATGGCGCCCCGCCATCTCCCCCTGGGAAGATGCCCCCGATCGGCAATCTTGGATCCACCTATGATAGATCTGTATATTTAATATTATACATATGCAGTGCATGGAGTCAGCATAACTACCCAAGTATTCAATAAAAAGTGATCTACGCTATCACCACCTTTCATAATTATTGACGCTACGGTTATTTTATGTCAAATCTACATCACAGAATAGCGTTACGATATTTTATGTAGGTTGCATTATTATGGAATTTTATCTACGGATACGATAAAGAAAATGGTACGAAATCCATGGCTTGATCACTAGAATAAATCTGGGTGTAACACAGTTCAAGAAATGGCAGAAATATTTGCGCTACTGAAAAATGGTATAAATACTCGGCAATGGCGCAACGCACTTACTTTTGAGCAAACCACGCCATCCGAAAAGATGTGCCCGACGCTCACATTTTTTGAAAACTCATCACGTGTCTTTTGGCTGGTGGTGTCGATGAGGTGCCGGTCACCGAGAGCAATTGCGAAGTCTCTTATGACTATGTCTTTTGATAACTTAAAATCATCACAGTCAAAAACGTTTGGTATGAGTCTCAAACTAGTTTCGCGGGATGCAATTTTTAAGACGTGCAATGCCAGGGGTCTGAGCCACCTTCAGCCTGACGAGGGGGTGGGCTACGCCCCCGCCTAAAATCTAAAAACTACGCTAGTTAGCTAAAAAGTAATTGGCGTTAAGTAGCACAACCTAAGATTTAAAGGGGTCTATGCATTCTTTGTCGGGTAAAATCTGAGGGCATTGAAAGCCAAACAATGTCACAATATGGATATGGTGATATAACTGAAATACAGTTCTTCAGTCCTACCATCTGATGTAGAAGAGATACAATATATAAGGATTCACTATCTGAAGCTTTTCTGCAAGCGACGTCGAATGATTAATAATGTGACTATTCTAAGTCAAAGCTAGATTTGACCTGACCTTGGATCAGGTTAATATCGAATCGGGTCAGAATGCATATCATTAGAACTGCAGAAAAAGACAACCCCAATGATGCCAAAATATACAATTTAGCTCCGTTCCCAACAAAATTATGATGTTTAAACCATTTTACCGATACTTTTCCAACGGTGTTATCATGACTCATAATTGACCTTAAGTCATCGACTTCAGAAATCCAAAAAACAGTGTACTCAGTCGGCCCTTTATTGAATACGAATTTTAGATTGATAAATTAAGCTGTTCTTTGCTTATGTTGTTTTCTTCTTTTTTGGAGATGATATCACTTGACCTGCACTGATGTACTGACCTGAAATGACCTGAACCGAAAATGTTGATAGGAGTTGTAAAAGCTACGAAAAACTGTACTGGGTACAGCAGGCTGCGCGTAGCCGTTTTCAAGACTGCGAAAAACCCAGGGGTATGGTTACCCAACCCCCGCCCCAGCCATGCACGTACTCGGTACGAAGTCGGTCAGGTGCACCAACTGTGAGTACCGTTAGAGACAAAATTCTGAAGCGCTTCTTTCCAACTCACTTATCCAGCATCTGCAGAGAGATCATTATCATATCACAATCCTCATTACTACACAAAGAGAAATGCTGCTTATCTGATGGCCATTTCGTATTACTTTCTGGGTAAGGAAAATACAATAATGCTATATTATTTTTTGCATTAAGTTCATTAATGTATTCCAAAACTTTGGCCAATCTTTACAGGTACGGTTCGGCTATACTAATATAAATTTTCAGAGCTGGAACATCGAAATAATTATTCTGCAAATTAACTTAGAGCATATCTCTGTTTTCAGTTTATCAGTATATCAGAAGTGTTATACAGTTTCAGCTACAGCTGAACATAAGCCGACAACTATAGTTGTCGGTATAAGCAGGACACGGAATAATACAATTGTTACGCATATTTGCAATGTGCTATCTCATTGCCTATTGTCATGACCGTGGCTGGAGCACCTAAGCTTGAAGTGCATTTGCTAGCCCGCCGGAATCGACAATAAAATTTCTGAAAGCCTTGGCAATGGTCAAACGATGACAGGCGTGCCGCTTCTTACACCGAGAGCTTTTTCGAGGTCGACACTTCCTCCTGTATCAAAGTATTGTTATTGGAAAATTTGTGGACGTCCGTAGTACATTCCAACATAGACATAGCTAAAATAGACCTTTGTGAAGTATATAAGTTCTTTGTCCGTTTCTTACGGCACAATACTTCCCATCAGAGTCTGCTTTGTTAAGAAATCAAGATATTCATTACAGATGATAATGAAAAAAGTAGTGGCATCTCTAGTTTGTTTTGAGCCCCCCTCCACACCTACGGTTCATATTGCATAAACCATGCACCTCGAGGAAGGCTAGTGACTCAAATAGTTCGTCAGCGGGCACAAGGACCCGGTGTGAGGTAGAGCTGAGGGTGTAAAATTAATTTTCAAAAATAAATATCAGGCTGACATACATAAAATCAAGCAAAATACACCATAGAAAGAGAAAACATGGACGGGGAGTGTAAACCAGATCACTGAAGGATCATTCTTCGGATTTAAACTATATGACATATTGGCATGTTAGGGATTTCGCGAAATCCCTGAAAGCATTCAGTATTTCGCGAAATCACTGAAGTTTCAGTGAGTTCGCGAAATCCCTAGGAGTTCGCGAAATCCCGGATTTCCACTTTCGTAACATATATATATGATGGCCTGGGTTTTAATCGGTCGAAATTGGGCCGTTAGCAGTACTTGTTCCGCCGCGGGTCGGCTAAATACAACCGGTACGTATTTGTTAGCAAATGTGCTGGACGACATCAGTCGCGGGCATTCGATAACTTCACCCCAACTTTGATAGCAATAACTCGATAAATGTCGCTGAATTAATCGGTGTTTTTGAAAACGCAATGAAATAGTTAAAATTTCGTGTAGTTAGCCTACTGACTGAGATCCTCGTGACCACACATTTCGACGTTCATTGGAACACAAGCAGTGGACAAGTTCACCGTGCAGCCACGCACTGTTGCAGAAGTGCTCTCTTGTCTGTTATTCTCCCGTGCGGTGTCCTGTGCAAGTTTCCCCAGTTCATTCATTAAACAATCATAGATTTTGTTTTAACAGATCATATTTTTAAAAGAATTTATACGTTAAAGCTATTTGGATGCATGTTCAACATAATATGTGCACGAGTACGAATATAAATGAGTGCAACACAAGTTTTTGTGATTTCACAATTATTTCCTGAAGGAAACTGAAGACAGACCGGATTTAGTCAAGGTCTATAGCCGGTGTTCTCCATTTTCCGCGTGCATTTACCGCTTTGCTAGCATCGTTTCGATTTTTCCGTCACGTAAAACCAGTGGAAGCTATTGGAAACGGGCATTTCACCAGCTTGGTTGCTGACCTCTGAGCTTGGGAACAGAGCGGGGGCGAATAGCTGCATCAGCCCGCCTATCATCGGTGTAATTGTCTCAAACTTTTATTTTCATCGTCACTCAGCTATGTGTGCTAGAAGCGCCCTCTCAAGAAATAAAATACATGTCAATTGCTTTGAGTTGGACCACGAGGTTTCGTAACCTGCTGTTTGGAAGTAATGAAATCAAACTTTCCATGCGGGTATTTTACTCACTTACGTGGTCCCTTTTGCTTCAAAAGGTATACTAAATACCTACGGTGCTTAGCGATCAGGCGCCTGTAGTGAGCAGTTGTCGATGATATGTTGGATCTCTGAATTCACAGCTTCTCACCTCATCCAGGGGTGCATCTTCAAACTCGCTGCTTGCCCGACTCTTGTTTCCCCGTTAGTTAGCTTTCCAGTTTGGGACTCCCAGTCGACCTTTCTACGTTGGTGCAGGAGTGTTAGTGGAAGGGCCTGTGGGCATTTTACCGCTTCACTTGTTTTGAACAGCCTATATAACAGCACGGTGTTTACATGGATTTCAGGTGTGTGGGTGACTTTTGTCGGACTGATCTGCTGTTTCTGACTTACATCACCTGTAAACTGCATCAGGGGAGTAAACTCCCAGGCACCAACAGTGTTGGAGGAGGGGCGCAGGCAGAGGTCGGAAAAAGTGCCCAAGTGTCACTAAAGGAATTTCAAACAAAAAAGTGTAACCAAACATGTTGAGATTTGGCAGCCAAATCGAATTATTTTTCAGGCTTTTTGCGTCCCTCCAGATCTTAGATAACGAATAGGCAGACTGAGCATCAACTTCTCACGCTGAGGAGATCACAATATTTATTTCTTTTTTTGTCATCGACTTGGTCTGGTTTTGTCGCCAGCATTGTTGGCGTGTTGGCACATTTTGCGACCTCTGGGCGGGGGTCAGTTCCGAGGCGTCGCCGAACCTTCACCTCACACCTCCATAAAACTCCCGAAAACAAATTAAGCGCACGCGAACTGTGAAATTCCTGGCACGCAGCAATGGCGCCCCGAAAATTACGATCTCGTTCCGGTCATTATTGGGTGAGCTCGGAAAGGTACACTCGTAACCCGAAGTTTTACTTTGCTTTGAAGTTCTCTGGCAGGCTCAACAAAGTCTCAACGCATAGCGCACTCCCCGATCGTGCAGGTCCCTTTCTTTATCCTTAGCCAATGCAGCAGAGTGGCGGTCCGTTTTGAAAACCCCAGATGCATGCGGAATATTGGCGGAAGCCGTATTTTTGCGAACTTCCGACACATCTGGTATCTTGTACCGAGTCCATGTCACATTTCTTCCCAAGGTTGGATTGATGTATTATTTCCGGCTTGGGGGTGATTTGTTATGGCTTCCTATCTCTGTGAGTGATGTAGCGAAACATATGCTGAAATATTATCTTGGTTTGATCCAAGAGAGGGCACTGGGTGGACGTTCAGAGGGTTCAAATGGAAGCTAACTCCTTTTAGTAGTTTTATTGCTCCTGTGGCCTTTATGGGTACGTTATTCGGTAACCTGCTGCTTCACATCAAGTCATATTCCAGAGAGTTCGACTTGTCATTTCATCGCAGGATCCAAAACGGGGTTAACCCTCGCCCCACCGGGGGCTATCGATGCCCCCTCTAATGATTTTCGGGATAGCTGAAAAACGACGAGATGCAGCACCGCAGTTGAGGGCTCTATCTCTCACCCCATCATTTTCCCACCATCCCTGAATTTTTTTACCCCGAAATACCCAAGGTCAGGTCACCAGGCGAGGTCAACCAAGGTCACCTCACTTCAACTTTTGAGCTCTATAAGATCTACGTTTCCCAGTCGATCGATTTGAAACCTCCTACACTTCATAACCCCGCCAGGGTCTACAAGGTAAATATCCGGGATTTTTCGATTTGGTGAACTCAGGTCAGGTCACCAGGTGACCTCTTCCATTGAAAAAGCATGGGGAAAAGTTGTCTTATTATCTAAAAGTCACAAAAGTGATTCTCAAATTCTCAAATTCTCAGACTGCTCAGATCAGCGCTCTTGGTCACCCTTTCACGGATCCCAGGTATCATAATTTGCCTTTAAGCTCTTCGAGGTCATCCAAGGTCACCAGGGTCAAAAACAATATGTTGACAATAACTGTTGACCTAATTAGGCTAGAGCACTGAATCAAACACTATCTTGTATGTTTTATCACTGGCTTTCATTTGATATACAGCAAGGTCAATTTCTGACCTTTCATCACCACAGGTCATATAAGGTCACGAGGTGACCTCTGGAGGTCAAACCACTGGTGTGAGGTCATTACGTTCCACATAGTGGAAAAAGTTCTGGTTTTTTCCTGTCCAATGTAGTTTACCAGATCCCAATAGCTCTAATGGTATAAGAGTTATGACCAGTTGTCTTAAGCATTGCATATTTGAGTGAAAATAGCCTATCGTGACCTAACTTGACCTTTGGAGGTCAAACCATTAACCTGAGCGCTTAGACATGGAAATAAATTTGTTAATTAATTCACGCGAGCTTTCTAATGCACTTTGCAGATTTGCGCTAACCCCCATATTTTCGGAGTTAGAGGGGGCATCGATGGCCCCCGCTGGGGCGAAGGTGGTGCCGGACCCCTAGTGGGGCGCGGGTTAAATTTCTCTCAGAGTGCAGCAATAATTACATCGTAAACGTCTAGCTATGATTTCCAGGCAAATGTCCGTTTCCAAAATTGATTTCATTTGATATTTTTCTGTCAGAGTCAGAGCTGACTTAAATATAAAATAATTTTAATTTTAATTAAATCATACACCCTTTGGGTATATCGATTCAAAGCATAGTTTAAAGCGAGCTTTGTATAATGTATTAAAAATAAATGCAAAACCAAATGACTACATGGTAAAGTCTTACCTCGGATATTTTGTCTTCAAATTTTCCGAATAAGTATTTGCTGTGCTCACAGCTTGATCCCGAATGACAGAAACATGACCAATTTATCCTTGCCAATCCAGACACCCGCCCCGCTGGGGTCCCTGGCTTGACGCGCCCAGCTGGGGGGCCTTTTATGCCCACCTCCGTATCTCATTTCCTACGAAAGCTAAAGAACAATTATGGGCGGCGTTTGAAAGCTCTTGACAAATGGAAGAGATTTTATACGTTTAACTCTTATGTCAGGTCAATATTAAGGTAAGCATAGGTCATAGAAGGTTCTATAGGCTTACAACAGAGCAGTGTACGTTTCTCTCTCTAGATCTGTAGGGGAAAGTAGGTGTATTGTGCCCCCTAAGGTAAATCACTTTCTAGACGAATGTCCCTTATTTGATCTCGCTACTGTGGATTAAATTACAAAGTTTGATAATTGTTGTTTTTTTGTTATTGACAAAAAATTCCTGACCTGAAAATAGCCTGTTCTAAGAGTGAAATCCGATTTAAGTGAAACTATGCAAAAGGGTGCATTTGCCAAAGTGTGGAGGGTAACTGCGCCCAGGGGAGGGTGCATTTAGATTAAGTTGCGCCCTTCCCTCATACCATGTTAAGTCAATAGCACGGCAGAAATACGCATTAGTGTAAGAGCAAATGGGGCTCAGCTGCCTCCCAAGATTTTCATCTGGAGCGACTAGAAGTCATTTTAATATGGTATTCTTGCATGCATTATGACTTATAATAATACAATCACACTAATACAGAAAGGCTTTAGATCTCATTTTTCAACATATATTTTGATAGGGCGCATTTGACCAGGGCGCAATTACTTTTTTGCATGTAAATCAGCGATCTCTGCCTGAAAAATCTACCACCAGGGATAATCTATACAGGCTGCTTTCAGAATATGCCATACATTTCTGGCTTTGAACTGAAACCATCGATTTTGGAATGTAACAGCTGTATTCTTATTTGTCGGGTTCATAAACCCGTTCAGATTTAAGGAAGTGCTGAATTTTTTTCGCTGGCTGACTAAAATACATTCTTACGCACGAATACATCGAAACTTTGGGAAAATGTTTGTATTAGAGATGGGAACTGGATAATGGTGCCCAAGCAAAACTTCCACTGTTACCTTTCTCTGTTATTAGGGGCGGGGGGCGCAATTAGTTAGGGGCGCAATACACACACTTTCCCCTACTCAGGGGAGCTAGAGCAAATATTTATGTATCATTGGATTTCTCTCATCGCGACGAATCGAATGATGTATAAAGTGACCTTGCTAGGTTAAATAGTGAAAATGTCCTGACCTCGAGCTAGGTTAGGGTCACAGAGTGATCTGGTGTAGTCATGTTGCATATCAACCGACTCCCCGTGACAATATAAGCACATTGCAAGCAAAATGGGAGCTTTATCTCAATTCAGTGAGAAGTTATTGGCAAAAAAATCACTCTATGCTCCTGTGACCTGACATGACCTTTGAGAGGTTAGATGCTCAAAAACTCAACCTTATGGACAAGATCATGGTGAGAATAGACGGTTTTATGATTTTCAGCTTTTTTCTATTTAGCATTTACTGAAAGTGAGCTCATTCTATTTTTCACCAGAGACTTATAATGGGGCAACCCAAAAAAAATTTACCCCACCTTAAGTCAACAAAATCGGAATTCCGAGATAGCAGATTTGTAGACCGACATGATCTTATCATATTGTGGAAGTTTCAAACTGATAGGTTCGCTGATGTTCCCTAGGCGCCGCTTCAAACTCGTGATTTTAGGTTTTGAGGTCGGGTCACTTGACCTTGAATAGCTCCTTGACTTGACATGACCTTACCTAAAAAATTGTACAGATGTGTAAAATTGATCAGGGATAAAGTACTGTAAGTTTCGTCGTTCTGCGTCTCTTCGTTTTTGAGTTATCTGGGGAAAACCAGGAGGGGGCGAATTTCGCCCCCTCCAGCGGGACGCGTGTTAACTAAGAGCTCTGCCGGGTCTAGCAGAGATCTTAAGGGACAGCAACCTTACCGTGTCGACGACACGCGTGACACTGGCTGGAACGGTAGATGGGCGCGCTATCGGTCTCGTTACCGTGACTGACCTGATCCCCTCTCCTCCCCCGCAGGATGACTGGGCGCGCTGTCTATTGCGCTTCATGACTGACCTAATCTCCCCCCCCCCGCAAGATGATGGGCGCCTCTCTGCGCTCGTGACTGACCGGCCCCCCCCCACAGGATGGCTGGGCGCACTCTCCACCACCCTCTCGAGACTGACCTGATCCTCTCCCTCCTCCGTAGGATGGCTGGGTGCACTCTCCACCACCCTCTCGTGACTGACCTGATCCTCTCCCCTCCTCCGCAGGGTGGCTGGGCGCACTCTCCACGCCTCTCGTGACTGACCTGGTCCCCTCCCCTCTCCCGCAGGATGGCTGGGCGCACTCTCCATCGCGCTCTCGTGGCTGCTGTCACCGGTTACGATCGCGGTGTGCCGCCGCAAGAGCACGCGCCTGACGGCCGTGCTGGGTGCCCTCGTCTCCGCTCTCGGTATACTCTTCACCTCCTTTGCCTCTCGCTTCCACCAGCTCTTCATTTCATACGGTACCATCTTCGGTGAGTACTGCCAAAGTGAACGCCATCTGCACATTGCTGTGACATACACACTTGCTATTTTATTTATTGCTATGTTGTGTCTTTACTTCCCCCAACTAGTTGATTTGATAATCCACTGCCCTCTATTATCAGAGATCATATAACAAGTACAATTACCCGTCTGGGATTTGCACAAATTTACTAATACTTATAGCTACGTGATGTTGGGAACAGAGCTTTGCATCAGTATGTATGTGCATACAAGAATCAACTTTTAATAATGTAGCGATTGGCCTCAAACTCAAATAATCTCTCATTTTAAAAGAAATATTACGTTTTGATTTGTTTCTTTACAATGGCGCGAAAAACACCAACACAAGCGCACATTGTATGAAATTCGATAATATTTCCTTTTCGGAACGTGTTCAGATCGATAATAATTCTTGTATATAATGATATTAAATTCAGAACGGTATTAATTCATTTCATTAATATTGATCTGAAGACGTTCCGAAAGCAAAATCTGATCGAACTCCATGCCATATGTGTTTGTGTTAGTGTTTTTCGAACCATTGTGAGGAGGCCAATCAAAACGTAATATGTATTTTAAATAATGTCTCACATACAGACAGTGCTCCGAGAATCCCTCATTTTGATTGAACTCTATCTATGCGAACGAACTTCAGAGTTGGGCGCCCGTCTCAGGTTCACCTCCAATGTGGCTTTAAAATATTTATCTGCGTGCGCTGTGCTGTGAATTATACGTGACGTGACGGCTTCACGTCACGTATAATATATAGCAGACCACGGGTTCAAGTCAGGCTGATTGGTAATGAAAGGTGACATTCCAAAACTTAATATATATTTGATAACCCTGACTGGCTGTGGTTTTAGTCAATCGGTATATATTTTTGTAGGATGTAGGTCATCCCTCCTACCAGGGAAGTGGATTTATATCTCTTTGGGGGTGCCCCGGCCCCCCAATGATGAACTGGGCACCCCCAATGGTGATTTGGGCGCCCCCAACCAAAATTTACAGCAAAGCATTAATGAAGTGCTTAAAGAAAAGGAAAATTTCAACAAATACGTGTTACACTGTTATAATGACATTCTGCGTCTGACCTACAACCTGATACTTTACCAAACAGCGGAGATCCTCAGATATAACGGACAGTGGCGGATCCAGCCGGTAAGTTTGAGGGGAAAGCCAAAATCGATAAAAAACGTCACGCAGTGAGGGTATGCCACAATTTAACTGGGCGGTAAGTTTTGGGGGTAAGCCCAATAAGTAAAGACACTAAACAAGCTCCAAATAAGCAAAATAAGCAACATAAAACGTCAGGGGTCAAACATATGGGCACAATTTTCTTGTTTTGCAATCCAATGCCCAATGTTTACACTGAAGCTGACTGGTCCTGCGTAAACTTGAGAGTTAAAGCACCAAAAGCTTGCTTATAAACTAAAAAGAAGTCGGGGCAAAAAGGAGGTCGACATCTTGGGGAGGGAAAAAACATAATTTTTTCGCCGAGCTTTTCGGTTTGGAGGGGGAAATACCTTTTTCCCTCCTGGATCCGCCACTGAAAATGGCCAATTCGCAATGAATGTATGTAAATACATACCTGCAATAGAACTTATTGCATGCTACATACTTAAGCAGTGATGCAGTCCATGACATATAGCAAAGTAGAAGTTATTCACAATAGCTGGATTACGTGCATATTTTTCACCACACAATTCGTTCACACCTTGAAAAAAAGTATTTGAAATCAACAAAAGGCGCAGCATCATGGAGAACTTTGGTCTGTGGTGCCAGGTATTTACAAACATTTATACAAATCTGTAAATATTTTTTTACAACGACATATTACTTATTGTCCAATATTGATAAGCAGTACCCCTTCCCTTGCGTTTCTGCCGGCTGATATCATGCCATGACGTGACAGTCCGAGGGCCTGCTATACCTTTTATTGAGATGCAATAGTGTTACTAAAAATGTAAAGTGCGAAGCTGGTTGCACGACAACTCTTTGTAGAAATAATCAAGTAAAAATCCAAATCCAGGATAGCATCGCCACTAATATACAACACTAGTTATTTATTACTCCTTTGCTAATCATACCTGCACCTGAAAAAACAATCCCATGAATCAACCGTTTTCTCTAAGAACTGTTAGGAATACATATAAATATATTTGGTGAGCATGTTTTGATAGTTTGTAAATACCGTTATTTGACTTTTATTGATTCACAGGGTTAAATGATAGCCTTTATGAGGCACTTAATAACAGAAAATGCAACAATAAAACAGAACACAGTTCTGTGTCTGGTATGAGGGTCTGTGTTTCAAGTAATAATGCGTTTGCTTCTACCACCTACCCGTGTTTAGATCATGACGTCTCATAGAAATTACATATCCAAATTTATTGGAAACAATTTTCGGAGCATATATGAAGGAATAATATTTATGAAACAGTCGGAAGGGGGGACACTGCAGTTTGTCTCGTACGATTAGTTAAGTCTCTGGCGCTGGCCTTAAAATGACCAGGAACCTCATTATCATAAGAATTACAGTTTGTAGATGCTGCAGCTACTTCGGCTATTGGCGCCCATAACACTAGATGGGTCCTCCCGTTGGGTGGAAGCTATAGCTGACTGGTGGAAATATCATTCCTCCACTGTCACTTATCCTGTATGTTTTACAAAACATTTGATGCTTTAGGAGTATGTTTCCTAGGTATATGCTCAGTGCCTAGCCAAATGAAACTTTGAAACCACCTACAGAGCTGGGGTATAAGCTTCTACTCTGGATGTGGAGTACTTCTTATTTTTCATATTAGGCAGTGCAGCATTGTTTCATGTATTTAAGGGAAAGTATTGTACAGTGTTTATGATACAATTCTTCGCTTAGCGCTGTCGTAGTTGACAGTTTTCGGATTTGGGCGCCCCCAATGGTTTTCGAAAATCCACGTTGCTATGGTGGATCGAGTAAAAGTGCCTTCATTGGACAAAAAATTCCGTCGCCTGTAACTTTTGGGTTTCACCATATCATTTCCAATGTCGCGGTATGACGTATGAAAGGTGAAATGCGTTAAAACATCGGAATTTTTTTAAGTCACAAATAAGGTTTAGTGCCTTTTCACCATCCAACATGGAACAAAGCAGCACGTGCTTCCCTCCTCTGGTATATCATCTGGTTTTACTTCGGCAGCGCTCTCATTACTTCACACTCGCTATAACTCGTCCGACGGCAATATAGTCACAATCCTGTTTCACAAAGGAGGAAAATGTGATTTGAGTAAGTAAAACACGTGAAAAATTATACACCATGGAACAGTGCAGCATTTATCAGTCAATGATACAAAATATGAAAAATAATAATTGGTCTCGAAAAATTTTAAGACTTAGGTAATCAGCTATAAAGTAACAGCATAAAAGTTCATGGCAAGATAAATAACTAATTAAATAGAAACAAATCAGTCGGATATTCTCTTTCAATTGATTAATATAAGATACTTATTTACTTCTAAATTTCGGCATATCAGTAATATCATATATTCCAGCAATGTAATTGATGATTCTTGATTCATGCTGAACTCCATTTCTATGCCGCTTTAGCGGTAAAGTCGTCTCTTTTTATGAAACGTGATTCTAGATACGCCGCCATTTTTGAAATGACTGTGGTGTAATAGACGTCACATTTCTACTATTTTATAAAACGGGGCGCAGGACGCGTGATCTGCAACCATCGGCGTCTCCATGACGTATACACATACATACCCCACCATTAGTAGTATTAGGCCATCATCTCGGGTCAGTGCCATATGTCTCCGTAACGTGCTTCCCTCTGCAGCCATCGGCGTCTCCATGACCCGTGACTCCTCGACACTGATGGTGGGCCAGTACTTTAAGCGGCGTCGGGAACTGGTGGAGACGGTCGTCATGTCCGGCAGCGGCATCGGACTGGCGCTGATGTCGGCAGTCACACAGACCGCTATCGGGTGAGGTCGCGCTGGCGCGCTGACTCTCACGGCGGCGGTCTTAACAGGCAGATGGCAGAGACTCCCAACTGATAGTACAGATACAGGATTGTTTTGCCAATCGGGTATAAAGGAATTTGAGTTTCCATCCTCTAAGGGCAGGTGAAAACGGACCAAACATTTGTGAAGAGTGGTGGGTGACTGCATGTTGAGTGTAAGGTGCCCAGGGAAAGTGGCCCGTGATGATACCAACCCCGCAGGTTGGCCGGCCGGCGGCTGGGTCTTCAGGCAGTGACTGTGGGTGGGATGGGGAGTGACAGTGTGCGGGGTGATGGGTGACGGTGCTACCCCGCATGTGGGTCGGCTGGCGGCTGGGTCTTCAGGCAGTGACTGTGTAAGGTGTGGATGTGTACGGATGGGTTGGACAGTGTGTGGGATGATGGGTGACGGTGCTACCCCGCAGGTGGGCCGGCTGGCGGCTGGGTCTTCAGGCGGTGACGGGTGCCATGGTGCTGACCTTTCTGCTGGGGACCTGCTACCGGTCGGCGTCACTGTACCACCCCCAGCGGCGCGCCATCCTCCACCTCAAACACTCCAAGAAAAAGGTGACCTGCGCTGTCAGTCAATGATGGGAACGACTTTATCTCGGAGACTTTAGCTGTCATGACTTAATGATCATGAAAATAGTGTAACACATAACAACTGGTAAGCATTAGATAGCTAAACCATCTTAAACCTGAGCCCTCCAAGCCGGGACATTGTCACCCAGTCCATCCTCTCACCAGCCACCAAAACTTGGTTGATCAAGCTCAGTTATAATGCATACCCATTTTACGCGAACCTTTGATATACATAGTTGCTGCCTCACTTTCATAAGTAGGTGTCATTATGCGCAAAGTTTTTCAACAGCTTATTTCCAACTTTCCAGTGCTCTTCTTCGCTTTTAAAGGGAATGTGGCACCTTGGTCGAATCCTGGAATTTAGTGTAATTAGACGTTTTTTTGCCGAAAATAATGAAACCACCCATGATTTCTCTGAAAATGTACAATAAGCTCGATATTTTGATTTGTAAAATACCCCTCTAGGAAAAGAAATAAATATCTGCCTTTGGATCTTGTCATGATCTGGCAACCACTACCATACTTGAAACGCTTCAAGGGCTTTGATTGGCTGATGCTCATCGTAACGTCAGCATATGTCGTCACTCCAGCAGCTCACAACAATGGCCGCCTGGCGAGAGGTACCTGCAAGAAAGGTACATTTCGGGTAGGTTTTAGCTTTTTTCTACGGATATATTGAGTTCTAAGACAAATTATATATAGAGTACTGGGTTTTCTGACTTGCTTTACAACTTGGCTATCTCAGTTAAAATCACGTTATAAAGGTGCCACATTCCCTTTAAGTTCGCCTGCATTTTCACTCGTTTGGTGCTCAGGTGAAGGGGAAGGCCAAGATTGACGACCGGCCGCCGTTCTTCGACTTCTCGATGCTGCGCTCGCGGACGGTGCGCGTGCTTCTGCTGTCCACCAGTCTCAGCTCTGTGGGCCTGCACACGCCGCTCATCTTCCTGGTAACCGCCCATTTACATGGTTACCACTCATCTTTCTAGTAACCACCCATCGTCCTGGCAACTACTCATCTACTTGGAAACCGCTCATTTACATGGTAACTGCTCATGTTCCTGGTAACCGCTCATGCTCAGGTGAACGCCATCTGCTAGGCGATCTTGCTGGTATCCGTTCAGCTACCTGGTAATTTTTTGTCTTTCTGGTAAACAGTTTTCTATGTCGGAACTAGTTATTCGGCAATTGCTCATCCATCTGGCAATCGATACCATCAAGCTGATGCATCAAACTGTTTATTTTTTATCGTACCGTACTTGATTTGTATTTGTATGCTCACTTTTAGCAAAGGCGATTTATAAGTCATTTGAATCCTATTCATTTCCGGGGAGAGGTCGTTTGAGCCAAGGACGGTGTTCGGTGGAAGTATTTGTTCCAGTCCATTAACAGCTGATCTTTCACGTGCGAGGTAACCTGAGGGAACTACGGTATATTTCACAATAGCTTCTAATACAGAGCCGTTCCACCTATTAGAGAGTAAGCCCAGTCGTCACAGGTGGATCATCGGGGAAAGAGACGAATCAGCAGCATTCCTGTCGCAAGTAAAGCAGGGATCACTCCTTGCTGTTGCAGGTGCGACGGAGAGCCACCTGATGTGTTTCAGGTGCAGCAGGGAGTGACGTGCCGCTGTGTTTCAGGCGCAGCAGGGAGTGACGTGCCGCTGTGTTTCAGGCGCAGCAGGGAGTCACCTGCCGCTGTATTTCAGGCGCAGCAGGCGGAGGCAGACGGTCTGGGCGAGAATGCAGTGCTTCTGCTGCAGGCCTGCCTGGGCGCTGGCTGGGCGCTTGGCTGCTGCGCCTTCGGCTTCGTCGTCGTCAGAAATAACCAGGTATGCACAGATGTATATACGCCGTCTTCGACCGACTAAAGTCAAGCTGCACTCACCCCTTGACTGCTGTTGGTGCTATGATCTGATAAATGTGTTGACGGACTTAAATCAGGTTTTGTCTGTAAAACCGATAATTTTGCCGGCTTTCACTGGGGCATGCATCAAACTAGCTCAAACATCCGTTATTTTCCCCCACGCCAAGCCGGTTATCGATGGTCACGAACCGATAAACTCAAAAAAGTTCTGCTCCTTTTATGCACAAAGTGCAAACAGGTTTTAGAGCTTAAATAGAAGTCGTTTTCATTGGGTGGACAGGAAATCCCATCAATTTTAAACCCTGACTTGGAAAACCTGTTTGAGAGTCCATATTTGGACATAGCCTGCAAAACATGAAGTATATTATTTCACATTAATTTTGTTTTTTTCAGTATCTCAGAGAGTTTCTCTGACTCTCACCACCATTTCCTGTATCGCATCTATCACGTAGGTGGACATAATGCGGGTAATGACGAAAATCCAACAGCAACTTATTTGCATTCCCGAAAGCCCACCAGTTGTCGGATGTTTGACACTGGTACGCGCCCTGCTCTGGTATGCCCTACACGCACAGCAGGACTACCTCATCAACATCACTGTGTTGGACAATCTGACGGCAACGGCCATTCTGCAGGAGTGCCACATCAGCCGGCAGTACCTGTGCCAGGCCGCCAGCTTCGTCTGCGGCGTCTGCCTTCTGACGCTGCCGGCCGTACACGGGCAGCCCGGTTACGTCCTCTTCGCCTGGCTCTACGGCATCTTCTACGGCGGCTTCCAGTACAGCCTCAAAATGTGCACCTACGAGAAAGTGCGGGCTCGCAACTTCGCCAAGACGTGGGGCTTCGTGCAGGGCTCGCAGGCACTGCCTATGCTGATCGGGGTGCCAGCCACCGGTAAGTGATTGCTTGCGGCTTTCCGTCTGATCCACGTGATAGCTTCCAATGTGCGGGCTGCTTCCTGCGGTCCTGACCTGAACAGGAAATTGTCTGATTAATTTTCTCTGCAGACAGTTCACAAGTTACAATGGTGATCTAAATCAGTTTAAAACATGAAATGAACCCATGTATCTCTGTCTTTCTCTATCACTGTAAACGTGAGCATTGGTAATCTCTTTCAAATGGCTCGATCTTGAGACAAAATGCCAGCACGCTGGTGACACGCTCAGATGTCAGCACACATTGATGTCCACTCACTCTGTTCTCTGTGTAGGCTACATCAACTTGGCGGCGGGCAGCAAGGCGGGATACTACCTCAGCGCGGCCTTCGCAGTGGCGGGCAGCCTGAGCGTATTTCTGCTGGAGGTGCAGCGTCGGCCGGGGCGGCATCGGCGCCGTCACCGTCACCACCAGCCCCAGCCGCCTCAGCCGCAGCCGACGCCGCTGCCGCGCGCCGACTCGCTACCGGACGTCGACGAGCGGGTGCTGAGCCTGCTGAAGCAGCGGGCGTCCGCCATAGCGGCCAGCAGCGGCGACCAGAAGCACCAGGAGCTGACCTGCATCTCGGAAGAGGGCATCGCCGACATGGACCTGCCGGACGCGCTGTTCGAAGACATCGAGCTGGAGCTGAACATGCTGCAGGGTGACATCACCTCCTGCAACAAGGTGGAGAACTACCTGATGCTCAGCGAGTACGAGAACAATCTGATAGCGGAGTTTCCGGTGGAGCGGCGGCCGGCGGGGCACCGGCGGTCGCTTCAGTCCCGGGTTCGTTCCGCTACCTCCGCTGGCCGCCAGCAGGCAGACATTCCCGAGGAGAAAAGTGACATTGAGAGTGATCTGAACTCGGATGCTTCCATATCGTCACGACTCTTCCGGAACCTGTGGCGGAGTAAGAAAAAGGGCGCGTCTGACACGGGAAGGACTTCTCAGTAGTGGGTCACCGGATTCGGCGTAGGATGTGGCCTACTATGCCGTTGTTCAGTGATGTGCATTTGTCAGAAAAATGTGGTCTTTCCAGCCCTGATAGTAATCCAGTTCATTGTTATGTTTTATATGTTCTGTTGTTATGCCTGAAATGACCGACTCATTGTTAGAATGAGGGTGGCAAAGGGAAACTGTATGCTGAGATGTTGTTGGTGCTGTTTGCTGTTCTCTCAGACTGAGCTTTTTTGTCTTAGAAACGTTTCACTCTTTTTTAAATGTAACTCTATCTTCATATTTGTCAACGTCTTTTGGTTTCTTGACACGCGCAGTGGAGTGGTCTGGTGCCAACGCGCACTGAAGGGGGATTTAAGTGTCCCCCTGCGTTCTCAGAAACCTAGAGGGCTAGAAAAACATCCGCTTAGGGCTGTGTGAGAGCGATGGTGATCTGCGTTATAGCCAAGTTTTATTGACCCAGGTCAATAAATTCAGGGTCAAATGAGGTTGTAAAGATCAAATCTGGGCCGTGCTGGAGACATTTTCGGCAATGCCGTGATTATGCGAAAAAATCAGGCATTCACTAAAAGCGGACTAAATGCATAGAGAGGGTCACACACAATGTTCTCTGAAAGCTTGAGGTCAAGGGCATTCAAGGTCACTGAACTATGGCGTAACATATGGCATGTTCCCAATAATTTACGATATAGCTGGCATTATACCAGCCTTTGGCGCGAGAAATGGGGATATAACCTTGAAAAAACCTTCCACCTTTGACCTTGACCTGAAACCTTGACTTTGACTTTGACTAGCCTAAACTATGAAGTCATAGCATAACATACGTCATACTGAAAAATGTCATCTGACCGGAACACGGGTGTCAATGACCTTGACTTGTGACCTTTGGCCTTGACCTTCATGTGGGGGGACTTTGACATATAATCCGGATTATATGACGTTATTACGTCACCGCCGGTCTGCAGTGCAGGCAAACTGGTGTCACCGCTCGATGGCGACGGTCCCATAATATATGTCTCACTATGAAAGCCTATAAGAAAAGAATATTGACGGATTTTTTTCTAAATTCGTTCACCAAAAGACGCAACCATAAATTATCTCAAATGCTGCTTAGTATTATTTCTTGC
The DNA here is from genome assembly GCA_034440635.1 of Lepas anatifera. NCBI lineage: Eukaryota > Metazoa > Arthropoda > Thecostraca > Lepadidae > Lepas > Lepas anatifera. Next base: position 1,530,350 of record JAOTON010000253.1, read on the forward strand.
TGCGACGGTTCTCACACCAGCTCGGAGAAATAGGTAGAATCGGGGCGCTTTAGGACTCCACACCTTCCACTGCGCGTGTTAATAGCTATTGGGATCCTCAGGCAGAATAATATTGATACGATTTCGCTGTAATTTTCCTGAAACCCTTCCACGGACTAAAGGCGATGAATGCGTGAAAACAATGTCATTTACACGAATTATATGCAAATTTGGCATGCCTCCAATTATGCGTAACCTTTATTTGATATTCTTACAAAGGCCTTGATATCATATTTATTTAAAAAGAAGTGCAACCGCGCATAAAAGATAAAGGGTAGAATATTTTGTTGCATATTGAGAGTTGTCACATTTTTTTACAAGCTGGGGCTGTAGGCTGAGTATGGTAAGCGATTTAGTGCACTTTTTTACATCTGCTGATGAATTTGGCAAGTATCCTTTTTAATGCGTTTCTTGAGCAAAGCTGTGGAAACAATAATCAACTATGGAAAATCTGCATGCACCACCATATTATTAACCAACGTATGTACGTACGCTCAGTGCCAAATTACCTTCGCATTTCATCAACACTCAATGCCATTGTTTACTTGTCACTTTATTTTCATAATTATATATATATATATATATATATATATATATATATATATATATATGAGACGGGAATCACTGCATTGCAACAACAATATAAAAGATCTTCAGTAATTCAGTCTCGTTCATGGCGGCATGCATGTATGTATGTACATATGACTTGCCTCTGGCCAAGGACCCAACAAACTTACTTGGGCTCAGAGAAACGACGAAATCATCAGCATTTCTGGCGGTGAAAACTACTCTGCATGGTACTTCTTCCTCACTAATGGGCCCCGAAATCCCGAAACATCCTGACGAAATTTCTGAGCACAGCAATCAAACACTGTAGGGAACCCCACTCGTACCTCAGGATGCACCGTCGGAATTATTCTATTAGTAACGGTGATAAAAACAGCGTTAGTGTTTATTCTTACACAAAGTGTAAAAAAGGTAATAAGATGCCAGAAGAAGGCCTTGGCTACAGCTTCCAGCATTGTTGCAATCTCGCGCCACCGAGCTTCGCAAGTGGAAATGAAACGGTACACCAGCCGGCCTCTGTCTGACACTCCTCCCTGGCGACCAGCAGAGCAGATATCAGAAGCAAGGTGCTTGTGGACATTGGCGGACGCAGGGGGGGGCATTCCGGCCATGCCCCCCTCCAAAGCGCTGGAGGAGGGGCCAAACTATCTTTGGCCCCTCCAAACGCCGGAGAAATGTTTGAAAAAAAGGTGTTTACACTAGGTCTGTAGAGCAAACAAATATTCGCTCCCCCCTCCTGGAGAGCGATCATGTACTTGGGAAGGTAGCTTATACTTGGTCTGTCGAGCACTGAAAAAGGTCTTTACACTAGGTCTGTAGAGAAAAATATATTCACTCCCACTCCCCCTCCCCACCAGGAGGAGAGGCAGACATGGGTTTGCTCCCCCCAAAGCTCGGGTCTGCGTCCGCCCCTACTTGTGGATCTGCGGAAATCGTGGGATTTCGTTTGACTGAGCGTCGTGGCTTACATAGCTAATGTCTTCACTGTGTTCTACGCATGCCTCTGCAATACGACTGATGCAAGTACGAACCTGAGGCCCCGGGAAGTTCACATGACCTAAAGTCAAATGTGATGCTAACTAGGAGGGCGCGATTAATCATTAGAGAATGGAGCGTCAACATCAGCCGCCGAACCTCGGACCAACAAGCGTCCAAACAGCTGTTCAAAACGAGGCAGGCACCGCTGTCGCACCTGGGGGCAATGGAAACACGAATAGGATCAAACAGGAGAGAACTTATCGCTAAATGTCATCGCCGATAGCAGGAGGGAAGGCGGGAAACTAAGCCAGGCAAGACGAGGAAAAACTGGCGATTCTGAGACTTCGGACTGGCTTAACGATCCTTATGACATTGCAATCCAGAACAGCGAGGAAGTAAATGTTTATAAATATGAGAGACAGAAAACCACTATCAGTTTTCCCATCCCTTAAATAATCAGCCAATAATTAATATAAATTATTAAACACACGTTAGTTAGGCATTAATGGTCATGTTTGCTTTTCAATGAAACTTATCGTGGTGTGAACTATCTACAGCTCTCAGCCTTAAAGTGGCTCACATTTTCTCAACGAGACCATCCCTGGCACTTTGTGTTTACTAAACAAGCCTAAGCTTAACGAATTGCTCTTTAATCAAAGGAAGGAGAAGCCGCACATTGTCACCAATGAAGGTGTTACCTGATGCTGCCTACGGGGCACGATGCTGGGAAACTGCAACGCCGGGAACTACCGGGAACATGTGCTGGAGCCCAGAGCTTCTGGAAACAATTTTTGGCAGATTTTCTCGTACATATATTCAGCAATTTTAACCACATGCGCCACTTTTATCACTATCTGATTCCTGTCTACTTAAATGATCTCAGGATGACAAGGCTAATTGAACCTTTCCCGTTCTGGCCCGTTGGAATTGCGCACAGACCCGATACCACCGCCGGTTTGAAATATCATATTTTGCATCTTCGCAGACATTTAGCCATTAAACCTAGGAAATTTTCTTGGTGCTTTCCTAAAAATGTGACGAATTTGTTGGCAAGCAGTCGGTGGTAGAGCCGCCTGCTTCATCAGCCGTAGCTCCCGGGTGAAATTTCCGGACCATTCTCTGAATTAGAGTGACCTGCCCACCGGAACTAATTGACCTGACCGGAATTAGTTAACCCAACAGGGCTCGTCTTGGCGAAGCCGCATTGCCTCAGAAGATGGTGCGCCTAAAACCCCAACAATTATAACCGTGAAACGCTCCAGTTGGCGATATCCTAGCGGACGCTTCTGTTACAAAATCGTAATCGAAGTTTGGTCTGAACTTTGTTCGATAGTTCACTATTATTCTTGAACATAAGTGCGATGAAATCACACTTCAAGTCCAACTGCGATCAATGAAAATCCTCCTTAGAAATAAATTTGAACGCTGTCGAAGAAAATCTGCGGAAAAATAATTAGATATAAATATTGGTATAATTCTGCTTTTGGACTTTCTACATAATATATATATATATATATATATATATATATATATATATGTTTGTATATATATATACATATTTGATATAATAGTCACCTAACTAAACACTCAACCAAATCTTCGTCAGCCCATGCCATTTTCTAAAAGCTCATGCATATTCTTGCATGCTAATGCTTCATTTTTCCAGGGTTTAAGCTTTTCAAAATCTGTATCCTGATGTTGTTGCGAGGTTTCTAGGAAAAGCAAACCCCGTGTTGGTTACGGTTTCCTTCGAAAGCTTCATACAAATAATTGAATTGACGCCGCTACCTATGAGTGGAAGTTTTATTCCGATTTGACTCGTGTTCGCAAAGATACAAGCCTTTCATTAGCGTCACGGTCGTGGTAGGCCGAACCGGGCCGGGCCGCTCCTGCGTGAACTTTTATCCGTATGAAGGGAGAGCCTCACGGGCGGTGCACGCCCGCTCAGAAGTCATTCAACATGGTCTTTGTGTTGGGGCTATTAGTGGTAGGTACACCCGCTGTATCCGCATTTTTCTGCGGATTAAAGGGAAGGTGGCACTTTCATAACGTGATTTTAACTGAGATAGCCAGGTTGTAGAGCAAGTCGGAAAACCCGGTACTCAATATATCATTTGTCTTGAAACTCGAGATTTCCGTAGAAAAAACTAAAACCTACCTGCTATGTACCCCTCCTGTACCCCTAGCAGCAGGCAACAGTTGTCATGGCTGTTGGTGTGACAACATATGCTGACGTCACGATAAGCATCAGCCAATCGAAGCCCTTGAAGCGTTTCAAGTATGGTAGTGGATGCCAGATCATGACATTATCCACAGGCAGGTATTTATTTCTTTTTCTAGAGGAGTATTTTAAAACTCAAAATATTGAGCTTATTGTAAATTTTCCAGTGAAATCATCAGTGGTTTCATTATTTTCGGCTAAAAGTACGCCTAATTGCACTAAATTCCAGGATTCAACCAAGGTGCCACATTCCCTTTAAATACAAATATTGTCTGCTACCCAAAGCTTATTGCCTTCGTGACCAGGCTTAATCTTAACCCTCGCCCCAGTAGAGGGTGTTTGAACACCCCCTCTGGTTTTTCCGGCGGCACGATAAAACAGCGGCGTGAAGCACCGCCGTACTTGGCACACCTTATTCTTGATTGATTCCACAACTTTCTGTCATCTCAGGTCAGGTCACCAGTGCAGGTCAAGTGACCTGACCTCAAAAAATGTTTAAGGTGGCATAAGTAAGAAATGGGTGAATTTATCGGATTTAAAACTTATAAAACATAATAGCCTCACCGAGTTCTACAAAATATGTTACAGAATTTTTCATATCAATGCTCTAAGGTCAAGTACGGACCATGACCTCTCCATTGGACATACATGGGACAAACAGAAATTGGCCTGTATTTGTGTATATAAAGCTGATAATAACTTCATATCCTCTAAATCGAAGTATCCGGGGCCCTTTTTCAGGTTTATGTTACAATTTTTGGCCTGTGACCTCTGAGAGGTCATTTGGAGCTACTTAAGCAGTTTTCAGACTAAGGTCAATGACTTCGCATGAAATGATGATACAGCTTTTATTTTGATATCATTGCGTTCGGATTGCTATTGCGAGTCGATTTATATGCATATTGACTATGCTAGGTTAAAAAGTGACTTTGACCTGACCTGAGGTCACGTCAATTTTGTATTTTGGCTGAGTATGGTCATATTATACATTATCTGATTCGCCGTCATGACCTCAATATTGAACTGAGCCCAAAAATTGCCGGCATAGTTTCTCCATGAATTTGTATGAGCTATCCACCAGCGTTCGCGTTTTTTTCTTCATTTCGCATAGGGGCCTATTTCGAGGGGGTGTTCAAACACCCCCACCAGGGCGAAGGTGGCTCGGAGGCCCATCGGGGCGCGGGTTAAGAGAGCAGCAAAAGGTGGGTATAGGTATAGAACTGCAATAGCATGAAAAACACCGCTACTGACTTTTAAACCCTTGAGTTGTTTGCAAATCCAAAATCTGTTTTTGGTAAACAACTCCTAGCGTTCCAGCGTGTTTCATAAGCCAGAGACTGATGTTGATGATATTTCTATAGTTTATAGTTATAGCTTATGTGTATGTATTTTATTGTTTATATTTATGTATAAAATGAGCCCTTTCACTCTTTCATTTATTTCAGTTCTATTTTTTGGGCAACAAATTTAAGAATGAAATAGGTTTCCAGTTTCCACAAGATATGTATTGGCCAGCACGTTCAACGATGACATACAACAAAAAGACAGATAATACACAACAATGGCGAGAATTCGGCAGAAGAACCCCCGTTAGCGGCGGCGGCGCTCAGCCGCGACACTCGTTCTTGCAGTTGCCGTAGCAGCAGATCTTGTAGCCGCAGTCGGAGGAGGAGTAGCACTCGTCTTGCCGGCTGTACTGCTGCAAGTGGCACCTGCCCGTGTAGCCGTAGCAGAGCGGCAGCGTGCAGCGGTTATTGCAGGGCCCGCGGCAGCAGGTGCTACCCTGGCCGCAGTCGTAGTCGTTCTGGCACTCGTCCGGCTGCGGGTACCTCAGCTTGCAGACGCCGTGGTGGACCGGGTTGCCGGTGCACTGCGGCAGGTACTGCTGCGCCGCAGCGGAGGCAGCCAGCAGCAGCAGGGCACAGAGCGTCGGTCGCACCATTGTAACTGGCAGGAGAGGGTGGTGGTGGGACTGCAGCACCGGTCAATGTGCCGACTTGGCTGCTTCTGGCCCGTTATATACTGGATGGCACCCCAAAAATGGCGGTGACTCAGTTCGGAGTGCAGTGCTGGACACCGCTGGAAATGCGGGAAACTCCAGGCGGCGAGGTAGAGAGGCGACGGTTCGCAGAATTTCCATACTGGGACATATACCAGCCAGGCACGACATAGGCAGGCATAACGTTCATCTACCTCGGAGTTAGTTATTTACCTGGAACATTCGGTTTGACTTTTTTGACATTGACGGCCCGAGGGCCCTTTATTTTACCGTCACTTGGCAGGCAAGGATCACATAACAACGCAATCAGGAGTCACAAGCAATACAAAAGCCGAGACAATATTCAGATACAGATATCGATAGCACAGTTTCTAACCTAGACACAAAACACCGATATGAGCGCGATCTGGATACATGAACACTCAGACACACACGCACCCTCAGACCGATTGTTTAATTGGCTTCACCCGAGTGCATTGTTGTGATGAAGAAGCTGGTTAGGATAACTATATATTACTGCACGGGGCTCAGAAGGTAAATTGATATAAACCGAGGTTGGTTGAAATTTCCGGCACGCGGCCGAAGGCCAAGTGCCGGAGATTTCAACCAACCGAGGTTTTGATCAATTTACGCCGAGCCTCAAGTGCAGTAGTATTTTTACTACAGCCCGTACGTTTGTAGGCTTAGTTTGAAAGTAGACATATCATGAGTGTCCCTCGTTTTCACTTAGCAGAAGATATAATGAATGAGGTGAATGACACGGTAAAAAAGATCGAAAGAGACACGCTGAAAGCCGTCGAAGAGACAACAAGTAAAGAAACAATACTAAAGACTAACTTCTGGATCAATCAATTGAAAGAAGAATCCTTTTCACTGGGATTTGGACGGGATCTGCTCAGCCTTCCCGAAAATGAACTGAATGCAGTACTTGCCAGCTTTTTGCTTACGATGAAACGAAAGGATGGAAAGGATTATGAGGTATCATCCATCCAAAATATGTACTCCCTGACCCTAAAGTACTTTAGGAAAATAACTACCCTAGTGATTTGGAAAGTCATCCAGTATTCAAAGGAAGCAGGGATGCAAAAAGCGCAAAACTGAAAAAACCCAAACTGCTTGGACAAGGAAATAGGCCCAACAGGTCAGAGTCGATAACGTTTGATGAGGAAGATCAGCTTTGGCAATCTGGTCAGCTGGGATATGAAAATCCCATGTCCGTGCTCAGGACGATTTGGTTGTACCTGACGATGCTGTTTGGTCTGCGAGGACGTCATGAAGCCCGCCAGATGCGCTGGGGAGACATCAAGGTAGAAGCAGATGCGAGTGGAAGGCGGTACTTAAAATTCATGGAACGCCTCACCAAGACCCGCACTGGAGAGGGTCAATCAAGAGCCTTTATTCCAAAGGCATTCGAGAGCCAAGCAGCAGGGGATGGCCGTTGCCCCGTCCAGGCATACGAAGAGTATGCAAAGCGCCGTCCTCCTGTTTCTTGTGTAGACGACGCGCCGTTTTTTCTTGCGATCAACCACCAGAAGTCAAGATTACTTTACTTTATAAGGTTAGTCAACTAGAGAATTTTAGGTGCCCCAATCGACGTCATCACGGCGAGAAGTGTTCCTGCTCTTTTCATCACTGCCTTGGTCACCCGTGCAGTAAAACCGTGCAGTAAAAAGTTTTTCCGGCACGGCTGATTTGAACCAATGAAAATTAATAAGGAATTGCCGTTCATATTTTTTTTTTTTTTGAAATACCTATTATTTATTATATGGCACATGTCATTCACAAGATGAGGAGAATGGTGCATACCTGTTCCAGGATATGCCCTCACACTGAGTATCTTATCTGATAACTTATCTGCTAATATATCACTGATCTACGGTTCGGCGATATGACGCGCTAGCGTATCGAATGCCCACTGCAAGGACCAATTTCTAAATTGGCCACCTGCCTGCACAGGTCTGTGTGTTGGTAGAAAAAGATGTAGCCGTCATGCTGGGATCCATTGTGCAGCACGTGGTGTTCTGAGACGCAGGTGACGCTGCGGTCGTCATAGTGAAACCAGCGGTCCCTACCAAGGCTGTAGACGTCTGCCACGTAGTGTCCGGCCTGAGTGGCGCTGCCATAGTGGCTGACTAGGCCCACCAGCCGGTAGCTGTAGACACCGGCCGGGTTCACTGCTAGACTCTCAGCCGCTGAGCCGTCGTCCTCCGCGCAGAGCTGGGAAAGCCGTGTCTGTTCGGCGGCGAAGTCGGCCGGCGCGCCCTCCTGCAGTGGGCGTCCGACAGCCTCCTGCTGCTGACTCTCCTCGTCGTCAACAGGGCGCGTTGGCCGCTCCTGGGTTCCGTCCTGCTCCGCCAGCTCCTCCAGATCGGCGTCCGACGTCTGCGGAGGATCAAAGGGCAGCGGCGCCATGGGTTGCACCTGCTCAGCCGAGTCCATCCGCATTGAATCGTCAGGCGGGCATGGCGAGCCGTACCTGGTGGCGTCCCAAGCCGGGGGAAGGACGGCGTCCTCCACTGCGTACTCCTGCAGCGTCACGAACTTGGAGACCTTTACGTTGGCGCGGACCTTTTTTGACTCATTTCCAACGAAAGTGTGACGATTCAGCTGTATAATCAACGTCCTGGGTAATTTAGAGATTTGGGTGGTGACGCTGAACTCGTCATGCTGGCACTTTTCGCAATGCAGCTCGCGCCGATCGGGTCGCATGGAGAGGCGCAGCGCGTCCTTGCAAGGTGGGTGCTACGCCGCTGCTCTGGCGCTGCGGCACGTTGACGAACCAGCTAATGCTGTCCTGCCGCTTCAGCACCGACTCCTGACACTTTGTGCACATGTAGCACTCGACAGTTTGGTACTGAAAGTTGTCCCTAACCGGATTGGCGGCAGTGCCGGGCTGGTCAGCCGGCTGCTTGAGGGACGCCGGTTGGCTGCCGTCCACCTCCTCCTTGATGGTGTTCAGTAGCTTGAGCAGGAACTCATTAGCATCCTGCATCTCAGTGCTGTGGAACGCCAAGTCTATTCGAGCAAACACGCGTCGCATGTGGTTGAGGTGGCTGTAAACGGAGGTGCTGCATGCGCTCTGGCGCAGCTCCATAAGGCGGGTGACGGCGCGGAGGGTGCAGCATCGTTCGGCGACCAGAGCCGGCCCCAGAGTCATCATCTCACTGAGGAACGGCCGCAGTCCCAGCAGCGACTGCAGCGTGGCGTTTTGGTAGCACGAGTTGCCGAAGTTGGGCAGACCGATAAATACCGGGTCCAGGCTGTGTTTGTGCTGGTCGCGATTGCTTGCGGGCACCAGCTCTGGGGTCGGTGCCTCCACTTGAGCGCCTTTCAGCAACAGGGCATTCTCCCGCTCGCCTGTATTCTGCGTTGATGCTGAGAGTCGAGCCGACGGCGTCTGGCGATGTTCCTGTGTAAAACGGGGGCTGGCCGTAGCAAGGACTGCCGCGGAGTTGCCTCGAACAACAGCAATGGAAAATCGTTGTCGCAGCCAGGCCGTCTCTCGGCGATCACCGCTGACAGCCGTGATGAGCCGGCCCAGCTCTCTCAACAGGGCTGAAGCGGCGGGTCCCAGTACTCCAGTTGTTTCGACTGCCAGCGGCTCGAAACGGTACCTAGAAGGTCAAGCTGGCGTAGCGATGCCGCTTCCTCTCCTCTGCTGCACGCGCCGCCGTTCCCGGTTCTAGGGCAGACTGAACAACCACGCTTTCGGCGAAAGTGTCTACGCAGGTTGCGTCCCACGTTAAACACTTTCCACTGGTGACCGGGAACAACGTTAACCCGTCCGGCCGTTTGCCGTCTCCGCGGTCCAGACCTACTGGTTCCAGGACAGATGGTATACCTGCACTTGTGAGGGCACGTTTCACAACGTCATTGAGGTTAGCGTGACGAGGAAAACGGCCGGCGCTCCGCAGGCAAGAGAGTCCGTGGTGCCCAAGTTTGTCGACGGGCAGGTTGCAGGACCGGCAGCGGTGTGGCTCGCAAACAGCGACACCCAGCCGAAGGGCGACTGCGACGCGAACAGTTTCCCTGTCGAGATGAAGGCCAAGGTTTGGGACAGGTAAGGCATGTAGCCAGGCACCGGTGTAAGGTTGGCTCGCAGCCATCAGACGCGCTCGGTGTACTTGGTTGGCTGCCTCCATTAGCTGACTACGCGTGTGTGCGGCCACCAATAAGTCCCATGCGCGCTGGCGTCCGACTGCTTCCTTGTCTGGGATTTCGTAGGGACCGATCGAGCTTTGGAGTCGGTCAGTGGCCTGTTGAAGAGCAGGTGATGGGTCTTCAGCGATGACTGTGGGTAAGATAGATGTGACGAGAGGAACCGACGCGTGCAAAGATGAGATGTAGCACGGTAAGGCTAAGGCCTCCACAGAACGAACGCCGAGGCCGCCCAGTCTAACAGGGAGCGCTGCCTGGTCCCATGCCGCACCACTTATATCTACATTGGTGACATCTGCAAGTGTCTTCCGTACCACATCGTCGATCTCCCTCAGTTCATTTTGTACCTTGTAGGTAGGGGATGATCGTAGCATGTACATGAGTCTTGGGGCGGAGACATAGTGGGCGAGGAAGTATGTCGCGCTGTGGGGATCCAGCTGACGCAGGCGGTCGCACATCCTGCTGATGGCTTTTGAGGCCGCGTGAGTGGCCGCGCTGAGGCCTGCGTCGCAGAGAGGAGCACCCAGAAGAGTAAAAGACTCCAGGGGCAACTCTGTGCTGGCAGGAAGAGCCTCCTTTATCCTGCTTACTGACGATAAGGCGACATCGTCGGATGGCATCCCCAGCGTCATAAATTCACATTTTTTGTCGTTCAATGTTAGGCCAATTTTTGGTAGAGCGGTGAGTAGCCCATAGATATCTGCGCTGACCGTTGTCAACGGACCAGCAATGGTGGCATCATCGAGGTACCACAGGTTGAGCGGTGACTGTACAGCCCGTGCAACAGAATCCACTGCTAGTGCGAAGGCGACGGGGCCGAGGGGGTCGCCTTGTTGCACGCCGCTGGCCGACATCACAGTGTGATCGCCTATGTGAAGAGGTGCTGGAGAGCTGTACGCCTGGTACATTAAGGGATAGATGTCTGGACACCGCTCACGGACGCTTGTTAGAAGGACATCTCGCCTTATGGTATTAAATGCGTTCTGGACGTCGAGTTTTATGAGGACGTGGGGAACTGGGTCTTTGGAGGTAGCAGAGATGTATTCGCGCACTGCATGCACAGCTGCCTCACAGCCAAGTGGTGTTCCAACCCCGAGCTGGATAGGCCTTAATTCCGGTCCGAGGATGCTGGATGCGTGACGTGCTGCGATGCGGCCAGCCAGTCGGCGATATACGCTGCCAACAGCTATAGGGCGCAGGCCTCCGTCCTTTTTCCGCAATGCAAAAAGGGAAGCACCAAATAAGGCTTGACGAGCGCAGTCGGGAACGTCACCAGATATGATGGTGTTGGTGAGGGAAGTCAGTGATGTAAGCAGCCGGCAGCCGGCTTCGGAAGCCTCTTTGGATATTAGATGCCGGAGGTGAAGGGGGCGGATCCCGTCCAGACCAGCTGAGGAGCCAGTTGGCATGGTCTCAATAGCTTGTCGTACTTGTTTTTCCGTGACTTTAAGTGCAGGCGGGTCGGTGTCACAGGGTGGAGGCGGAAGAGACTCGTCTACTGGGGCTGGCGGGTGTTTCTCGCTCAATGCTGCGATTATCTCTTCAGTCGGTTCTACAAGGGCGTCGTTAGAAGTAAGGACTCGAAGGGCCGCACGGATGTCGCCGTCGGCGAGTTTTGCGTGCACACGCCGCGTGATGGCATCAGAATTGGTGGTATCATTCATATTCGGACGTTTTGTAGGCTCTTGTAATGTCAATATCTCCATATCATCGAGCTGTTTCTTGATCATGGTAGCCGTGGACAGCCGTGGGGCCTTGTCTGATTTTACAGGGTTACGGAGAACAGCGTAGGCAAATGTAAGTAGTTGCCACCATGACTGGGTGCTATTACCCGAAATCGCCTCGTTGATGCTGTTGGATAGTCCATCAGCTACTGCCGAGCGGGCACCTTTCGGAATTCTTGCAATTACAGCAGTGCGCGCGCGAATGTGGGCCAGACCAGCAGATAAGCCACGTGCAGGTAAGTCGGGCTTAGACGTGGCAGAAGTAGAAGTGGCCTGCTGGCGGCCGAGGCAGGATGGACAGTGCCAAGTGGTAAGTGCACGAGCCTGGGCAACCGTGAGCTTCGCACAAGACGTGTGCCAGCGTTGGCTGCAGGCACTGCAACTGATGGCCGCCTTACGAGTGGATTGGCTGGGACATCTAGCGCAGCTGTATTCTTTTGTGCAGTCAGACATGAATAAATTAAAGAGCTTGGTATGACGTTCAACAAAGGGCCATGCGCTAACGTATTGGAATTTGTCTCAGGGGATGCAAGCCGTGAATGATTCTACTATCGGAATAGACGGCGATTATAATTTTGGATAATGAATGCAGCATGATGTTACTCTACTAGTGGTTCCTATGGAACAACGTCACGTTCTTGTTTGAAAATTGGTGCTGGTCTGGCCGAAAGCTAAGCGAAATGCGGCGAAATCATTAAAATACCAAATTGGCATATATGTCGGTTTGCAGTCATTTGGTGATAAATTACTTGAGGAAAGGTACTGCCCTACACGTACTCATATAGATTTATACCCTACATGCATGACTGAATGACTGAATAGTCGTTACTTGCCGATAACGCCGAGATCGTCTTCAACACCGATTCCATGGTATTCTGCATAAACAGAGCTTGTTTTGTCATCCCTTTTCTGGAATAAGCAGTGAAGTGGTTCTTGTAACATGTAGCGTTGCTTTCCGAGCAAGTGTACCATGCGGGGACCATGTATGAACATTTGCAACGAACGAGGCAATCGTGGCGAATCCGACGCAAGATAACAGTAACAAGTCAAGAAAAAACTAAAACATGAGCCAAGAAAATGTATGTTTCAACAGTTGAGAAATAGTTTCAAGAAAAGCACAATCAGGGCCCCAAGGCAAAAAATTGTTAAATGTCTAGAAAAGAGACTCAAGATGACGAGCTACAGCCAGAGCGCCTTCTCCATCCGAGAGCACGTGGAGATAAAGTTCATAAAATCCTCGTGCAAAAATTACATCACGGCACTGCTAGTGTTAAAGACATTAGCCGGGATGTAGTAATACTAATTTTTCAATATCTGTATGAGGCCTCCCCATTTTTTTCTCGAAAAATTCCGAGTTACCTTTTAGTCTGCTTGCAGTTTGCTCCTTTTGGCATCTGTTTGAGCATGTTCATAAAGTAAGTTACTTCGGGTTTCGCAGTGTTATTACGAGCTTTGTTGATGACCGATTTTGCTAAAGTGACGATTAGTTTCTGGATCGGACTTAACTCGTGTAAAAAGAACCAGGGCTGTGCGGTCATTGGAAGGGGTGTACCATACCTGCGTTCCAAATTGTTTTTATATCATTGATAGATTTTGTACGATTCGGCAATGCCAAAACAGGTGAGTTATCGTTTCTATATTGTTAGTACACAGAGTACAAGCATACGTATTTGATATTCCTATTGTATGTAAAATCTGTTTGTAGTGATTATTCTGTTAGTTATACGATAGTGGAGATAAAGCAGAGACGTAGCCTTCGTAGCCTGTTTTAGTTCTAACAAAGTTCCAGTTTGAAAACATCCTATATTTCTTTCCCATTTTTTCTCTAGTGAATTATTGGTATTGCTTCTAACTTTCGAGATTCCAAACTGTTTATAGCAATACCGGTTTAACTTGTGATGCTTGCTTTTGGAAACGTTGAGCCTGTTAGGGATATTTGGTCTCTCGAAGCGAGTTTGCATGCCATAGCTACGCACTTCATCTGGCACACTTTTAAGTAACGCCTCATAACAAAAAGTTCATTGAAATACGGTAATTACGCCTAATTTCTTCTCGTGACAGTACATTTTTATTTTCAGAATTAAATAAATCCCCTATAAATCTTAGACCTTTTGCATCCCATTCCTTAATACAAGATGTTTTGTATTTAGTTAAGTCCGAAGTGTGTTTCAAAACATTGATATGCCTTCATTATGACCCGTTCTGTTGTTCATAGTCATTAAAATGGGCATTGACAGGTTTTAGCCAACATCGTCTTTATGGGGGGGCGGGGGGGGACAGGTACCCGCCATCACTGATCGAAAACACGCTAGTTATCAAAAAGCGACAAACGGCGCTGGATAGCCTGACCTAGGCTCAAAGTTTTTGAAGCCGGTACCGATACTTCCACTACCTAGGCTGGTTAAACACGCAAATACTACTAAAGCTGCTTGTTTAAAAAATCGCGAATCCGCTTCCAGTACTTTTTATTATAAGCGCTTCAAAGCGCTTCCCGAAAAGAAAATTGTATTTACTTCTTTTAATGTATTTCAAGGATAACTTCCTACTGCTTATCCTCTTATCAAATAAAAATGATGTGCTTTAGTGTAAGATATGCAATGAAACTATACAACCAAAGCATTCATTCCATCTCCTTTTATATTTTTGGTGGAAAAAAATAATTTCTCTCGGGGATGAGGTGGCTTAGTGGATAGCACCCTTGTCTTTTAAGCCACCGGTCCCGGGTTCAAGTCCCGGCGGAGCCTCTGGATAAGTCGATCTGATCCCCAAAGTCCCTTCCAACAGGGTGAGAGTTGGCGACGCCGTATGATCCTGGCAGTTGGTGCGTCGTTAAACCCCAACAATTATTAAATAATTTCTCTCAATCCTTATGTCTCCTATTTTTGCGGGGAGGTGATCCTCGTAACAGGTTCGCAGCGGTAGCACTCTTCGAATATATTGAATCCCTACCCGCTGCTTCGCTAGATTTCCTTTCCAGGAACCGCTAGTACCACTCTGCTACCATTTGTAGAGTCAGCAAGTGGCGGTGCGCTGGACCACCCTGCTTTTTAGTTATGATACTATTCATAAAAATAAGGGTATCGACAAAAATATACATGAAAAATTACTATCAGCCCCTTCTTTCCATATTCTGGAGCTGCCATTGAGAGGGAAAAATGAGAGAAAAATGATAATTGCAGTAGTCTAGGGTTTTCGACCCTGAAATTTAAAAATTTAATTTGGGACAGAGAACGCTTGACTTGGTTTCAGTACCGGACTGAGAGACCTGCATGGTGCGAGTTTTACGGGCTAAGATTTTTTAGAGGTGGGAGTGTTTATTATAGAACCCCACAAATGACACAGGAATCTTCTTTATATGTTTAGACGGATAACTCTAAAGGGTTTCATTTAAAACTGTTGAAAAATATGCATTTTAAGGATCATGGGTGTTACTGTAGCTAATTCATACTTGTTTACTTCTAGCAAAAAATAATCTATAAGTCAGATGACTTCTTTTCATTTTCGCAATGAACTCGCCGGAGAGCCAATGGCGGTGTCCGGTGGCCATTTGCTTTCCCAGTCCATGTGCGTACAGATGATCTGTCATGTGCGGCGTGAACTGAGGGGACTGTAGTATACATATTTCCCAATAGCATATATTACTCTACCTTACCTTACAAATAGTTGGGATTTTTAGGCCACTGCGGGTCCATTTCTCAACGAGCTCCAGATGAAAGTGTACTTATCTCAATTGTTCTCCGCAATCAGGTAGCTGAAATGGTTCCAGTGAGTGTATCATACGAGTTTGATCACGCCAAAGCTGTTACCGAATCGAGAGAACAGTTGCAAACAAAACAGAGACTCACCAGTTGTCAGGGTCGCATCGGGTCACAAATCGAATAGGGTCAGCCAATTCTCAAACTGCTGCTCACAAGAAACCTTCCACAAGAAACTTGCAACAGCTTGGAAACAATTTATACGTTTTCCTTTCCATAACCCACCGCCGCCTGGGGGAGGGTCCGATAGGACCCCCTCGGTTTTTCGCAAATGATTATGAGCCGATTAAAATGAGATACGTGTCGTTTTGCAGGCCTTTAAGATGATTAACTTGACAACATATGCAAAAAAAACACCAGTTCAACTCGGATCAACGAGTTATGACGTCATTTCTAAACCAATGTCATGCGACTTGTCTTCTAAAATGAGGCTGACAAAACCAGGGTTTAAAACGGTTTCTAGAACTCCTAGACCAAAGATCTAAACATTATTTGAAAACCTTTGGAACGAAAAATATGCATTTTGTCACCAATTTTCAGGTCAGGTCAAAACCAAGCTCACCGGACGTCATAATTTTCGAAAATTGTCGTGTCTACAACTTTTAAACAAAACAAGATGCAGCCTTAAATTGGGGTTCATCGTAATGAGCATGGCCAAAGAAGTCAAATGACATGCAATATGACTTTGAAAGGACGTTACTTATCTTGACCTCAGATCAAGGTCATGCCGCATATCATTTAACTCCTTGGGTCAAATCAAACACACAGTACTGTTTTTATTTTTTTAGACCGTATGGTTCCCGAGTTATGAGAGATTTTCTACATGGGCCTAAATTTGACCCATTTTGGCCCACTGTGACGTTACGGGTCAACGGATATGGTTCCAATCTCAGCTCCAGAGTAAAAACGGCAAGGCGCTTCCAGCACCGTTTCAACTTTTTCCATATCATTTCAGGTTCCCGATAACCAAAAATCGCCGGTATCGAACGCCACTAGTAGAAAAGGCACCGTTATTGACACATCCAAACGCTTGAATTGTTCGTAAATTCATGGACTTCTTTGGCAAACATTTTCCAATGTTCTTGCATGTTTCATAGCACAGAGACTGATATGGATGTAATACCTTTCTAGTTTCCACAATACATTTATTGGCGAGCACGGTCAGTGATAAAACAACAGGTAATGCACAACAATGGCGAGAATTCGGCAGAACAACCCCCGTTAGCGGCGGCGGCGTTCAGCCGCGACACTCGTTCTTGCAGTTGCCGTAGCAGCAGATCTTGTAGCCGCAGTCGGAGGAGGAGTAGCACTCGTCTTGCCGGCTGTACTGCTGCAGGTGGCACCTGCCCGTGTAGCCGTAGCAGAGCGGCAGCGTGCAGCGGTTGTTGCAGGGCCCGCGGCAGCAGGTGCTACCCTGGCCGCAGTCGTAGTCGTTCTGGCACTCGTCCGGCTGCGGGTACCTCAGCTTGCAGACGCCGTGGTGGACCGGGTTGCCGGTGCACTGCGGCAGGTACTGCTGCGCCGCAGCGGAGGCAGCCAGCAGCAGCAGGGCACAGAGCGTCGGTCGCACCATTCTGACTGGCAGGAGAGGGTGGTGGCGGGACTGCAGCACCGGTCAATGTGCCGACTTGGCTGCTTCTGGCCCCTTATATACTGGATCAGCGCAGGTGGCACCCCAAAAATGGCGGTGACTCAGTTCGGAGTGCAGTGCTGGACACGGCTGGCAATACGGGAAACTCCAGGCGGTGAGGTAGAGGGGTGACAGTTCGCAGAATTTCTGTACATGGACGGATACCAGCCAAACACGACATAGGTAGTCATAACGGATCACTTAGCAGTGACGCGTCGTCTGTGCTTATCCACAGATGTCTCGCCGATACAAGACTCCATCTTTCAACTTTAAGGAGCATGGGGTTTCAGTTTTTAAATTCGTAAACTAACTTGGATGGCTTAATTGCTACTTTAGACACTGACGAGCCGATTATAATTTCGGGGACCATTCTTGTAAATGATCATTTACAAGAATGGTCTTACGCGTTATGTGCGAGAGGGGCGAAACGTGCCACTGTGTTAAGCTCACCCAATAGCCACGGCCGATGAGACTTCCCTTCAATAGGCGTGGCCGTTGTGTGACGTTGCGAACAAATTTTCACTATTTATCGATACTCCCGACTTTTTAGCGCTGCTTCTTACAGTCAAGATGTTGATAAAAAACGTTCTATAATGTAATGCTTGTCTATAATGTTCAGAAACCCCGACTTATCATATGACAAACTCGCAGTTTTTTCGTCACTGCCTTTTAATGCCCATCCCAGTGAAAACAGTGCAGAGGAAAGTGGAAGATGGAAACCGTGAATAAGATGACCACCCCCTGTATCTGATGAGCTGGCAGTGTCAAGAGCACTACAAGAAAGTTCAACGCTTCCTTTCGACGCACACCCTTCCTGGGAAGCGCGTACATACACCCACCCATAGGTGGCGACAGTGTCTGTAATTCTGCGCAGTTTTCATAAATGTAAAACTAAAACCCATCTGTATATTTACCATTAACTTTGCAAAGTCAGTTTCCGACCGTTCACCTCTGTAGGCCGGTGCGAGGCAGGTCGGATCGCCCCACTGAATGGGTCGTTTTTACATAGTTTACCGGGTGTGATGAGGCCATTAGGGACTGTTCACATTGACGTCAGCCAAAATTAAGAGTGTTCGGACCCCTCCATCCCTTTGTCAGAAGTAGTCCGAAAAGGGCTGAACCCCTCCCCCTTGGTCAGAAAACGTCAGAAATTTCCAGGTCCCCCTCACCTCAGCACAACTGTTGTCCACATCAAAAACACTGGTGAAAGGTGCACGGGTGTGGATTTATAAGGGAAAGTGGGGGTCACGGACACCGTGGGTAAGACGGACACCCCCGTTTGGGACGAACTGACACCGCCACGACCGGAAAAAGCGTGTACTACGTTTCCTTTTAGCACGCGTCGTTCGCAGAGCAACGTTGGGTCCGGTAAGCTCTCTAGGTCTTATACAATTTTCATAATAGGGGCGTTCCAGCACAGATGGACCAGGCCCCTACATAGCACAGTCTCTGATTTTGTTCTAATTTCGTCCACTGGGTTGCCAGGAGCGTGGAATCCTGATCTGAGATTATTTCTTTCCTCAGACGTACGGTTTCAGAGTTATAACTTGAAGAAAATGGTGAAAATCGCCGATTTCGTCGTCAACATGGTGATATACGATTATTTTCAGCCTTAACTTGCATTTCTTAGCTTCAAATGACACGGGATTAGATTGAGCATGTAACAGCTAAGGTTAGAGAATCTCGTTTTTATTCGAAATTTTCAAATTTTTTAGAAATGTTTTGACCAATTTTTCCAACAATTTTTTGAAAGTGTGGCCAGTAATTTACGATGAAGGTACCGATAGAAAAAGTGTGTGCCTTTGTCTCTCCTGTTTAGTGAAGTCAATAATTTTTGCGTTCTATACTTTATAAATGTTTAATTAGCCATAGAATGACGCCATGCGCGTAAAAATCGGCCGCCCGGCGCGCCCGGCCGTCGTCGGCGCGGCTGCCGGTGCGTGGGCACGGGCAGTAGATTGACTCGGGAGCGTATGAACTCTTGCAATCGTGATTAAAGGTGGGAAATAAAAGCAGAAAAACACGCGTTCAACAAAAGGTCGAAATCAATGCAATCTTAATTTCGTTAAGGGTGTACGACTCGCCTTATCTTAACGTTGGCCATAAAATCGATTATGGATTTGAGTCATACATCTGGATTTTGAAAATGAAGAGACTTGTGCATTTGTGCAAGCTTGGTCTGTTTTACGTGTTAAAACGACATGGTATCCAACACGGATGAACCTTGGCCACAATTGTGCGGTCTCCACCCCGGTTTGTACGTCAGTGCCTTTATGATACGCGCGAGGTGTCAGACGTCCAGTGCACAGCTCATGAAGCTGGGAGCACATCCTGCACAGTTAGTATGACATTTTTGCTTAGACAGTTAGGTGTGAAATGGAGTAAGGCATGCCAAAATTTTAGGCATGACGCTTGACAAACGGCTTTCATACAACCACCATATATCGTTGCTGCGAGATAAGTGTTTCAAACGCATGAATATTTTGAAAGTGATCTCTCGTACGTCGTATGGGGCTGATAGGGTGACTTTTCTTCGGCTTTATCGTGCACTTGTTCGCTCTGTTTTAGATTATGGTTCAGTCGCATACAACAGCGCGTTGAGTAGCGTCAAACAGCCTCTGGACGCTGTCCACCACGCATGTATACGTGCCGCCATAGGAGCTTTCCGAACCTCCCGCAGAGCCAGCCTTTTGGTAGACGCTAATGAGCCTCCACTAGACTTGAGACGGAAGCGATTAGCACTCACATACGCGAGCAAAATACGCCAGTTCCCATCGCACCCAACTTACAAGTGGATATTCGACGACTTGCTAACAGCTCCCCTCAGAACGACGCGGCCGACGTCATCACTGGCACTCTGTGTTCGAGTTGAGCAATGGCTGGAGGGTTCGGATATCGACCTAGGGATAATAGCCGAAGTACGTGCGCAGCGCATTGAACCATGGCGCCTCACTCCAGCAAAGTGTGACATGGAATTACTGCAGCACAAAAAGCATGTACATCTCCCCTGGAGTTCTCAAACCTGGCATTGCGTAAAATTGGAACCTACTCAGGCTTTAAAAGATTTTACACGGACGGTTCAAAGGGAGCCACTGGTGCTGGTAGTGCATTTGTTGAAGAGGGACAAAGCCGGGGGCTTAGCCTGCCAGCAATGGTTTCAGTTTTTACCACGGAACTGTAAGCTATTTTGCAGGTTTTACGACACATCAGGCGCACTCCTGAGGAAAGATATACTATAATAAGTGACTCAGCAAGCTCTCTGACAGCCCTCCAGTCTCCCCACACACAGCAGAACTCGCTTGTACTGACTATCCGAAAGCTTCTGACAGTGATTGCCTCGCGAGGTACTGATGTGTGTTTCCTTTGGGTGCCGAGCCACGTCGGGATTCTAGGGAATGAACAAGTGGATAGAGTTGCGGAGGATGCGTGTCAGTTGCCCCTCTCGCGCCGGTTTGAAATTCCAGCCACAGACCTGAAATCATCATTTAGGATGTTAGTAGATGACGAGTGGCAGATAAGGTGGACTGCAGAACCAGATTGTTTTTTGAAGTGTCTGCGGCCATCGATTAAAACCTGGGAATCAAGCAGCAGGCGAAGCAGAACGGAGGAGGTGAGCCTCACTAGGCTTCGCATCGGACACTGTTATGCGACACACGCCCATTATCTGAACAGCACCGCACCTAGTACATGCCCTCACTGCGGCAGCCGCCTCACTGTGCAGCATGTTTTATCTGTTACTGAAAGCTGCGACCAGCTGAGTCGAAGTCAGCGGCGACTCTTCCCACCGGTTCCGCTGGGACAGATTCTAGGTAATGACGCAGTCGTGGATATTGGGAAGGTTTTATCGTACCTAAGAGAAGTTCGTTTTGATGTAATATACAGCCCCATTAGAAATTCTTAGATATCACACCCTCTGTATACGCCAACCTAGCTAATAAAGACAATCTTGGAATCTTGATGGAATGATTTGATATGATACAGACGGGCACATATAGCCTCTGCAGCTGCAGTGTCCTAAAACTCCAATTATCATGGAGATAAGGTATGGCTTCAAGGTGGATATTTCGTTTTGGACGCCAGTTTTCTGCTGTCGGTGTTGGTGTTCACACTTGTGCAACATAGGCATGGTAGAATGCCACGGAATAAGAGAACTTATTGTGCTGACTAGAGGATCTACTTTTTCTAGATTCTTGGTCCCGGCGCCGACAGGCCTCGACTGGTCCCGGCAACATCCAACGTGGTCTTGGCATAAGTCCCGGCGAAAAAGTCGGGTTAATAGCACAACATTTGCAACCTTGTCTTATACGTTTCAGCCAGTGACTTTGATTTTTTATTTTAGCCATTAATTTTGTGTAGTTGCATGAATTATTGTGTTATTTCAATTTCGAATGTAGCTTATTTCAACTAAATTAGGGTTTGTACTTCCTGTGCCGTTAACCCACCCAAGACCCCCTGGATCGAGAAGACATTTCCAGCTCTGGCCATGGTATATCACTATTTGGCCGTACCCCCCCCCGTGACGCCATTTATGAACAGCCCCATGTAGACTTAAGTAAGACAGTTTATGTGTGCGTAGTTAGCCAGATTAGATTATTTATTCGTCAAATGCTAAGGGAAAACTAATTTAATTGGTTCAAAATTGACTATGAGCTCCAAGGAACACAGGTCCTAGTTAAGATTATTACGCTCTGCAATCCTCAGAGTCAGAGGTCCCGGAACGGTCCCGGTACAAACCCAGTTGATCCCGGCAAAGTCCCGGCCAAGCCCAGCATCCGGTCCCGGCTCCGGGACACCGGGACAAAAAAATAGAACCTCCTGGTACTGACCCCGTCGAGCGTTCTCCGCAAAAGACGCCTACTTACAAGACAGAGTAAATTTAAATTCGGAAAACGTCACAATTGCTCGAGAAGAGCCGACAGCAGCCGGAGGCAGTTACTGAAAGAGCTAATCCCTGTGGAGACACAATTATCATCGACTGACTCTTTTTTTAAAATATTTTTGCGCCCCGACCTGGGGACATTATCGGTTGACTCACGGGGCGCTCCAACAGTTCCAGCCGAAGTCGATGTTTCCCATTTATTGCCGCTGCTGGACGGGACTACCGGCATAACAGATCGGCTTTTGGTTGAACTGATCCTTTGAAGCTGGTTTATTCTTCGCTATGTGCTTTTAATTCCTCATTACAGTTGTGAACCGAAGTAGGTCACTTTCCTGCCTCAATATAAATTAAAACTGTTTTTTGATGCATTGATTCAGTCTCCTCTGCCTCCTCTGCTGGTGAATCGTACTAAATGCCACTAAATCTAATACACTACTGTCATAACACAGCCCTTTAACTATAAATTCGCTTCCACCAAGACCTGAATAATATTAATTCCACCCTGCTTCAAAACACGTGTTTTATAACGTATGTTGTTCACGTTCTTTACTCTTAATGAAGATTTACTGAAGCCGAAAACAAAAGATGAAAAGCAAAGAAAGTCTGTAATTTTTGTCAACGGCACACCCTTACCTTATGAAAATTTCCACAATATCATGTGCTTATGTAGATGCATGTTTCCCTAGCAACAAACTTCTAACCCATAGTCTCCGCTGAGCACCACACGCGTGCGTGTCGTCGGTTGGTCGAAGTTCCAGTCGGCTATCGGTGGGGCGCGCCGGGCGGCCGATTTTCGCGCGCATGGCGCCACTCTTTGGCTGATTAGACATAAATAAATTCAAGAACACAAATTTTATTGACGTTATTAGAAAGCACAGGCACAGGAAAACATTTTTTCTGTGGGTCATTTTAAGGTAAATCCCTGGCCACATCTAGAAAATTTGCTTTAAAAAATTGAATACAAGTTTCCAAAAACTTGGAAATATTTTTTTGAAAACTAAATACTCAAAGTTTGATAATATAATTCTAAATACAATCACGTTTTAAATGAGCATCCATAAGGAAGGACTGCACAGAAAATAATGATCGTATGCCACCATGTTTTGCTAAAACCAAGGATTTTCACGACTTTCAGCAAGCTCTAACTCCGAAACCCTTATTTTGAGGAAAGAAACATTTTCAAATGTGAATTCTACGCCACTGATAACCCCGTGTTCAAAGTTAGAACGTAATCTGAGACTATGCTATGTACAATCCAGGTGATGCCTGGTCGATTTGTCCTGGAATGCCCCAATAGTAAAAACTGCAACTTGTGTGTTTTTTCAGAATCGAACTCGTAAGGCCATTGCATGGATGTTTCTATAGATATTTTAATGATATTACGTAATATTGCTCTTCAAGATGTTACATTTTGTTCACCACAGTCGCTGACTGTGTAATCACAATGGCGTCCGATTCATGCCCAAGTTTGTTTAGGAAGAGCAAAGTGTGGTAAGACGGACACCAAGTCTGGGGCAAGATGGATATGGTGTCCATGTTACCCCGCGTAAGAGTAAATATAATTTTATATGATATAAGCTTAAATGAATACATTTATCAAGGGTTTTAATGCCCAGCGACACACCTGAGCGGGGGGCGGATTTGGCTGATGATTTGGGGGAGTGGGGACACAGGGCCTGAAATTCTGGAGAACATATAATACATTTGGGGTCATCCAGGGGCAGGTGTACTCCTCGACCCTCAGAGCCCCCTGAAATGGTCATGGTACCCCGTGAGAAACTGATGGGCCCTCTAAAGTCTTGTTTTCAGCCCCTTCCCTCAGTAGATGGGGAGGCGTGCCCTTTAGTCCTGCGAGAGGATTTGGCGCCCACCTGATAAGTTTTGCGTTCCAAAACTGGAACCCTCTGGCAGGGATGCACCCAGGATTTGTATTTGAGGGGGGGGCTGACGGGAGGGGGCAGCAAGCCGGTGGAGGGGGCGGCATTTTGCCTCAGGGGGCGCATTTGTTCACCCAAAGGGCGACCAATTTTCGCATCATGGCGGGAAGTGAAAGCAGTGATTTTTTTCTCCACAGACCTAGTGTAAATTTGTTTAGGGGGCGGCGTGCTGGGTACAGGGGCAGAAAAGTCAGTGTAGGAGGCGGCGTGTTGGGTCCAGGGGCGACAGTCAGTATAGCACTGCCTGTAAAAGTCAGGTGAAGGCTCATCCTTCCCATCGATGGGCGCCTTCGGCACCCACATGGATGGGGCGGCACTTTGGAGCCAAAGCGTTTGGGGGCCCGGGCCCGCTGCTTCCTGGGTGCGCGCCTGCCCCTTGTCCGGATGGCTGCCCCTCGGCAAGGTGCCCCCCCCTGATCGGCAATCGTGGATCAAACTATGCACAGTTCCACGAAAGCCCTGGATACTTTACTTACAGATGCTTCACACGTAAAGATCCTGTGGATGGAACATGCCATTTCCCTGTGTTCTTGTTGTACCTCCGCGTTGCAGCAATAACTATGCAATCATAAACAATACCAAACGACAAAACTGGAACGAAAAATAGTTTTTTTCAACATCTGAAACGATACCAACGGCCAAAATTGGGACACAAACAGTTTGTGTCAGCGTCTGATACGCACATCATTTCATTCAACAAATTTTCACTTTCACGCAGACTTCAGCCCAGGACACTTCGAACACAGTGCTCGTCAGAGGACGACATATGTTACGCAGCAGTTGTTATCATGCCCAGCGGAACGATACGATGAAATGTTTTAGTGCCCTTTACCAGCCTGGTATCACGGAAGCGCTATTCCAGCTTGTTGGCCATACTGGCTAAAGCAGCACTCGTCACAAAAATAGCTTAATGTTATCCCTGAGGCTCGTTTTGCAGTAAGCAAAAATTATTCAGCTTATACAATTTATTAATTCACTGTCCACTGGTTAGACCCACGCGGTATACGGCACACTTCAGAGCCACCGATACCGTCACTCGCATTTTTCCGTGCGAAGTGGTGAAAAAGCACTATTTACGCTCAATGCCATAATCCCATAGAGATCTACAATAACTGAGATCTACTAGACAGTTAAAGTAGATCTCTATGCATAATCCAGTTGATGGTGACAGATATTCGAGAACTTTCACTGTTTTTTTAAACTGTCCAGTGCAACCAGCTGGGAATTAATGTAGTTTTTGGATGCCCGGATGAGAGTATCAGATGTGTGGAATTAGTACAGACTGAACGATTGCGAATTCCGCTGTGTTGTGCACGAGAAAATCAGAACTAAAGCAAAAACTTTGCTGGCTCTTCTTACGAGTGTAAAGTACGGATGGATGTATTCCCAGCACTAAAGGTTGTCCCAATAAAAACCGTGCGTTGAATCTTGTGCGAAAAGATTCAAATAATTTTCCTTTTTGTCCCAATTTTGGCGATTATTGCCGTATCAGATGCTTGAAACAAACTGTTTTTTGCTCCGGTTTTATCGTTAGGCGTTGTTTATGATTAGGTACATACTTATTGCCACAACGCGTACAACTCAAGACCAATTGTACCACAGGGAAATATCATGTTCCATCCACAGGATCTTTACATGTGTGAAGCATCTGATAACAACAA
Organism: Lepas anatifera; assembly: GCA_034440635.1. Classification (NCBI taxonomy): domain Eukaryota; kingdom Metazoa; phylum Arthropoda; class Thecostraca; family Lepadidae; genus Lepas; species Lepas anatifera. The sequence continues at coordinate 1,555,898 of JAOTON010000253.1, forward strand.
ACTGGCGGCCAAATGACCTTTCTGATGGTAGGTGCCTCGACTATGGTTTAATGTGATTAAATAGAAGAGGTAATCTTAGGTCATGAACTAGGGTCACCCGAGTTCCGCATGTCTTTGTAATGCTCCAACATACCTATCCGGAGCACCATGAACCTGTCAAGCATTGAAATGAAATCTGTAGCGTCTTATTTGCGTGTTTTTCTTTTAAATGACATGTAAGGTCAAGCTAGGTCATTTAGTCAAGTTAAAAGGCTCTTTCAGATCCAAGGCACAATTAATGGTACGAAAGCTGTGGTAGCTAAGTGATCAGCTTTCACTTGACATCCATATCAGCCATGCTGTAGCGTATCCGCACGAAAGGTAGTTGCAATGAGCGTTTTACCCTAGGTGATGACGTGTGTGACCTGTTACTTAATCTGAGTTACAAAAAAATAACCCACCACTAGTTAGCTTATAGGTACCCTGAGAGCACCCAGTGAAAAAATGAAAAATTGAAAATAGGACATTTCACAACATTCTTAATTTGAAGAAAAGGTCACAAAGTCGCGAGATTTAACTCGACCCGGGGTGAAGAATAGCTATCGTTTGATGGAGTTGCCCTTGCATGTGAAATAAAATAAAAAACAATAAAGAGGTCAAAACCTGACCTGAAATTAATGTTTTTATTTTTCTTATATAACCCGTTGTACTTACTATCAATTAGTATCAATTTTAATGAATTTCGATCAGTCACTTTTAGGACACAAAATAATTTCTGCTTCAACGGTTCCGTTAACCTCGAAACTTTGATAGCCTCTATATGGTGACCTCTTTGACCTAGGGACCTAAAAATAGGCCCAAATTTTTCTTTTGTAAAGGGAACATTGGGCACAAGATTTGGTTGAAATCTAAGTGGTGATGGTGAACTCGCCTGGACGATTTATCCTGGAATGACCCATATGAACCCTAAAATCAAACAGCGCTAGAAGCCATGGTATACAAAAATCTGGAAAGATAAGTAGTAAATTATAATTAGTTGCCGCCCCGGTAGCTCTGTTGGTAGAGTGTTGGGCTCTGGCCTGCTGCTCAGAAACATGCTGTGACTCTGCATGTCCAGGCTTGGGATCGGTTCCCCTGAGACGCTCCGGCGCCCAATAGTTTGCCCGACCTAGGTCGGTTGGCAACTGACTGGTGAGAGGGTGACCTAAGCGGGACAGCCGTCCCTGTGCTTTGTGGGACGTTAAACTTTGGCTTCTAAATCAACGCTTCATTGTGGGAGTTGCACGTGTGGGTAGGTGGTGGGGTCGGGGTGTCCGTGACAAGTCCCTTGATTGCTTTAGTGAGTCTCCGACTCCAGAAACAGAACTGGGTGAAATTTGGACAAAATTTATATGTATATATAAAGTATATATATATATATATATATATATATATATATATATACATACATACATATATATATATATATATATATATATATATATATATATATATATATATATATTACAGGTAGAGTGCGAAATCCGGGATTTCGCAAACTCCCTAGGGATTTCGCGAAATCACTGACCAGCCAGGGAGTTCATGAAATCCCTAGGGAGTTCGCGAAATCACTGGCCGACCAGGGATTTCGCGAAATCCCTAGAGATTTCGCGAACTCACTGAAACTTCAGTGATTTCGCGAACTACCTGAATGCTTTTTCAGGGATTTCGCGAAATCCCTAACATGCCAATATGTCATATAGTTTAAATCCGAAGAATGATCCTTCAGTGATCTGGTTTTACACTCCCCGTCCATGTTTTCTCTTTCTATGTTGTATTTTGCTTGATTTTATGTGTGTCGGCCTGATATTTATTTTTTAAAAATTAATTTTACACTCTCAGCTCTACCTCACAGCGGGTCCTTGTGCCCGCTGACGAACTATTCTAGTCACTAGCCTTCCTCGAGGTGCATGGCTTATGCAATATGAACCGTAGGTGTGGAGGGGGGAGCTCAAAACAAACTAGAGATGCCACTACTTTTTTCATTGTCATCTGTAAGGAATATCTTGATTTCTTAACAAAGCAGACTCCTGATGGGAAGTATTGTGCCGTAAGAAACGGACAAAGAACTGATATACTTTCACAAAGGTCTATTTTAGCTATGTCTATGTTGGAATGTACTACGGACGTCCACAAATTTTCCAATAACAATACTTTGGTACAGGAGGAAGTGTCGGCCTCGAAAAGGCTCTCGGTGTAAGAAGCGGCACGCCTGTCATCGTTTGACCATTGCCAAGGCTTTCAGAAATTTTATTGTCGATTCCGGCGGGCTAGCAAATGCACTTCAAGCTTAGGTGCTCCAGCCACGGTCATGACAATAGGCAATGAGATAGCACATTGCAAATATGCGTAACAATTGTATTATTCCGTGTCCTGCTTATGCCGACAACTATAGTTGTCGGCTTATGTTCAGCTGTAGCTGAAACTGTATAACACCTCTGATATACTGATAAACTGAAAACAGAGATATGGTCTAACTTAATTTGCAGAATGATTATTTCGTTGTTGCAGCTCTGAAAATTTATCTTAGTATAGCCGAACCGTACCTGTAAAGATTGGCCAAAGTTTTGGAATATATTAATGAGCTTAATGCAAAAAATAATATAGCATTATTGTATTTTCCTTACCCAGAAAGTAATACGAAATGGCCATCAGATAAGCAGCATTTCTCTTTTGTGTAGTAATGAGGATTGTGATATGATAATGATCTCTCTGGAGATGCTGGATAAGTGAGTTGGAAAGAAGCGCTTCAGAATTTTGTATCTAACGGTACTCACAGTTGGTGCACCTGAGCGACTTCGTACCGAGTACGTGCATGGCCGGGGCGGGGGTTGGGTAACCATACTCCTTGGGTTTTTCGCAAAGTCTTGAAAACGGCTACGCGCAGCGCTGCTGTACCCAGTACAGTTTTTTTCTGAAGCTTTTTACAACTCCTGTCAACATTTTCGGTTCAGGTCATTTCAGGTCAGGACATCAGTGCAGGTCAAGTGACATCATCTCCAAAAAAGAAGAAAACAACATAAGCAAGGAACAGCTTAATGTATCAATCTAAAATTCGTATTGAATAAAGGGCCGACTGAGTACACAGTTTTTTTTAGGATTTCGGAAGTCGATGACCTAAGGTCAATTATGAGTCATGATGACACCGTTGGAAAAGTATCGGTAAAATGGTTTAAACATCATAATTTTGTTGGGAATGGAGCTAAATTGTATATTTTGGCATCATTGGGGTTGTCTTGTTTCTGCAGTTCTAATGATATGCATTCTGACCCAATTCGACATTAACCTGATCCAAGGTCAGGTCAAATCTTAGCTTTGACCTAGAATAGTCACATTATTAATCATTCGACGTCGCTTGCAGAAAAGCTTCAGATAGTGAATCCTTATATATTGTATCTCTTCTACATCAGATGGTAGGACTAAAGAACTGTATTTCAGTTATATCACCATATCCATATTGTGACATTGTTTGGCTTCCAATGCCCTCAGATTTTACCCGACAAAAGAATGCATAGAACACTTCCTTTAAAGCTTAGGTTATGCTACTTAACGCCATTTACTTTTTCGCTAACTAGCGTAGTTTTTAGATTTTAGGCAGGGGGGCGTAGACCACCCCCTCGTCAGGGTGAAGGTGGCTCAGACCCCTGGCATTGCACGTCTTAAAAATTGCATCCCGCGAAACTAGTTTGAGACTCATACCAAACGTTTTTGACTGTGATGATTTTAAGCTATCAAAAGGCATAGTCATAAGAGATTTCGCAATTGCTCTCGGTGACCGGCACCTCATCGACACCACCAGCCAAAAGACACGTGATGAGTTTTCAAAAATGTGAGCGTCGGGCACATTCTTTTTCGGATGGCGTGGTTTGCTCAAAAGTAAGTGCGTTGCGCCATTGCCGAGCATTTATACCATTTTTCAGTAGCGCAAATATTTCTGCCATTTCTTGAACTGTGTTACACCCAGGCTTATTCTAGTGATCAAGCCATGGATTTCGTACCATTTTCTTTATCGTATCCGTAGATAAAATTCCATAATAATTCAACCTAAATAAAATACCGTAACGCTATTCTGTGATGTAGATTTGACATAAAATAACCGTAGCGTCACATAATTATGAAAGGTGGTGATAGCGTAGACCACTTTTTATTGAATACCTGGGTAGTTATGCTGACTCCATGCACTGCATATGTATAATATTAAATATACAGATCTATCATAGGCGGATCCAAGATTGCCGATCGGGGGGCATCTTCCCGGGGGGAGAGGGCGGGGCGCCATCCGGACCAGGGGAGTGCCTTTTTGACCGGAAAAACCTATCAGGTGGGCGCAAGATCCTATCAGTGGGCGCCGATTTTTACATCCCTAGGGACGGGGGATGGAAAGCGACATTTCAGAGTGGCGCCGTGACCATTTCAGAGGGCGCCGAGGGTCGATCGGGGGGGGCACCTGCCCCCTTTGTCCCCCTAAAACCGCGTATAAAATATATCATGAATATAAATAACCAAGTACCAAATCACAGTGAAGGAGAAGGTGTATTCTGTGGGGAGTGTGTGGGAACCAAATTTCAGGAGTGGACCAGGGCATTTTGGAACCGCCAGGGGCCAGTGTCTTTCTCTCCCGTGATCCACATTTGCAATCAGCAGCAACTGAACTTTTACATTGCAGTACAATAGTGATAAGCGAAACTCGATAAATGTATCGCTACGACCTCAACAATACAATTATGACCTTCCTTATATTTAGCTTAAAACCTTCCTAATATTTAGCTTAAAACCTCCCTTATACGTGATTTTTACGGATCATGTCCGGTTACTGTTTGAAATAAATCATAAGAACAAAAGTCCGCAATCCTAGCTAGTCATCCTTGAGCTGACTAAATGTCAGGGAATTCGCGAACTCCCTGAGTGTTTATCCGGGATTTCGCGAACTCCCTGGCTGGTCAGTGATTTCGCGAAACCCCTAGGGGAGTTCGCGAAATCCCGGATTTCGCACTTTCCCTGTAACATATATATATATATATATATATATATATATATATGTATATATATATATATATATGTATATATATATATATATATATATATATATATATGTATACATCATTCAAGTATTGTAGATTGTACTGTATGTCCTTGATTGGAAATCTCGCTAACCCCAAAACATATCTTGTGTGGAGCAGTGAACGTTTTCACCATGGAATTCAGTCAGAATTCGTCTCCAGCACGCGCCCAGCTTGGCCACCACTTAACAGAGAGCTGAAAACCCAGGGAAGGGGCTACTTTCCGCTCATGATACGCTTACTGTCTGCAACTTCATGGCTATGGGTAAGTTAAATATTGATTAGGTTATATCATCTACGGATGTATATTTCATTCAAAGTCTCGTGAAGGGTTTTGCTCTCTGGGATTTTATAAAGTGGAAGCATTTTCAGGAGGAAGAACAGTTTACACAAAAAGCTATTATTCTAGACAGGTAGTTGACTCTGGAAAAAAACTATGGGAGACTGGGGCTGGTTGCACCACGGGTTGAATGCATTAGTGGCTGTAACTAAAAAAATATACACTAGATAACAGTTTAAGCGGGCCCACTAGAACCGCGCACTCGCAATGTATTTCCGGTGAAGAAACCAGCAAAGGCGGTCGGCTGATACCAGGTGAAGAGGCAAAAACTCATTTTTTTAGGATGAAGTATTTTGTAGTCTGTTACATTAAATTTTAAATGAAACACAAGATAACATGCACGCTGGTCATAACCCTGGCAGGTTAAAGCGTGTTTCTCCAATCTTCAATTGAGGCAAAGACTTATGGCGGGACCTCTTGGCTTGTGCAGTATTTGGCGCCATGATTGATTCAGGGTAGGGACGGGGCAAGACGAATCATTTTTCGCGAGGCAGGTTGAAACATTGATGCAACCTACCCCGGCGCTTAGTTTTGTTTATGGGCGAGTTTAATAGGCATAAGGATGTATTATTACCATCATTATTGGCATGGGTGTCGAAAGTGGGGGGAGGAGCGCGTCATCCAAGTTCCCGAATGAAGGAGCGGGTGTCCCCCCATTTTAACTTGAAATAGGTACCTATCACCTATAAAAACCTATAAAATACCTATAAAAACCTCCTACAAAAATATCGTACTGACGCCGCTGATTATTGGCAGAGAAAATAAGGAAGAATAATTAAAAATTGTGACTGAGAATACCTGAATGTCCTGCATTAACACCGGGACTGGAACGGGTCTGGCACGAACACGTACTGGAGGGGACCGGTAGCCCCCTACGATCTCAAAAAGAAAAGCCTTGACCCATGACATTTGACATTGCAATGTGACCACGCCATGTGCCATGTGGCGCACGAGGCCTGCAGTGGAGCAAGCAGGTTCTATATCTGTCACCACTGTGACTCTGACTCTGAGTAGGTAAGCTCGGAAAGGTATCGGATGAGCTGAATGGGAAAAGTGCCTACCAATAAAGCGAATCTGACGTTGTATTGTGTTTCTGTGCACTAATTCCTCACGATGCAAGCTGCCCCGGGGACTGATGCAACTTACCCCGGCATCGGGACAGTTTGCACTAGGTGCAGAGCTTATTTCAAAGCTTTATTGTTGTAAAATGTATTTGTTTTTTTTAAATTAGCCGTCGCTTGGTGGGGGAAAGAACTATGATTTGAATGGTGGTATCAAATTTTCGATAGATCTTGTGGATTATTAGCTACGGAGGGAAAAGTGAAAATGACTCAACCAGCCCCGAACTCCCCTACTGGTGAAGAAGGTATTCAGCAACTATATCTACTCAAAAGAAGACGAGCCGAAACCTCTTGGAAATATCCATATATTTCAGTAAGTTAGTAGCTGCTCCTCTTTAAAGGACAAAATAACCTTTCTTCCCAAAACGGATTTTGCTTTATCCGTTTTGCTGTTGCTATACATTGGAAACAGTTTAAAGTTAGTAACTCTGATATGCTAACATTGGACAGTTATTTACTTCAGACCACATGCCTCGGCAACGACGGCAACATTTCAACGCCTATCATTCTCAGTGATCACGTCCCGGTCCACCTTAGACCATAGGAGAGTCTACACAATGAGATCGAGGATTCTATATGCAAGACGTATTCTATCTGAGGAAAACCAGCAGAGTGGATTTGCTGTTAGACTTTGTGGGTCTGTGAAAATTGTTACAAGCTCAATGTTTATTTTTGAAAATCCGGGCCAAGCGCTGCTTTATTGCTGTCTTCGCTGATTTAACCCGCACCCCACCGGGGGTCCGGCGCCACCTTCGCCCTACAGAGGCCATCGATGGCCCCCATCTAACTCCTAGAATATGGGGGTTAGCGAAAATCTGCAAAGTGTATTAGAAAGATCGCGTGAATTCAGTAAGAAATTGCTTCACATGTTTAAGCGCTCAGTTCAATAGTGTGACCTCCAGAGGTCCAGTTAGGTCACGATAGGTTATTTCCACTCAAATATTTAATGCCTAAGAAAACTGGGCATAACTCTTATGCAATTAGAACTATTGAGATCTGGTAAAGTACATTTGATAGGAACATGCCAGACCTTTTTCTGCTATGTGGAACGTCATGACTCCCGCCAGTGGTTTGACCTCCAGAGGTCACCGCGTGACCTAATATGACCTGAGGTCACGAAAGGTCAGAAAGTGACCTTGCCGTATATCAAATGAAAGGAAAGCCAGTGACGAGACATACACGATGGTGTTTGATTCAGCGCTCTTGCTTAATTAGGTCAGAAGTCATTGAAAATGCTGTTTTTGGCCCCTGGTGACCTTGGATGACCTTGAAGAGGTCAAAGGTAAAATATAGTCCTTGGGATCCGTCCAAGGGTGCCCAAGAACGCTTTTCTGAGCACGCTGAGCATTTGCAATCATTTTTGTGACTTTTAGATCATAAGACAACTTTTCCCCATGCTTTTTCAATGGGAGAGGTCACCTCGTAACCTGACCTCAGGTCATAAAATCGAAAAATCCCGGACATACGTCGTGTAGACCCTGGAGGGGTTATACAGTGTAGGAAGTTTCAAATTGATCAACTAAGAAATTTAGCTCTTGTAGAGCTCAGAAGTTGAAGTGAGGTGGCCTTGGTTGACCTCGCCTGGTGACCGGACCTTCGATGACCCGGGGTAAAAAATTTCAGGAATGATGGGAAAATGATGGGGTAAGAGATAGAGCCCTCAACCGCGGTACTGCGCCTCGTCGTTTTTCTGCTATCACGAAAAAATCTAAGGGGGCATCGGTGGGGCAAGGGTTAAGGGGGCAACCTGGTCGGTCAAGGCGGGCACGGTGCCCCGGTGCCTCCCCCACGTTCCACCGCCTATGCTCAGAATCATTCGCGAAAAACCGTGAGGAGTCTGACCGGACCCCCAGGCGGTAATGGAATGCTATACCTTCATCATTCAACGCTGCTTGCTGAGAGGAAGGTGGCATGACTGTTAGACCTTCATTTGTAGTACATCCATTAAACATCACATACATCACATTACACCCCATTATGCATCACATTACATTCCATTTCATCCCACAAGGTGACATGTTTTGGCCTCTGTTGACCTCGTGTTTGACCTGACAAAATTATATAGAACACTCTATAGATTAGGTCAGGCTATCTACCGCCGTTTCTTACTTTTTGATAACTAGTGTGTTTTTTAGATCTCAGTGATGGCGGGTACCTGCCCCACCCCCTCCCCACCCATCAAGACGAAGGTTGCTGAAACCCCCATCAATGCGCTTGTTAATGATCATGACGAAATAAACGGCCCATAATGGAGGCCTATAAACGTTGCCAAACAAAAGTTGCCACGTAAAGTTCCGAGGTAGATAAGCGGTTACAAGGTAGATGAGCGTTATGCCCACCAATTTCGTATCCGGCTGGTATCTGTCCATGTACAGAAATTCTGCGAAGTGTCACCCCACTACCTCATCGCCTGGAGTTTCCCACATTTCCAGCGGTGTCTGAGTCACTGCCATTTTTGGGGTGCCACCTGCACTGATCCAGTATATAACGGGCCAGAAGCAGCCGAGTCGGCACATTGACCGGTGCTGCAGTCCCGCCACCACCCTCTCCTGCCAGTCAGAATGGTGCGACCGACGCTCTGTGCCCTGCTGCTGCTGGCTGCCTCCGCTGCGGCGCAGCCGTACCTGCCGCAGTGCACCGGCAACCCGGTCCACCACGGCGTCTGCAAGCTGAGGTACCCGCAGCCGGACGAGTGCCAGAACGACTACGACTGCGGCCAGGGTAGCACCTGCTGCCGCGGGCCCTGCAACAACCGCTGCACGCTGCCGCTCTGCTACGGCTACACGGGCAGGTGCCACCTGCAGCAGTACAGACGGCAAGACGAGTGCTACTCCTCCTCCGACTGCGGCTACAAGATCTGCTGCTACGGCAACTGCAAGAACGAGTGTCGCGGCTGAGCGCCGCCGCTGCTAACGGAGGTTCTTCTGCCGAATTCTCGCCATTGTTGTGTATTACCTGTCTTTTTTATTGTATGTTATCGTTAAACGTGCTCGCCAATACATATCTTGTGGAAACTGGAAACCTATTTGATTCTTAAAACTTATTGCCCAAAATATAGAACTCAAATAAATGAAAGAGTGCAAGGGCTCATGTTATACATAAACATCGCCACCAGAAAAGTCAAGTCAAGGGGCAAAGTAACTTGCACCTTATGCTGACAAGAAACCCTCACTTCTAGAATAAAACACTCGTCGGATTCTGGCCGCTTGATACCTCAAGCTTTTCCCACTTTGACTGAAATGGGGGAATTTTCATGAACAGTGGGGGGGTCGCCCGTAATGAACTCCTTATTCGATTATCACTATCTTTAGTATAGTTTGGTGTTTTGGGCGAGCCGACTACTGATGTCATTTTGCGCCCATAAAAATATAAAAGGAAAGCTTAGTAGTAATAGGAGGGAAATTCTGTCAAGCCTCCAGGGGCGGATCCAAGGGGGGCCGCGGGGGCCGCGGCCCCCCGCTGGTAAGGCGCCCCCTCGACACTATGGCGCCCCCCGGGGCCCGCCTCCATTTGCTCCACGTTTGCATGCCTAACGAAAATACTGGTGCCCCGTGGTAATGATGCTACATACAAATACATCTTGACAACCAGTCCTGTATCACTGGCGCCCCCCCATGATGCATCATTGATGTCTTTGTTTCACTCCATCAACGCCCCAAGCCACATCGTGGGCTCTTCCATCTCTTGACATCCCGCTATGTACTACCGGTGCCCCACTCTTCACTACGGGCGCCCCCATCTTCTTAAAATCCGCTCTATACTACTGGCGCCTCCATGGTGCAGCATTGATATCTCGTTCTTGCTCCAACGGTGCCCCCACGCGTCACTGTGAGTGCCCCATCTGTTGAAACCCTGCATGTACCACTGACACTCCCATGGGCATCATTGGTGTCTTCTTTGCACTCCACTGGGGCCCCCACGCTTCACTGTGGTGGGCGCCCCCTGCTTGTCAGACCCGCTCTTTACCTCTGGCTCCCCCATGGTGCATAATTGGTGCGTTCTCAAACGGCGCCCCCATGGCCCACTGAGGGGGTCTTCACCTTTCAACAGCCCATTCTATACCACTGGTTCCCCCTCTTATGATCCAACATTGTTGTCTACTTTTAGCTTTATGGGCGCCCTCCCCCGCCCCTTTCCACCATCTTTTGACACATCGGTCTGTATCACTGGCGCCCCCATGATGAATCATTGGTGCCTGTTCTTTGCCCCACCGGCGCCTTCATCTCCCACCCTGGGCTCATCGGGAGCGTCCCCACATTTCGACAAACCGCTCTGTCTGGCGGCCCCCATGGTACACATTGGTGTTTTTCTTTCGCTCCATTGTTGCTCTCACACTTCTCTATAGGCGCCCACATATTTCTGCTGAGTGCTTGATGCATCATTGGTATCTTACTTTTTCTCCAACGGCGCCCAACCAGCCCCCCGCCACACGGCACTAGGGGCGCCCCAACATTTGACAGCACGCACTGTGCCTCCAGCGCCTCCATGGTGCACGATAGGTGCCTATCGTTTGCTCCATTTACGCACCAACATATCACTGTTTTTGACACCCTCTTTTTTGCGGTTGGACGCCCAACTTTCACGATTGGCGGCCCTTTTCAGCTCTAGAGCGCCCCACTGCAACATGGACCGCCCGTGTCTGCCTTTGGCCGCCCTCTTCCACATGAGGGGCATTCCAGGACAAAACGACCAAGAATATTTCAATTTGACACCACCATCTCTAAAAAATATGAAACTATGTCTCTGGGGTATTTTTGGGCCAGGAACACGCCTGTGAGAATCTTAGCCCCTCCAACCAACGGTGACCGAGTTATAGTCCGAGGCATTTTCGGGAGGTCACCTTATAGACTCATCTTTGATGCTTCATAACTCAAAAACGCATAGCCTGATTAACAAGTTTGGAATATCATTGAACTCGTCTTGAACTATGCACTATTTTGGAAAAAGAAAATTTTGAAATGTTAAACATTTTGACTTTTAATTCCTTTGACCTTTTCTTTTTCTACCTAGCTTGACCTTTCCGCAGTTGAAATTGACCTTTTAGACACCTCAAAAATTTTGCTTCCTAGATTATATTTCGATAAAAAATGCGTTCTTGCTATAAATTACAAATTTTTAGCACCTAAGGTAGGTATGCAGACGGTTTTTGACCACTGCGGTAGTACAGAATATGTTTAACACCGCAAAAAAGCGATTGCTTTTGTAATCGGTTGTTTGCAATGATGCTGCATTGTCTTTACGAAATTTTAATCGTGCAAGTGTCAGAGTTTATGAGAATTAACACGCGCCCACACGAAGGGGCGAGCAACCGGCCTCCTCAGGTTTCCACAGGTAGTAAAAAAACACCTTTGCGTAGCGCCATCGTACTTCATCTACCTCTAATTCGACATTTTTGCAACTTCTGGCAAAATAATTTAGGTCAACTGGCAGGTGGTAGGTACCGCAAATACCGTAGGTCAGCTGGCAACTGACTGGTGAGAGGGTGACCTGAGGTAGACGGCCGTCCTTATGCTTTGTGGGACGTTCAACTTTGGTTCCTTTATTAACCCTTCATCATGGGAGTTGCTCGTTTGTGTGGTGGGGTTGGGGTCTCCGTGAAAAGTCCTTTGATGACTCTAGTGAGACTCCGACTCCTAAAAATGAACGGGCAACAACTTGGACGAGGTTTATAAAAAGATAGAATAATATAAAAACAGCAGTCATTAAAAGTGATAAAAACGATACATTGTTCCGAGGGAGACGAGCGCAAAGGAACTTATTAGTAATGGGTCTTGCAGCCTTAAACGAGAATATACAAAGATGTTGCGAAATTATCAATAGTTCAAACAATTATAACTTATCCTATAAGCACCACTAACTCACACAATTACATCGTTCCCGGAGATGGAATAATAAAAAATAGAAAGCAAATCGATACAATGTGCCCCAGTGCAGCAAAGCATACGTTCGAGAGGATTCATACAATGTAAAAAAGTATCTGAAAGGCTTTCATTCTCAGGAAGTAATTTGAATCTGCTCATACATACGAAAAACTTTTGTCCTGAAATCATAACGCATTCAACTGGGTCACTTGAACAGGCTGCCTCACATCATATTTTTAAAAGTTAATCATTTCATAGCCGAAACGATCCCAGTTCAAATGTAGCCGTCAGATCACTCATTACTCAAGCCAAATAATTCATACCTGTATGTTTAATATTAACTTTGCATTGGACATTCACCATGACTAAATTTGCGACCATTCACGCAGCACCCATAAAAGAAAGTCTACTTCCACAGCACGACACAGTTTAGTTCAAACATAGGTATACGAAACCCGAACCTCTCTTGTTTTGTTTGCAGAGCTTTCATGAACAGTGATGGATATCTTATTTACCTTATTTCTATGAGACTTTTGGTCGTTTTTCCATAATCACATTGGCGAACAGACTTTGGAGCTGTCATTGGCTATGCTTGATTGTGGAATGTACAAGAACTTAATAGCAGTGAAAAATGTATCCGTAAGAAAAGCATTACAGGAACACAGTGGAAACCTAAATTTTTTGGCACAATAGCTGACAGAGCAGAGCCGTAGAAAAAATGTTCAACACCATTGGAATGCTCTTGTCGAGTCCGATCGGATTATATATCTTATAATTTTGTCTAGTCAAATTTCAAAATTAACCTGCTTTGACCTAGAGCCGGGCTTAGGTCTTTATGGTAAAACACATTAATCAACCTGCAGTGGCAAGTCAGACACAACTTAAAAATAAAACCTACATCGCAATTCTCGACAATTCTCAATTCTTGCAAGTTATCAAAATTTACTAATTGTCCCATGCATTTCTAATGGAAAGATTGTGACCATGACCTCGTCCCAGATGATCGATATAGAAATCCTGCTTCGAAAAATTAGCTTCCTCGGTGACCCAACTATGTGATGCGAATCTAAGCACAATAGGTTCAACTTTATCTTAGTGATGCACCTCCAAAGTTTTTTTCGAGGTTAGGTCTCTTGACCTGGGCTGGCGGGCTGACCTGGTATGACCCAGGCCTAAAATTTTGCTAGAAGCTTCAAAAATGTCGAGTTAGAGGTATATGAAGCATGATGGCGCTGCGCGAAGGTGTTTTTTTTTACTACCTGTGGAAACCTGAGGAGGCTGGTTGCCCGCCCCCTCGTGTGGGTGCGTGTAATCCTCATAAACTCTGACACTTGCACGATGAAAATTTCGTAATGACAATGCAGTATCATTGCAAGCAACCGATTACAAAAGCAACCCCTTTGTTTGCGGTCTTAAACGTAAGGCTGTACTACCGCAGTGGTCAAAAACCAAAAATTTTGCATTCATACCTTAGGTGCTAAAATTTAGAATTTATAGCACGAACGCATTTTTTATTGTTTTTATCGAAAGATAATTTATGAAGCAAATTTTTTTAGATGTTTAACAGGTCAATTTCAACTGCGAAAAGGTCAAGCTAGGTCAAGAAAGAAAAGACCAAACAAATTAAAAGTCAAAACTTTTTAAATTTTAAAGCTTTCTTTTTTCAAAATAATAATAGTTCAACACGAGTTCAATTATATATAAAACTTGATAATCAGGCAATGCGTTTTTGAGTTATGAAGCATCAAAGCTGAGTCTACAAGGTGACCCCCAAAAATGCCTCGGGCTATAACTCGGTCACCCTTGGGCGGAGGGGGCTAAGATTCTCACAGGCGTGTTCCTGGCCCAAAAATACCCTGGAGACAAAGTTTCAGATATTTCCTGGACATGACCCCATATTTCACGATTGGACACCCTTTTTCAGCCCTTGGTGGAACTCTGCAACGTGGACCACCCTCATTTACCTCCAGGCGCTCTTAACTTTGTGGTTGGGCACCCTGTTTTCATAATTGATCCGCTTTTCAGCCCTTGGGTGCCCCACTGAAACATGAACTGCCCTCATCCACTTTTAGCCGCTCTCTTCTGCATGATTGTGCGCACCTTCTCCACTGTTGGCCGCTCTTGTGCAGCCTTAAAGCACCCCACTTCAACGGGGACTGCCCTCATTCACCTCTGGCCGCCTTCCGCTTTGTGGTTCGGAGCCCCTAAATCATGCTTGACCGTCCCTTTTAGCTATAAAGCGGCCCACCATAAAATTGAGCACTCTCATCTACTTTTGACTGCCCTCTAGTGCATGATTGCGCGCCCATTTTCCGCCATTGTCTGCTCTTTCTTAGCCTTGGGGCACCCCACTTTTACGTATACCGCCTTCAACTTCGCTTGTCCTCTTCTTTGTATTCGGGTACCCCAATTTCACGATTGACCGCTCTTTTTCAGCCTTAGGGCATCCCACTGCGACATGGCCAGCTCTCAGCTCTGAGTGGTAAAAATTGCCCCGAGTTCTTTTAGTGTTTGTTTTGGGTATCCATCGGTGTCATTTTGCTCCATTACCAAGCAGGATCCCCCAGGGCGCGTTCATGCCCATCCGATGTGTGGTCGTGTGCCCGTCCGATATGTGGTTGTGTTGTCTATTGCGACGAGAACATGTTACAATGCAATATAGCGAACTGGTAAAAATAATGTTTCTTGTGAAGCAAATTTTGAGCACGTAGACAAATAACCCTTGAATTTGTAAAAAAAAACATTTCGGATCTACTGATAACCCTGTAAGCTGTTGACTTCGATCATTTACTTATTTTCCGAGGTGTTTTTTTCTGGCAGTGCCACTATTGAAAGGCTGTGTCCAGACCAAGGCCCTTAACGTAAAAGGCACGGTCATCCGACGATTCGGCCGGATCATGACGTAAGCATGTGACGTCATAATTTATCACATGCCGAGCCTCTTCATTGACTTAAACCTACGCAGGCGAATAAAATGTATATTTCACAAAATCTTCATACATAAGATAATTTTATCACCTATTCGACTTGTTCTGCTTAGCAAAATGTTGGCAACGATTTTATCATCACCTAGTCCAAGGACTGGCTCGTCCATAAGACCGACAACTCTTGGTCTTAACCACCCCCCACCGTGTGGGGCATATAAATACCGAGGTACAAACTGAGTTTGACCGGTCACCACGATCCTGACCGAGTTGAATGCGATAGTAAGCCAGTTCAGTGAGTGAAGTTATGTAATTTGGCTGCATTGCAACGATCATAATGGGAAGAAGTTAGATTGTGTGCCGAGGCATTTTCATTAACACCCACCCGGGAGGGCCTGCGAGCCATTTTCGACAGGGTGGGTTGGGGGTTTCAAACACCCCCTCAAACTCAGCTCCTATGCGGGATAGCAAAAAAAAAAAAAACGCGAACGCTAGAGGATAGCCCATCAAAATTCATGAAGAAACTACATTAGCCACTTTTTGGCTGAGACCAATATTGAGGTCATGACAGGTCAAAGAAGCTGCATTTTTAGAGTACAGTTTTTGCAGGTTTTGGACTCTAGCGTCTGACAGAGTTGAGCAGGATCATTTTTAGGCACTATTCTCTTTCTCTCGTCATGGAAAGTCGAATGATGTATGATATTACTGTGCTAGGTCAAAACACAAAAATGACCTGACCCGATTTCATGGAATGGCAAAAAATCTGGGTATTTTCATATAATAAGCATCTAATATTTCATAAGAGGCATCAGCTACGAAGTGAGAGGTGGATAGGATAAATTAATAATTGGTGATCTTACCTGAAGTAAGTATTTTGTGTGCCAATTTCGGGTATGATTACTAGCTTCATGAAATTCAAGTAAGAGAAATGATACGTCCTTGATATCTTGATTTTACACAAAGTACTTATTTTTTCTATTTTTACTTCTGCGTCAAGTAGCACGCAGTGCCTGTCTCTATGCTGCGCCGCAGTGTCTCGCCTGCAGTGATGCTGCACCGCCAGGCACGCACGTCGCTGGCTGACGTTTCGCGGCGGATTTTTGTGGCTGCAATTTTAGCAGGGAGCATAGGCGTAGGAACCGGGGGGGCCAGGGGGGCCACTGGCCCCCCCACTTTTCAGTGATGGGCCCCCGCAACGGAGATAAGAATATCAAGAACTGTAATATCAAGCAAGAAACTCTAACTGGCCCGATAGCTTGCCCCGGAACTCCGTTAAACTTACCTGTACCCCTAAACTAAGTTGAGGTCCTATGAGTCGATTTTAAGGTCCCCTGAGCTTCTGGGGGCCCCTAAACTGGTCTCTGATGCCATACGAGC
Source organism: Lepas anatifera (assembly GCA_034440635.1). Lineage (NCBI taxonomy): Eukaryota > Metazoa > Arthropoda > Thecostraca > Lepadidae > Lepas > Lepas anatifera. Next base: position 1,572,599 of record JAOTON010000253.1, read on the forward strand.
TAATCTGGGCCCCTTGAGCTGAACTGAGCGCCCCTGAGGTGGTTTGGGCAGCATAAACTGTTCTAGGATGCCTAAACTGAGCTAGGAGCCGTGACCTTGAACAGGGCCCTGTGAGTTGGCCAGGCCCTATATCCACCGACCTGGGGGCCCCTGAGCTGAGCTGGGACCGTAAAGTTAATATTGTCCCTTGTGCTAATCTGGATCCCCTGTGATGCACAGAAGACCCTAAACTTATCTGAGGCCCCTGCACAGTAATAGGGCCCCTGTCTTGAAATTGGGTTGTAAGCTTTAATTGAAACCCTGAACTGTTCTGAAACCCCATATATACCGACAAGGGGCCCCTGGATGATCCGGGCCCTTAAGCTTATCTGGTCATCAGAGCTAATATTGGCCTCTGCGTTGAACTGAGAGCCCCTGAGATGGTCTGGGACCCCCTATAAGACTTTACAGCCACTGACCACTGAGCTTGAATGGGCTCCTTGAGATGTTCTGACAGTGGCGTAGCCAGGGGAGGGGGTCCCTGGGGTCCGCGGACCCCCTTGGGCTGACCTTATGCACTAAAAACACGACCATTGATCTCGGGGCCCCCTGAGCTTGGTCTCGGGGGCCCTCCCGAGCTTGGTCTCAGGAGGCCCCCGATAATCGGTATCGAGGGCTCCAGAATACCGAATATTGATCTTGGGGGACCCTTAGGTTCAGTCTCAGGGGGTTCCAAGCTTGGCCTTAGGGCCCCCGAGCTTGGTCTCACGGGCTTTCTGAGCTTGGTCTCAGGGGGCCCCCGATCATCGGTATCGAGGGCTCTGGAATACCGAACATTGATCTCGGGGGCCCCTGAGCTTGGTCTCACGGGCCCCCGAACTTTGTCTCAGGGGACAACCGAGCTTGGTCTCATGGGCCTTTCGATGTTTGGTCTCATGGGCCTTTCGATCTTGGTCTCACGGGGTCTCGAGCTTGGTCTCAGGGAACCCCCGAGCTTGGTGTCAGGGGGCCCTCGAGCTTGGTCCCAGGGAGCATCCGAGCTTGGTCTCAGGGTCCCCTCAAGCTTGGTCTCAGGGGCCCCCGAGCTTGGTCTCAGGGGTTCAGGGCCCCCCTCGGGGTGCACCCGACTATTGATATCGAGGGACTCATGAGTGAGGCACGAGCATTGATCTCATGGACGCAGAGTTTGATCTCAGGGGCCCCCAATCCTGGGTTCAGGACCCCCGAGTATCGGCATTGAGGGACTCCAGAGTACCGAGCATTAGTCTCGGGTGGGGGGGGGGCTCGAAATATTGATCTTGAGGGCCCCGGAACATCGGTGTCAAGTTACTCCCGAGAAAAGCGCGAGCATGGGTCTAAGGGTGCCCCTGAGCCTAATCTAAGTGGGACCCCGAGCTTGGTCTTAGAAGCCCCCGGGCATTAGTATCAAGGGGCTCCGGAGTATTGGTCTGGGGGAGAAATTATTTTAGGGGCCTCCAAATGGTGATTTCGGAGGGCCCCCGAAAGTGTGGATGCAGTGGTGTAGCCAAGGGGGCCCTAGGCGTCCGCAGACCCCCTTGGGCCAATCTGGACCACTGCAAAGAATTCTCTGATCACGGGGCCCCCAGAGTCAGTCTCAGGGGCCCCTGAAGATTTGTTCTCAGGGCGTCCCGAGTCGGCCTCAAGGCCCCCGCCCTGAGAGTCAGTCTCAAGGCCCCCCGAAAGCAGATTTCGGGGGCCACCAGAGGGTTGGTCTCAGAGGCTCCAAAAGTCGGTATCAGGGACCCCGGGAGTCTGTCTCAGGGGAGGTGGGGGGGAAGGCTGAGCTAGTCTCAGGGGCCCCAGAGAGTGGTTCTCAGGGCCTCGCAAAAGTCTATTTCAGGGGCCTCCGAGAGTCAGTCTCAGGAACGCCAAAGACTCAGTCTCAGAGGTGATTCCACCCCCCCCCGGGTGTTTGTCTCAGGGACGCCCTAGAGTAAGTCTCAGAGGGCTGTTGGAAGTCATTCCCAGTCCCCCTCCCCACCCCAAAGACAGCCTCAGGGGACCCCAAGAGCTAATCTGGATGGTCACGATAGTCAGTCTCAGCCCCCCTCCAGAGTAAATCTGGGGGGGGGCAATAATTAGTCTCAGAGGTGCTGCCGAATAACTAATCTCAGGAGCCCCGAGAGATTCTCAGGGGCCCCCAGTTTTGATCAAGAGGCGCCGTGAATCGGTCTCAGAGAGCCCTGAGATCTAATCAGGAGAGCGGCCGAAAATTAGCTTTGTGAGTGCCGCCAAGTGTTGGTCTTAGGTGGCCCCAGAGCTCGAATAAAAATTTTCAAAATCATATGCCTCGGAAAAAATGTATCTACCCCTATTGCGTACTAAAAAGACAAATTGAAACATGTCCATCAGGCACCATTATCGAAGGAAAGGCAAAAATTAAACTAATTTTACCATAAGAGCAAATCGAACAGGGAATTTGGCACTTCAATCAATTTTTAATCTATTAGCTTAACACCAATAACTACATTCCTAAATGTTCTGAAATAAACAACCTTCAAATATTTTCGTAGGAAACCAGACACACAAGGGTAATGACAGAAATCGATGAGCAAAATCCTCAAAGGAAAAATAGGTATGAAAGGTTGAAAATAACAATGACAGAGAGATCCAAGGCAATAGATATATCAGGCGCCTTTTGTCTTGGTAATTTACTCGTTTACAAGATAGAAAGGGTAAGAAAGTAACTGGATCTCAACAGGATCTATCGACGGAATAGAGGTTATGTAACGTTCGGGACACACTGCATGTCCTTTGTATTTTTTCGTTTTTTCCGTTTCTTTTGATATTTCCTGATTAAAGAGTTCATGGATTCGACACCGGGAAATAATTGCTGATCATTTCCCGTAGAAGATAATTTCTACGTACTCAAAACGACTGACCTTCAATAACTTCATGTCTGATTACCAGAGTGAAGTGAGGTAGACTCGGGTGTAACATCATGTGCGCATCAACATTGAACTTCCCGAAATATGTCACAAAGCTGTTATTATAGCCACGCTATCATATAAGGTATGGGCCATCCTTCATATTTGGAGACCTTAGTTTACCAACATTTGGTCAGATCGAAAAAATCAAGCTATAAACAAAATAAGAATAAATGTTTAAAAAGGCACAACAAAATTTCCTTCGTGTGAATGTTAAAATACTATACAAACGATATAGGAGATGGGCCCCGGTTACTAAGGGGACCCCCGGTCTGGGGCCCCCGACGGTAGTCGGACCCCTCCTTGGCCGAATCCTGGCTACGGCACTGTGTTCTGAGACTCTATATCAGACACCCTGGGACACCCTAAGCCTAGCTGGGGCCCTGAGCTAATCTGGGTACCCCTGTGCTTAACTGGGGCCCCTGATCTGGTATGGGGGCCCTGAACTCTTCTAAGGTCCCTGGGCTAAGCTGGGGGCCGTGAGCTTGAATGGAGCCCCCTGAGCTGGTATGAGAGGGGACCCTATATCAGCCGATCTGGGCCCCTGAGCTGAGCTGGCCTGTGCTGAACAAGAGCCCTGAGCTGGTCTGGGGCCCCTGAACTATTCTAGCGTCATTGAGCTAAGCTGGGATCCGTGAGCTTGAACAAGCCCCTTGAGCTGTTTTGAGACCCTACATAAGTCGACCTGGGGACCCCCGAGCTGAACCGGGCCCCAAGCTAATCTGGCACCCTGTGCGAATCTGGGGCTCCACTGTGATGAGCTTCTAGGGGTCCTGTGCTTATGTAGGGGCCCTTGATAAGCTGGTCCCGAGGCTAATGCACTGGTCTGGGCCCTTGAGCTGACTGATCTAGGTTCCTGAGCCATGGTCTGGACCTTCGGGCCCTCCGAGATAATTTGGCGGCCCCTGGGCGGCATAGGCATAGGAACCGGGGGTCAGGGGGATACTGCCCCCCTTTTGAGGTGGGCCACCGCAACGTATAAGCAAATATCAGCAAGTACGCTGCCTGCAAGCCCCTGGAGGAGGAGCGCTTCGTTAAAAAACCAAGGCACCTACTACCCGAGTGTTTCCAAATGAGTCCCGAGAACTGGTCCCAATCAAACTCCATGCCATATCAATCCCAACACAAAGCATGAATCGGATACGGACCCCGCATCAAATGCCGAGCAACAGTCGTCCCTGAGCCATTGAAAGGCGTGACGTCCTTCGATGCCAGGGTTATATGGCGTCGCCAACTCTTTCCCTGTTGGGAGGGGTTTCTTGGGAGTCAAATTGCTCCTTGCACAAGGAATCTGCCGTGCCTTAAACCCGGGTTGGTCGCGTGGAAAGCAAGGTTGCTAACCACTATATCACCACGCCCACACCTCCACAGCATCACAAAGCTGGCCATCAAGTACCTACATTGCACTTGCAGTCATGCTGGAGCTCTGCATTTTAGGCATCGAAATATAGCTAGACGTATTTATTGTGATCAGCCTTTGCCTAAATAAATCTCTAATGATGGAAAGAAGGGATCCGTAACAGCCTAAATAAATGTTCCCATTTTTGTCATTAAATAAGCAAAATGTTGATTAGGCATAGCGAAGTGAGGCTGTTTGGTATCAAAGCATTGTCTGTAGTTTTCTTAACAGTTTTTAATTTTGTAAATGTGATAAAAGGGCCTAAACATCTGTAAATATAAGAAACGCACTCGTGGTAAAAAATGATTGAAATCCTCCAAAAGAGCTTAAAAATGTATTTTGTATTTCAACAGTGTCTAGGTTAAAAAAAAATGTTTTTCGCGTTTTACTATGATTTTTAGATCATAATAGGTACAAATCAAATTCATAGGGCAAAATTTAATTCCTCAATTTTCCATATGTTGGCATCCTAGTGTGCATGCGTGCCTTATTGACACCAAACAAGCTAGCTAATTTTTTTTATAATTATGGGCCCCCATGGACTGGGCCCCCCTTGAGGTGGGCCCCCTCTAAAGTTGGCCCCCCACTTTTCAAACCGTTCCTACGCCCCTGGCAGGGAGAAATGCTCCGCGGCCATGGGCGTCGGAAGTGAGTGGTGTCGTGGGGACTCGACATGTGGTTTTGGTTTTCTCCCTGTTATCTGCGTGCGCTTAGGCAAATGTTTAGAAACCTAGTGCAAGTGAAGCGCATCGGTACTATTTACTAATGCCGTAGTGACGCCCCGATGTGTGTATCCCATGCTGTTTTGTAGGTACCCACCCTATCTTGATCAACACTTTTTCCACCTCAGAAAATGCCAAACCAAGCGACTGTCTTTTAAAATATCCGCCCAGTTGACATGGGCGGATGGCGGCACTTAACCCACTCCCCACCGGGGCAGCGCCACCTTCGCCCCACCGGGGGGCATCGATGGCCCCCTCTAACTCCGAAAATATGGGCGTTAGCGCAAATCTGCAAAGTGCAATAGAAAGCTCGCGTGAATTCAGTAAGTAATTACTTCACATGTTTTAGTGCTCAGGTCAATGGTTTGACCTCCAAATGTCAAATTGGGTCAAGATCGGCTATTTTCACTCAAATATGCAATGCTTAAGCAAACTGGGCATAACTCTTATGCCATTAGAGCTATTGAGGTCTGGTAAAGTAAATTTGATAGGAAATTGTCAGTCCTTTTTCCGCTATGCGAAACGTAAAGACCTCCCGCCAGTGGTTTGACCTCCAGAGGTCACCTCGTGACCTAAGATGACCTGAGGTCACGAAAGGTCAGAAAGTAAACTTGCCGTATATCAAATGAAAGCCAATGACAAGACAAACACGATGGTGTTTGTTTCAGCGCTCTAGCTTACACAGGTCAAAAGTTATTGTCAAAATACTGTTGTTGACCCCTTTGACCTTGGATGACCTTGGAGAGGTCAAAGGGCAAATATGGCCCCTGAAATCCGTGAAAGGGTGTCCAAGAACGCTTTTCTGATCAAGCTGAGCATTTTCAATCGCTTTTGTGACTTATAGATCATAAGACAGCTTTTCCCCATGCTTTTTCAATGGGAGAGGTCACCTCGTGACCTGACCTCAGGGCACGAAATCGAAAAATCCCGGATATACACCTTGTAGACCCCGGTGGGGCCATAAAGTTTAGGAAGTTTCAAATCGATCGACTTTGAAATGTAGCTCTTACAGAGCTCTAAAGTTGAAGTGAGGTGACCTTGGTTGACCTCGTCTGATGACCTGACCTTGGGTGACCCGGGGTAAAAATTTCAGGAATGGTGGTAAAATGATGCAGTGAGAGGTAGAGCGCTCAACCGCGGTGCTGCGCCTCTTCGTTTTTCTGCTATCCCGGAAAAACCTTAGGGGGCCATCGATGGCCCCCGGTGGGGCGAGGGTTAATGAGAATGTGACACCTTGGTAGAATCCAGGAATTCAGTGTAATAAGGAGTATTTTAGCCGAAAATGAAAACGTCCATGATTTCCCTTAAAATGTACAATGAGCTCTATATTTTTATTTTTAAAATGCTCCTCTAGGGTGAAAAATAAACCTCCTCCTGTGGATGACGCCATGATCTGGCAATTCCTGCCATATTAACCTTCGCCCGGGTGGGGGTCTTTTATACCCCCTCGGGTTTTTCGAAGCGACCAAAAAACGGCGGCGCGCAGCGCCACCAAACTTAGTCTAGCTGTTCCTTCATCACTTTTACATCTTTTCTGAAAATTTTAGCTCAAGTTCAGATCAGGTCAGATCACCAGGTCAGGTGAAGTGACTTCACCTAAAAAATGCTTAGGACTGCATAACTAAAAGGAGGATTAATCGATCAAGTTTAAACTTATACCACATAATGGGCCCACCAGGAGCTACAACATATGTTCCGGGATTTTTTATATTGGTGACCTAAGGTGATGTGCAGAGCATGACCTCCCAATTGTAAATACATGGGGAAAATCACGAAATGAGCTTTTCTCAATAAGTATGGATGGAATCAGCTTGAAACATCGGTTACGACTTGCTCTTAGCCCACTTCTGAAGTTGATACCAAAAGTTTGACTTGTGACCTTTGACAGGTCGCCTTAGGTCAAATAAGCATTTTTGGTGTTTTACTCTATAAATTTTGAATAAACAAAGATAGAACTTTTATTTTGTCACCAAAGTGTTTGTATAGTCACTGCCGGTCAAATTGTATAAGTCATGACTATACCAGGTCAAGTTGGGTCAGACTGTTTACCTATGATATTGGACTGTATTTGTGTGGATAAAGGTGATAATACCTTCATATTCTCAAAATCAAAGTAGCCTAGGTCCCTTTTTAGGTTCATCTTACAATCTTGGATCTGTGACTTCTTAGAGGTTATCTGGAGCTACTTAAGCAGTTTTCAGACTTAGTTCAATAACATGCAATGCATGCAATGATGATACAGCTTTTATGTTTATACCATTGCGTTTGGATTGATATTCCAAGTCGATTGATATGAATAAGAACTATGCTAGTTCAAAAAGTGATCTTGACCTGACCTGCGTTCAGGTCATTTGTGTTTGGATCTAGTATGGTCACATTATACAATTATCCGATTCGCCGTGACGAGAGACAGCGAATAGTGCCTACAAAATGATTCTAACTCAACGCTGTCAGACGCTAGAGCCCAAAAACTGCTAAAAATGCCAACTTATTATTTTTTATAAATTTTGTTCAAGTTGTTCCTGGTAAGGCTGCTGGAGTCAGAGTCTCACTAAAGTCACCAAGGGACTTGTCACGGAGACCCCGACCCCACCACCCGAACGAGCAACTCCCTCAATGGAGGGTTAATTTAGAAGCCAAAGTTTAACGTCCCACAAAGCACAGAGACGGCCGCCCCGCTCAGGTCACCCTCTCACCAGTCAGTTGCCAGCCGACCTGTACATCGGGTAAACGTTTGAGCGCCGGAGCGTCTCAGGGGAACCGATCCCAAGCCTGGACATGCACTGCCACTGCATGCTTCTGAGCAGCGGGCCGGAGCCCAACGCTCTACCAACTGAGCTACCGGGGCGGCATTTTACCTGTCATGACCTCAATATTGACCTGAGCCAAAAAGTGACCGATATAGTTTCCTCATGAATTTGTATGAACTATCCACCAGCTTTCGCGTTTCTCGCTATCCCGCACAGGGGCCGAGTTCGAGAGGGGGTGTTCACCCCCGCCAGGGCGAAGGTAGCTCAGAGGCCCACGGGGCGCTGGTCAACTGATTCAGTTCGCAAAAACAATACTTTAAATGGGTATAGAACATAAAATTGGGCGCCCCCAGCCAGACTAAAAATGGCGCCCCCTGGTCATGCAAGTGGCGCCCCCCAGTGCTGCGGCCCCCCTTGCGAAAATTCCTGGATCCGCCCCTGCAAGCCTCGACTACGTCGTCATCTGTATGACCAAAAAGGTACTTGAAATAACAGGTAGGTATGAAATGGCAAATCGGGCTTAACCCTCACACCCACAGGTAGGTTAATCGATTTTATGCAAGAAGCCTACACGGCTACGAAGGAGAGTAGATAATATTAAAGCCAACGCTCTCCAGATCATACATTATGCCAGTGATCTCAACATACAGATGCACCCCCAGGAGCGGATACATTGAGGGAGTGAGGGAGAGTGAGGGAGACGGATGCAGTGGGCTCGGATTCGGACCCAGGCAACCAGGTTCTGTCCAAGTGTGTTATAGATGGCGCGTGTCTAGCTATTTTGGAAACCACTGTAACTAACCTGTTAAAACACGCCAAACACACATCACACAACAAACGCACTACACTCTCTTGCATTGCAAGCAATCAACACAACAAAGCACATGCAGCAGTACAGAACAGCGGCAAGTCAGCTCTTCTATATTTTCGCTCGCTGTGTGGCAAACGCAAAAATTAAAAGATGTCTAAACTACGACTTATGAGTACAAACTGTCGAGGGCTCGCCTCTCAGCAGAAAAGACGGGATGTTGTTGATTTTTTGAAAAACTCCACATTTGATATAATTTTCATCCAAGATACCCACCTCACCACACGGTCAGTACCATACTTTTGATATTTTATGGAAAGGCAGGGCCTATCATGCCTGTAAGTCGAATTTTAGTCGCGGCACTTCCATTCTAATTAAGCATACATTGTCTCACGAAATTATTTCAGAATCTGATGGTACAAATGGAAACCAGAGGTGCAGAAACTTGCCAACTCAGCTACTGGAGTTTGTGACACATTTATGATAGTCGAGGTGTATAAGTGTGACAAAATAGCGATCGTGACTGTATGGTTCAAAATCAAACCACACATTTTCGAAATACAGAATGATGCGTGAAGCGAATATTTTAATTTAGCAGCTCCGTCCTCCAATTGCACAGCGTACCATCAGTGATACAATATTGGTACTGTGTTCAGTTTCTACTAAAACGAGAGACCCCCGCTGCAGAAAACCCGGAAACCGCTGTCACAGTTGCCAGATTTTAACATACAGCCCAATGGTGCCGATTGTTAGTAGTTGCCAGAAAGTTGCCGCCTAGATGCCCGAAATGTGACAGTCAATTTTTTCGAGAAATACATGATTGTGGGCATATTTAAGGCATTAAAGATAACGCAGATACGTTAACAAGTACTTCTCTGTCCATTTTGTCAGGTTAAATAATATTTAAAGTTTGAGTATCTTCGATTTAGCGGTCCCTATTTCTTTGAATTTAGTATCAAGTACGGCTAAAAGCTACTAGGAAAAGTACTGAATGGGTGAAACAAATAAACATAGCTGGGCAGCAATTCTACCTAAACTACGCAACAGCGACAAGACAAGTTCGCAATGTTTGTGTGATGTAGAGCCTGCCAAAAAAATTTGAACAAGTGGGAAGCTACTTCTGTTGAGGGCATATTTATTAGGTATATCTGAGATAAGTGCAGGCTAAAACTAGCTGGAATAAATAGTGCTGCCCATGGCTAATCTAAGATGAATGTAGGCTACTTTGATACTGATGCACTTTCACACATCAAACTTGGTTTTTCATTCCTTAGCTTGCTTGTGCCTTACCTTATTTGTGCCCTAGATCAAGATTGGTTAGGTAGATTTGGAGCTGGAGGAAGTTGGGAGAGTTGGCGCCAGCAACAGACTGGCAAAAACAGTAATTCAGGTGAGATTTCATGATCAAATTATCATGTCAATATTGTACAGATAGCAAATGTGTGCCAATGCAGTCCTCCACAAAGTGTTAAAACACACACTGGAGAGGGGCCTGGCACTAACGTGCACTAGAGGGGGCCTAGTAGACCCCCTTCTCATCTCAGAAAATCACAGAAAATCTCAGAAAGAAAGAGACTTTAAAAAATGCTGGTTGGGGGTGTGTTGCTTACTACCAAGTGGTAGTAAGCAACACACAGGACCTGAACTGCCTGGAGTTAAAGCAGGATTTTGACTTATACACTGGATCTTTCTTTGGTATGAGACTTCCAATACCTCTGTACCTATTAGGCTAATAGACATAATTTTACATCTATGCAGGGTAGTTGCCGCAGAGTTTTTACTGCAAGAAGGAATGACCAGGCAGGTGATAATCAGGTGTTGGGGGAAAATTTTAAGCATTTGATCTGGCTATAAAAAATGCTACCTAAGGTCCACTTTACCAACACATTTTAGGTAGATCCAGATCCTATGTTGACATTGACATTTTTGTCCTTTTGTTGATATGTGAGATAGAAGTTCAGTGGGGGGTGGGGGGGGAGCTGTGATCAGGGTTCCCAATTGTGTGTAGGTGTACGCTCCCATTTATAGATTAGTTCCCAATTATAATTTTCATGATAATTGCCACATTTAATCATGGGGAAATGTACCATAATTGGAAACACTCCTTCCAAAAATGGAAACTTCTTCAAAAGGGAAATGCATGTCATTGGGGGAAACTGCAGTCAGAGTTGCCAATAATAGTTATCATCCCAATACTGAAAACAATGATCCATAATTGGAAATTTTCCTTCCAAAACATAAGCATGATCTAAAAATGAAAACACAGTTTACTACTTTCATGCGGTAATGGCCTGGTGCTTGAACCTTGTCCGTTGCAAAAAGTAAGACAGGTAGATGACATTCAGCATATTGGAAATAGTATTCAAGTATAAAATTATCATTTCCAGCTTTGTGTGACAGAGGAGGCATACGTCACATTGAGTTTGTGACAGCCAGTATACTTTCTGCACCTCTGATGGAAACTTTAAAGCTATTCAATGTAAAATACACGGGAACTTGTATTCCCTTATTAGTGTTTATGGACCAAATGAAGATAATCCAGTGTTTTATGAGGAATTAGAGCGATGCATTGAAACTGTGGCCCCTGAAAATCTGGTAGTTGCTGGAGATTGGAATTTTGTAATCTATTTAGAAAAGGATTCAAACTATATTCATGACCCCTCAGGGGACCGATCTTCACTTGCCGGATTCGTCCGGCAAGTAAAGCTTGGAGCAACGGGGTGTGACGCGCCCGGGGCCCCAGTCAACCTTGGGAGGCACTTTGTCGCATCGCCGCGGATACATCTTTTCTAGCCTTCCGACGGCCGCCGCCTCTTCCGACTTCGGTCGGTTGGAGTCGGCGTCTGTCGTCGGTGGCTCTGGTGATGAGGTCCGCGGCGATGCTGATAACTGCCTTACGGGCCCTTTGTTACCTGGTCGGTAACCGTATTGGATCGGGTCAGATCTATCCTGCACCTCCCAGTATGTAGCTCCTGTTTGTTTTTGTTTTCTTATTTAGTTGATTATTTTTAGTTCCTGTCCTCTTTTTACGCTTCAGTTATTGGTCCCACAGTTATTTGCCTTCTTCGGCATTTTATGGATGTACGGCGCCCACTCGAGGCCTATCTCGAGCCCCGGCAACGAGGTTGACGGGATCCTGGGGGGTTGAGGTCCCCCTCGGGCGGGTCAGTCCCGAGGGCTCCAACACGCCCCCTTTGGCCCAGATATCTCGATCCAACCGGGGGTAAGCCGTCTGTAGGCTGCCGCGAGCGGCCTAGCTACGCGGCAGTGTCTATGGGCACTGTCGCTCGGTCCAGCTGGGCAGGGGGATTATGTTTCGGGCGTGCGGCGCGGCGCCCTTCGCGGTGGGGACTGTGATAGTTCTTGCCGGGCGCGACGCGGGCCGGGGTTTCGGAAACCGTCGTTTTTCGAGACCCCGGCCTTTTGCGTGCGCCTGGTGGACCGCAGTCTCCGCTGCGTGATGGGTGCCACGTTTTGCTTCGTCCCGACTCATGGCCCTGCCGGCCCACTGGGCTGATGGCGTCAAGGGGGTGGGTGCGTTCTGATCGGAGGGGTTGCGTGAGTATCTCTCGCCCCTCTGAGACGGGCACACCTGCCCCCGTAGGCACTGTACCAGCCCCCGGGCCCAGCTATTGACAGCTGGTAACCCGGGGGGCCGAAGGTAAATTTATCTCTCATGGCGTTATCTCAGGTTCCCACTTCGACTGCACAGACCCAGTGACGGATCCAAGGGGGGCCAGGGGCCTGGGCTCCCCCTTAGCTCCGAAGCGCCCCAGTAAGCTCAGCTCATATCGGGCGCCGAAGGCGCCCGATATGAGCGGCGCGCCTGTACCCATTTCGTGCGCCAAGGTGGTAGATACCACTTATTCCACTTGAATGAACACATACTCCTTAAAACCATGGCAAAGCGCCCCTGCCCAAACACTAGACGCCTTTACTGGTCTTTTGCACCTCAGTAAAATGTTGAAGATGAAATTTAGAAAGCTAACAAAAGCGCCCCGGCAAAGAAAAAGGCGCCACTAGATAGCAAGATTGCGCCATGGGGAACTAATGCACCCCTGAGTAGCCTAGGCGCCCCCTGGATGAAGCGCCCTGGGTAGCCTAGGCGCCCCTTGGATGAAGCGCCCTACGGATACCATATGCGCCCTTGGCTAGGAAAGGCGCCCTGGGCAGCAAAGGCAAATCTTGGTAACATAGGTGAACTGGACAACATAAGCGCCCTTTAGATAGAAATAGGCGCTTTAGGAAAATAAAATGCTCACCTTCGGTAGAAAAAGGCGCCCTTTGATAGCCTAGGCGCCCACTGGAAAAAGCGCCCTACGGATGTCATTTGTCATATGCACCCTTGGATAGCAAAGGCGCCCCTGGGTAGCAAAGGCGCCCCTAGGGAGGCACCCCTTCGATAGAAACCCGCCTTTGGATAGCCTAGGCGCCCCCTGGATGAAGCGAACTACGGATATCATATGCGCCCTTGGCTAGGAAAGGCGCCCCTGGGCAGCAAAGGCAAATCTTGGTAACATAGGTACCCCGGACAGCATAAGCGCCCCTTAGATAGAAGTAGGCGCTTTAGGAAAATAAAATGCTCACCTTGGGTAGAAAAAGCGCCCTTTGATAGCCTAGGCGACCACTAGAAAAATCGCCCTAAGGATGTCATATGCACCCTTGGATAGCAAAGGCGCCCCTGGACAGCAAAGACAACCCTGGATAACACAGGTGCTGTGGACAGCAAAGGCGCCCCTAGGACGGCAGCCCTTCGATAGAAAAACCGCCTTTGTATAGCCTAGGCGCCCCCTGGATGAAGCGCCCTACGGATGTCATATGCGCCCTTGGCTAGGAAAGGCGCCCTGGGCAGCAAAGGCAAATCTTGGTAACATAGGTGAACTGGACAACATAAGCGCCCTTTAGATAGAAATAGGCGCTTTAGGAAAATAAAATGCTCACCTTCGGTAGAAAAATGCGCCCTTTGATAGCCTAGGCGCCCACTGGAAAAAGCGCCCTACGGATGTCATTTGTCATATGCACCCTTGGATAGCAAAGGCGCCCCTGGACAGCAAAGGCGCCCCTGGGTAGCAAAGGCGCCCCTAGGGAGGCACCCCTTCAATAGAAACCCGCCTTTGGATAGCCTAGGCGCCCCCTGGATGAAGCAAACTACGGATATCATATGCGCCCTTGGCTAGGAAAGGCGCCCCTGGGCAGCAAAGGCAAATCTTGGTAACATAGGTACCCCGCTCAGCATAAGCGCCCCTTAGATAGAAGTAGGCGCTTTAGGAAAATAAAATGCTCACCTTGGGTAGAAAAAGGCGCCCTTTGATAGCCTCGGCGCCCACTAGAAAAATTGCCCTAAGGATGTCATATGCGCCCTTGGATAGCAAAGGCGCCCCTGGACAGCAAAGACAACCCTGGATAACACAGGTGCTGTGGACAGCAAAGGCGCCCCTAGGACGGCAGCCCTTCGATAGAAAAACCGCCTTTGTATAGCCTAGGCGCCCCCTGGATGAAGCGCCCTACGGATGTCATATGCGCCCTTGGCTAGGAAAGGCGCCCCTGGGCAGCAAAGGCAAATCTTGGTAACATAGGTGCCCTGGACAGCATAAGCGCCCCTTATATAGAAATAGGCGCTTTAGAAAACAAAATGCTCACCTTGGGTAAAAAAAGGCGCCCTTTGATAGCCTAGGCGCCCACTGGAAAAAGCGCCCTACGGATGTCATATGCACCCTTGGAGAGCAAAGGCGCCCCTGGACAGCAAAGACAACCCCAAGTGCTGTGGACAGCAAAGGCGCCCCTGGGTAGCAAAGGCGCCCCTAGGAAGGCACCCCTTCGATAGAAAAACCGCCTTTAGATAGCCTAGGCGCCCCCTGGATGAAGCGCCCTACGGATACTATATGCGCCCTTGGCTAGGAAAGGCGCCCCTGGGCAGTAAAGGCAAATCTTGGTAACATAGGTACCCTGGGCAGCATAAGCGCCCCTTAGATAGAAATGGGCGCTTTAGGAAAATAAAATGCTCACCTTGGGTAGCAAAGGCGCCCTTTGATAGCCTAGGCGCCCACTGGAAAAAGCGCCTACGGATGTCATATGCACCCTTGGATAGCAAAGGCGCCCCTGGACAGCAAATACAACCCTGGATAACAAAAGTGCCGTGGACAGCAAAGGCGCCCCTGGGTAGCAAAGGCGCCCCTAGGAAGGCACCCCTTCGATAGAAAAGCCGCCTTTGGATAGCCTAGACGCCCCCTGGATAAACTAGGAGCCCGAGAAGGAAAACGAGCGCCCCACTGGGAAGTACAGGCGCCCTCTGTATAACATAGATGTCCCTTATCCACCTTCAGCTGCCCTGCATTGGAGCAGCGCCCCCCAAGAGCAAAGGCACCCCTGGACAAAAAGCCACCTCCTGGTATCAAAGGCGCTCCTAGATAACATATGCGCCCCTTAGCTGGGAATAGGCGCTCCAGGAAAGCAAAATGCGCCCTTGGTTAAGAAAGGTGCCCTTGGATAGCAAAGGCGTCCCTGGACAGCAAAGGCAAATCTGGGAAACATAGGTGCCCTGGACAGAATAGGAGCCCCTTAGATAGAAATAGGCACTTCAGGAAAATAAATGCAACCCTTGGATAGAAAAAATGCCCTTTGATAGTCCAGGCGCCCACTGGATAAAGCGCCGACGGATATCATATGCACTTTTAGATAGCAAAGGCGCCACTGGACAGCAAAGACAACCCTGGATAACACAAGTGCTATGGACAGCAAAGGCGCCCCTAGGAAGGCAACCCTTCGAAAGCAAAGGCGCCTTTGGATAGCCTTTGCGCTCCCTAGATAAACTAGGTGCCCGAGAAGGAAAATGAGCGCCCCATTGGAAAGTACAGGCTCCCCCTGTATAACATAGATGTCCCTTATCCATCTTCAGCTAACCTGGATTGGAGCAGCGCCCCTCAAGAGCAAAGGCGCCGCTGGACAAAAAGGTGTCTCCGTATATCAAGGGCACTCCTAGATAATATATGCACTCCTTACATAGAAATAGGCACTTCAGGGAAGTGAAAGGCGGCCTTTGGTTAGGACGGCGCCCTTGGACAGCCTAGGCGCCCTCTGCATAAAGCGCCCTACAGATATCATATGCGCCCTTGGATAGAAAAGGTGCCCCTGGACAGCAAAGTTAACCCTTCTTGAAATAGATGATCTGGACAGCATAGGCGGCCATGGATAAACTAGGCGCCTGAGAAAGAAAACAAGCGCCTTACCTGAGAGTACAGGCGCCCCCAGGATATCATAGGTGTCCCTTTCCATCTTCAGCTGCCCTACTGTCTATGGCTTGGCACACCTGTCTGACAGTCGCGCGCTCTGTTACAGGGCTCGAGCGCTCAATTTGAGCATGGACTGCCTTTAACCACATTTCATTAACCTATAACTGAAGGCTTAGTGCTCCATCGCTGCAACCGGGTGCCTTTTTCAGTATGTGCGCCCCGTTTCCGAGAACGCTGCCCTCACCAACCAGCAGTCCTCCCCGCTCAGCAGATAAGCGCCTCTTTCTGATAACTAGGCACTTTATTTCAGTGTTCGAGCGCCTTATTTCAGAATTCTTATTCTCCATCTATTTTGGGCTCCTCCTGGATTGCAGAGGCGCCCCCTCAAGTGCAAAGGCGCACCTGGATAGAAAAGTGCGCCCCATGTATGCAAAGGCGCTCCAAGATAGCATATATTCCCCTTAGATGGAAATAAGCACTCCAGGAAAGTAAAATGCTCCCTTTGGGTAGCAAAGGTGCCCCTTATCAGCGAAGGCAGCCCTAGATAACAAAGGTTCTCTGGACAGCATAGGTGCCCTTGGATAAACTGGTGCCCGGAAGAGAAAAATAGCGCCTCACCGGAGACAAAAAGCACCCCAGGATAACGTAGGGGCATGTATTTCAATCATGTCTGTGATTGAAAAATACACCTAGACAGCATATGCGCCCCTGGATAGAAAGACACCCCTGGGCAGTAACGGCGCCCCTGGAAAGCAATAGTGCGCCCCTGTGGAGAAAAAAACCGCCTCCTGAATAACCTAGGCACCGCCCCGAAATATCAGATGCCCGTGGATAGAACAGACTGCCTTGAATAAAACAGCGGCCCTGGATAGTAAAGGCGCCCTTTTATAGCATAAGCGTTCCTTAGCAACAATATGGGCGCTACATGAGCTCAAGGTTCACGTGCACCTAAGCCCAATAATAGAGCAATCAATCGATGCCGAAGCACTCCTTAACCCGCGCCCCACCGGGGGTCCGGCGCCACCTTCGCCCCACCGGGGGGCCATCAATGGCCCCCCTCTAACTCCGAAAATATGGGCGTTAGCGCAAATCTGCAAAGTGCAATAGAAAGCTCGCGTGAATTCAGTAAGAAATTACTTCGCATGTTTTAGTGCTCAGGTCAATGGTTTGACCTCCAGAGGTCAAATTAGGTCAAGATCGGCTATTTTCACTCAAATATGCAATGATTAAGCAAACTGGGCATAACTCTTATGCCATTAGAGCTATTGAGACCTGGTAAAGTACATTTGATAGCAAATTGCCAGTACTTCTTCCGCTATGTGGAACGTAAAGACCTCCCGCCAGTGGTTTGACCGCCAGAGGTCACCTCGTGACCTAATATGACCTGAGGTCACGAAAGGTCAAAAGTGACCTTGCCGTATATCAAATGAAAGCCAGTGACAAGACAAACACGATGGTGTTCGTTTCACCGCTCTAGCTCAATTAGGTCAAAAGTTATTGTCAAAATACTGTTTTTGACCTCTGGTGACCTTGGATGACCTTGGAAAAGTCAAAGGGCAAATATGACCCCTGGGATCCGTGAAAGGGTGTCCAAAAACGTTGTTCTGAGCAGTCTGAGTATTTGCAATCATTTTTGTGGCTTTTATATCATGAAATAGCTTTTCCCCATGCTTTTCCAATGGGAGAGGTCGCCTCGTGACCTGACCTCAGGGCACGAAATCAAAAAATCCCGGATATACACCTTGTAGACCCTGGAGGGGTCATGAAGTATAGGAAGTTTCAAGTCGATCGACTTTGAAATGTAGCTCTTACAGAGCTCTAAAGGTGAATTGAGGTGACCTTGGTTGACCTCGTCTGGTGACCTGACCTTGGGTGACCCGGGGTAAAAAATTTCAGGGATGAGGGGAAAATGATGCAGTGAGAGGTAGAGCCCTCAACCGCGGTGCTGCGCCTCGTCGTTTTTCTGCTATCCCGGAAAAACCTTAGGGGGCCATCGATGGCCCCCTCCGGTGGGGCGAGGGTTAAAGCACGGGCGCCAAATTTCCTAAGAAGTAAAGGCGCCTCTGGGTAGCAAAGGCGACCCTCGACAGTGGTGTAGGTATTCCTGAATAACAGCAGCGCCCCTTGATAAGAATAGCCCCAAGATGGCACAGGTACCCTGTTGATAGGAAAAGCGCCCCTGAATATCAGAGGCACCCTCTGAATGAGGTGCCCATGGAGAGCATAAGGGCGCCCTATGCATAGCAAATTGCCGCCCCCTGGATAGCCTAAGCGCCCCTTGCATAGGGTAGGCGCCACTGGGTAGTATAGGTTACCTTGAATAAAAATACGCCCCTTAATACCATGGTGAACCTGGATAAGAAAAAGCTCCCCTTGGGCACTGGGTATCAAAGGAACCCCCGGAACAGCAAAGATGCCCCTGGATAGCTAGGTTGCGTCCATTGGGGAGCGAAGGCGCCCCTGGGTGGCACAGGTGCCTCATCGAAGCAAAGCCCCCCCCCCCCCCCCCAGAGAGCATAGGTGTCCCTGATGAGCACAGGTACTCCTGGACAGCCCCTAAATGACGTTGCATAATGTTACGATTCCTATTATGACGTATGCTATTATATCAAAGTAAAGGAGAAAAAACCGCCTCCTGAATAACCTAGGCACCGCCCCCGAAATATCAGATGCCCGTGGATAGAACAGACTGCCTTGAATAAAACAGCGGCCCTGGATAGTAAAGGCGCCCTTTGACAGCATAAGCGTAAGCGTTCAGTGTTTAGATCAAGGTTACGGGTCAATTTTAAAGGTCACTGGCCGTGATGATCAAGGCTTGATCAAAGGTCATTGGTAAGCTTGGGCACAGCGCTAGTTATAGCGTAAATTAGGCATAATATGTTGGGTTGTGCCGTAATAGGTCAATGACCTTGAAGGACCTTGACCCCAAAAATTGCAGACATTGTTTAGAGCCTTCCCTTTTGGCCTCAGCCCTGTTCTAGAGTATTCGAGCCCCGTTCCGGCCCGTTGGGGAGGGGGTGCTTGAACACCCCCTCGAGGTCTCCCAATGGCACGAAAAAACGTCGGCGCGAAGCGACACAGTACTTGTCACACCTTATCATTGATCAATTCTGCAACTTTCCCTCAAAATTTAAGGTTGCGTCATCTCAGGTCAGGTCACCAGTGCAGGTCAAGTGACCTTACCCCAAAAAATGTTTAAGTTGGCGTAAGTAAGAAAAGGGTGAATCTATCGAATTCAAACTTGTACCATATAATGGGCCCAAAAAGTACTAATACATTTATTGCGGGATTTTTCCCATCGATGGCCTAGGGACAGGTACGAATCACGACCTCTCCATTGAAAATGCATGGGGCAAAACGGAAATTTGCCGAAAAATTGCTCTATGTCTGCAGACGCCGCTTGGAATACCTTCGGATTCTCCAAATCATGGTATCCTAGGCCTCTTTATCGGTTCATGTTGCAAGTTTAGACATGCTACCTCTGAGGGTTCATCTGGGGCTTCCTAAGCAGGTTTTAAGACTTGGGTTAATTGCTTTGCAGGAAATGTTGATAAAACCCGTATTTTGATACCATTTTTTATTGCTATTGTAAGTTGATTCATATGCATACTGACTATGCTAGGCTAGATGGTGACCTTGACCAAGCCTTAGGTCAGGTCATTTTTATGTTTTGACCTAGTATAGTCATATTATGCATTATTTGATGATTCGCCGTAACGAGAGGAAGCGAAGTGTGCCTAAGAATGATTCTAGCTCAACTCTGGCAGATGCTAGAGTATATACACAGAGACATGTTGTAAGCTTTGTCTCGGGGAGGGGCCCTAGCGCTGATCGCGGGAAAAATCCCCAATGGCCCCCAGGGGCCCTCAGGGAGTCAGGAAATCTGGCGTGGGTGGAATCCGGTAGGAGGGATTTTGGGTCTCCAAAATCAGCTGAGGGGTGCGTGCCAGTTCAGGGGCCCCAGATAAGGGCCCCCGACGAGCTCATTTGACCTCAGCGCCAACACAGGATTCTCAAGACCAGCGTGGGGTGCCTACCTATTTAAACGGTTTCTAAATAAGCTCAGGAACCCAAAACTAACCCAGGGGTCCAATTTTCAACTCATGGGGCCCAGACACTCTGAGGGGAACCTGCAGAAGCTCAGAAGGCCCATAAAACTAATAGGGCCAGACTAGCTGGGTGCCTCGACGAACTAATGCCCAGATACGCACAACGGGCCCCAAACAAGCTGAAGGAATCTATATCAGTTAAACGAAAACAGAGCCTCGACAAAAACTCAGAGCTCCAGCTTTTAGCTCAGAGAGCCCAGGACCGGTTGAGGGGGCCCTATATCAATAAAAGGGCCCAAAAAGCTTAATAGGCTTCAGCGGCGACATATAGGTTTCAAGTTCAGTGTGAGAGCCTGGTTAACTAAAGCGGTCCCAGATCAGCTGAGGGGACTCGATATAAACTCATCGAAGTCACCGAAAACTCAGGGGCCCAGGCCTGCAGAGGTTCTGCAGCCTATGAGGCTCAGGTTAGCGTCAATCGAGTATTTCAGTATTGAGCCGTTAGCCAGGACAACTGTGATAAGTGGAGGTGGTGGATACGACACCTCAGTTTTTACCATGACCGAATATAACTGTATTATTTGCTCATCGTGCTTCATTTAGTGTCAGTGGGTGCTTTCAGCATTTTCTACCACGGTACCAGTCGTTAGCTGGCCCGAAATATGCTTGATGGTAAACGTTAACATGTCCTCACTGAGAGGAAGCTTTCATGAAAATAAGCATTTACAAATCCTTTTTTAAACGCGTTCTTCATTGACACTGGCCGCCTTTTGGGTGTTAAATTGGCCAGTGGCGGGATCCAAGGGGGAGGGGAAAAAAGGCATTCCCCAAACGGAAAAGCTCGGGGCAAAACTGCGTTTTCGCCCCCCAAAGCAATCGACCTCCTTTTTTCCCCTACTCCTTCTTAGTTTATAAGTAATATTTTGGTGTTCCAACTCTCAACTTCAAACAGAACATAAGTTGATAAGATGTTCCCTGGCCTGTCCCCTCGAATCCGGAAATGTAAAAAACACTGAAGATTATATATTCGGGCACAGCCCTTCATCAGAATCATGGAGTAAATATCAATAATTCTCAGTTATAGTATAGCCAGACCTCCATAGTATAGCAAGTCATAGTATAGCCAGCCTTGGATAGGAAGAAGTATCTCGAGCCCATATTTTTCACCCCGTGAATTTTTTTGGCTTTTCGCCTCAAATACCCAAAATTCTACGGGCAAGTGATATTGGTAGCGCAGCTTTTTACTGCGTGACGTTTTTTTTTGCTTTTCGACTTTGGTTTGCTCCTCCCAAGCCGACCGGCTGGATCCGCCACTGAAATTGGCGCCCCTCAGGTTCGGCGCCCCCCAGGTTTGGCGCCCTCCGAGCCTGGGCCCCCCTTAACGAAATCCTAGATCCGTCACTGCACAGACCTCACGGATTTTGACCTCTGCTTCGAACCGGACCACCTCAAGCACGCTTTCTGATACCGCCGCTGTGAATAACTTTTCGGATGATGCGACTGTCTCGCGAAACAAACCCGACCAGTCTATCCTCCTCCCCGAGTCAGCACGGGTGCTGCTAGTAGCGATAGAAAATGGCCACAAAATGAACCCCTTTCAAACCGCCCAGGCTCTGTCGAAATTTGGAACAGTTTCTAATGCGCTTCGAATCTCGGAAACCGAAATCGAAGTGACCACGTCCACCGAAACAGAGACAGCCGATCTTCTCGCCGCTGAGTCACTAACGTATAAAAGTAGAGATTCGGACCACTCGATCCCAGTCACTGTTAGGCTACACCCGACAAAAATACGGTAAGGGGTGCCATCTCAACGGAGCTGTTGGAGGGCTTGACGGACGACGAAATACTCGAGGGCATGAATGATCAGGGAGTTGTGAGTGTGAGGAGGATGAACAGGAGAGAGAAGGGAAAGTTGGTAGGTACCAACACCATCGTACTTGCGTTCCGAGACAAGAAGCTACCAGAGAGGGTTCGTGTGGGATGGAGACATGTAGCTGTCCGTAGATACGTGCCTGACCCCACTCGTTGCTTTCGCTGCCAGCGATATGGCCACGTAGCCAAATCCTGCAAAGGGAAAGAAAGGTGTGCGAAATGTTCAGTCCCTGGGCATGGATCGAGAGCTTGTGAGGCTAGTAAGCCCAAATGCACTGGCTGCGAAGGCGACCACGAGGCTTGGTGCCGGACCTGCCTTACCTTTCTTTCAGAGCGGCAGAAGGCGAAAGATAAGTTCCGTGCTGAACAACAGGATGCCGGAAAGCAGGGCTCCGCAAATCCCAACCTGGCTTCAATTCATCCCGAGGTACAGGTTTTGCAAACCCCTCCAGTGGCTGCAACCGATGTGGTTCGTCCCCCCAGTTCGTATAGGGACGCACTAACTGGAGACAAAGGCCAGCTTAAACCACTGTTAAGTTTGGGCACGAGCATGGGCGATATCTCACACCTGTCACTGCGAGACTTCCTCATACTTATCGGTGGGCTCTTTTTCGCACGCGGATGGGGGTGACACTGGATGTCCAAGTCCTCCAGAAACCATGGACAAGGGTACTCAAACCGAAACTGATGCAGGGATTTCGGACGCTACCTCTAACACGACACTGCCTTCCACTCTGACCACAACATCAACAGATCAGTGCATTCAGACATGTCTGGATGACAGTCACAGTCTAGTCACCACTGAACTCTCCAAGGACACCTCCGAGCATGAGGGTGAGGTACCAGCAGCCACCGCTGAACTTACCACGGATCCTACCGGGGGTGAGAGTGAGGAGAAAAGTCCACCTTTAGCTGCTAAGGAAATTGAGACACAGTCTGGAATCGCTGCCCAGCCCGCTTCACTTCGGAAAGCGCGGGCCAAACCGCTGAAACATGGTTCTGAACGTTCAGCCTCAGCGCCACCTAAAGGACGCAGTTTGCGAAAAGAGCAGAGCGTGGCACTTCTTCCGACTCCTGCGAACGGTGACACCATGCTTATGCCTCTACCGTACCCTCCTCCACCACCGCCCACACAGACGCCTTCCAACATAGCAGACGCATGTTCCGTGATCCCAGAGTCGCGTGACGGAAAACGGAGGCTCTGCTCCCCGACTTCCGACTCCGAGAAGACGTCTCCTCACCACGGTGCCAAGAAGCACCAGAAACCAGAGTTTCTTTTCCGAGACTCAAAGGGGAAGAAAATATGGGTACCAAGGGTGCAAAAAGAGTTCCCTATTAAAATCAAGCATGCTGGCTCCTTGGAAAGTTTTGGAGAAGTCCAAAATGTTTGGCAGGATGTGCATCGCCCTTCTGCCGTTAGTGATAGAAGGCATTCCGGACCTAGAGCCCGGGAGGCCTACATGGGCGGGAACACGACGTTCGTTCGCCGATCTCCGCCCAAAGGTCTCGGATACCCTGAGCGAACCGAGAGACCTCCTCAACAATGGGATGCAAGCACAGCTTGGTGAGTGTCAGAAATGTTTGATGGGAGGAGCTGGGAAACCTAGACACTGTTAGTAATGCCAGATTTCTTGTCACCCCTTAAACAACATTGCATATTATGCTTGCCATGCAAGTGGCCTTGACACCCATTATCTATATTACCCTGGCATGATCTAGATTAAGCATATTATTATGAATTGAAAAACATGGTAATGGTGGGCGCATATAGCCCAGTTGCTGAAAGCGCCCTAAAACACCAATACACACAAACTATATTCATGAAAGTAACAGAAATGCAAAAGCTCGTTTTCTCCGAACTGTTCAGGAATATAAACTAATAGATGTATGGCGGGACTTGCATCCTAATGAAAAACAATTTAGTTGGTTTAAAAGGACTCCATTAAAATATGGCCGACTAGACATGGTCTTTATAAGCAATGAACTAACTAGAAACATAACCAAGTGCGAAATCATTCCGGCATACAGGACTGATTACTGTAGTGTAGTATGGTCCCTAAAGGAACAGAATTTAAAAAAGGGCCCTGGAATATGGAAGTTTAATGAAAGTATTCTTGATGACCCAGAATACGTTTCATGCATCATTGATTGTATAAAAATCAAATAAACCAATATGCACTCCCAATATATTCGATGGAATTCCGATCAGAACCTTCAAATTTTGCTGAGCTGGAGCATAGTATTGATATAAATTTGTTTTACGAAACACTAACTATGATGATTCGAGGCCAAACAGTACAATACTCAAAACGTAAAGCACGGAGAAACAGAAATGAAGAGACTAAACTTCTACAAAAAATCGCAGAGTTAGAAAGACACATCCCAACTGATTCAGAAGGGATAAGTGATGAACTAATAAGGGTTAAACATAGGCTGGAGCAAATCCGAGCACCAAGGATACAAGGACTGATTACGAGATCAAGAGTAGCATGGCACGAGCAGGGAGAGAAGTGTTCAAAGTATTTTCTGGGACTTGAAAAAAGATTCGAAAATCAACATTCGAAAATCAATAAATCGTATCCAGAACAGTGACGGATCTAGGATTTCGTTAAGGGGGGGGCCAGGATCGGAGGGCGCCGAACCTGGGGGCGCCGAACCTGAGGGGCGCCAATTTCAGTGGCGGATCTAGCCGGTCGGTTTGGGAGGGGCAAACCAAAGTCGAAAAGCAAAAAAAAACGTCATGCAGTAAAAAGCTGCGCTACCAATATCACTTACCCGTAGAATTTTGGGTATTTGAGGCGAAAAGCCAAAAAAAACTTCACGGGGTGAAAAATATGGGCTCGAGATACTTCTTCCTATCCAAGGCTGGCTATACTATGACTTGCTATACTATGGAGGTCTGGCTATACTATAACTGAGAATTATTGATATTTACTCCATGATTCTGATGAAGGGCTGTGCCCGAATATATAATCTTCAGTGTTTTTTACATTTTCGGATTCGAGGGGACAGGCCAGGGAACATCTTATCAACTTATGTTCTGTTTGAAGTTGAGAGTTGGAACACCAAAATCTTGCGTATAAACTGAGAAGGAGTAGGGGGAAAAAGGAGGTCGATCGCTTTGGGGCGCGAAAACGCAGTTTTGCCCCGAGCTTTTTCGTTTGGGGAATGCTTTTTTCCCTCCCTCCCCTTGGATCCGCCACTGGCCAATTTACCACCCAAAAGGCGGCCAGTGTCAATGAAGAACGCGTTTAAAAAAGGATTTGTAAATGATTATTTTCATGAAAGCTTCCTTTCAGTGAGGACATGTTCACGTTTACCATCAAGCATATTTCGGGCCAGCTAACGACTGGTACCGTGGTAGAAAATGCTATTAATTTTTGGGGCTTATCGACGCACCAACTGCCGGGTCTTGGCGTCGCCAACTCTTTCCCTGTTGGAGGGTTTCTGGCCGCACTCCTTGTTCGGAAGCCCGGGCCTTGAACCCGGGTCGGCTGAATAGCCAGACGCTGGCCACCCACCGCCCCTGGTAGAAAATGCTGAAAGCACCCACTGACACTAACTGAAGCACGATGAGCAAATAATACAGTTATATTCGGTCATGGTAAAAACTGAGGTGTCGTATCCACCACCTCCACTTATCACAGTTGTCCTGGCTAACGGCTCAATACTGAAATACCCGATTGACGCTAACCTGAGCCTCATAGGCCGCAGAACCTCTGCGGGCCTGGGCCCCTGAGTTTTCGGTGACATCGATGAGTTTATATCGAGTCCCCTCAGCTGATCTGGGACCGCTTTAGTTAACCAGGCTCTCACACTGAACTTGAAACCTATATGTCGCCGCTGAAGCCTATTAAGCTTTTTGGGGCCCTTTTATTGATATAGGGCCCCCTCAACCGGTCCTGGGCTCTCTGAGCTAAAAGCTGGAGCTCTGAGCTCTGAGTCCCAAGCTGGATTAGTGTCCCTTAAGCTGGTCAGGGTCCCCTGGGTTGGTATTGTTTTCGTTTAACTGATATAGATCCCTTCAGCTTGTTTGGGGCCCGTTGTGCGTATCTGGGCACTAGTTCGTCGAGGCACCCAGCTAGTCTGGCCCTATTAATTTTATGGGCCTTCTGAGCTTCTGCAGGTTCCTCTCAGAGTGTCTGGGCCCCATGAGTTGAAAATTGGACCCCTGGGTTAGTTTTGGGTTCCTGGGCTTATTTAGAAACCGTTTAAATAGGTAGGCACCCCACGCTGGTCTTGAGAATCCTGTGTTGGCGCTGAGGCCAAATGAGGTCGTCGGGGGCCCTTATCTGGGGCCCCCTTAACTGGCACGGACCCCTCAGCTAATTTTGGAGACCCAAAATCCCTCCTACCGGATTCCACCCACGCCAGATTTCCTGACTCCCTGAGGGCCCCTGGGGGCCATTGGGGATTTTTCCCGCGATCAGCGCTAGGGCCCCTCCCCCGAGACAAAGCTTACAACATGTCTCTGTGTATATACTCTAGCATCTGCCAGAGCTGAGCTAGAATCATTTTTAGGCACACTTCGCTTCCTCTCGTTACGGCGAATCATCAAATAATGCATAATATGACTATACTAGGTCAAAACATAAAAATGACCTGACCTAAGGCTAGGTCAAGGTCACCATCTAGCCTAGCATAGTCAGTATGCATATGAATCAACTCACAATAGCAATAAAAAATGGTATCAAAATACGGGTTTTATCAATATTTCCTGCAAAACAATTAACCCAAGTCTTAATAAAACCTGCTTAGGAAGCCCCAGATGAACTCTCAGAGGTAACATGTCTAAACTTGCAACATGAACCGATAAAGAGGCCTAGGATACTATGATTTCGGGGATCCGAAGGTATTTCAAGCGGGTTGCAGACATAGAGCAATTGTTCGGCAAATTTCCGTTTTACCCCATGCATTTTCAATGGAGAGGTCATGATTCGTACCTGTCCCTAGGTCAACGATGGAAAAAATCCCGGAATAAATTTATTAGTACTTTTTGGGCCCATTATATGGTACAAGTTTGAATTCGATAGGTTCACCCTTTTCTTACTTAGGCCAACTTAAACATTTTTTGGGGTGAGGTCACTTGACCTGCACTGGTGACCTGACCTGAGATGACGCAACCTTAAATTTTGAGGGAAAGTTGCGGAATTGATCAATGATAAGGTGTGACAAGTACTGTGTCGCTTCACGCCGACGTTTTTTCGTGCCACTGGGAGACCTCGAGGAGGTGTTCAAGCACCCCCCCAACGGGCCGGAACGGGGCTCGAATACTCTAGAACAGGGCTGAGGCCAAAAGGGAAGGCTCTTAACAATGTCTGCAATTTTTGGGGTCAAGGTCCTTCAAGGTCATTGACCTATTACGGCACAACCCAACATATTATGCCTAATTTACGCTATAACTAGCGCTGTGCCCAAGCTTACCAATGACCTTTGATCAAGCCTTGATCATCAAGGCCAGTGACCTTTAAAATTGACCTGTAACCTTGATCTAAACACTGAATAACCTTTACTTTGATATAATAGCATATGTCATAATAGGAATCGTAACATTATGCAGCGTCATTTAGGGGCTGTCCAGGAGTACCTGTGCTCATCAGGGACACCTATGCCCTCTGGGGGGGGAGGGGGCTTTGCTTCGATGAGGCACCTGTGCCACCCAGGGGCGCCTTCGCTCCCCAATGGACGCAACCTAGCTATCCAGGGGCATCTTTGCTGTTCCGGGGGTGCCTTTGATACCCAGTGCCCAAGGGGAGCTTTTTCTTATCCAGGTTCACCATGGTATTGAGGGGCGTATTTTTATTCAAGGTAACCTATACTACCCAGTGGCGCCTACCCTATGCAAGGGGCGCTTAGGCTATCCAGGGGGCGGCAATTTTCTATGCATAGGGCGCCCTTATGCTCTCCATGGGCACCTCATTCAGAGGGTGCCTCTGATATTCAGGGGCGCTTTTCCTATCAACAGGGTACCTGTGCCATCTTGGGGCTATTCTTATCAAGGGACGCTGCTGTTATTCAGGAATACCTACACCACTGTCGAGGGTCGCCTTTGCTACCCAGAGGCGCCTTTACTTCTTAGGAAATTTGGCGCCCGTGCTTTAAGGAGTGCTTCGGCATCGATTGATTGCTCTATTATTGGGCTTAGGTGCACGTGAACCTTGAGCTCATGTAGCGCCCATATTGCTGCTAAGGAACGCTTATACTATCAAAGGGCGCCTTTACTATCCAGGGCCGCTGTGTTATTCAAGGCAGTCTGTTCTATCCACGGGCATCTGATATTTCGGGGGCGGTGCCTAGGTTATTCAGGAGGCGGTTTTTTTCTCCACAGGGGCGCACTATTGCTTTCCAGGGTCGCCGTTACTGCCCAGGGGTGTCTTTCTATCCAGAGGCGCATATGCTGTCTAGGTGTGGTTTTCAATCACAGACATGATTGAAATACATGCCCCTACGTTATCCTGGGGTGCTTTTTGTCTCCGGTGAGGCGCTATTTTTCTCTTCCGGGCACCAGTTTATCCAAGGGCACCTATGCTGTCCAGAGAACCTTTGTTATCTAGGGCTGCCTTCGCTGTTAAGGGGCACCTTTGCTACCCAAAGGGAGCATTTTACTTTCCTGGAGTGCTTATTTCCATCTAAGGGGAACATATGCTATCTTGGAGCGCCTTTGCAAACATGGGGCGCACTTTTCTACCCAGGTGCGCCTTTGCACTTGAGGGGCGCCTCTGCAATCCAGGAGGAGCCCAAAATAGATGGAGAATAAGAATTCTGAAATAAGGCGCTCGAACACTGAAATAAAGTAAGCGCTAAGTGAAATAAAGTGATAAGCTGAGCGGGGAGGACTGCTGGTTGGTGAGGGCAACGTTCTCGGAAACGGGGCGCACATACTGAAAAAGGCACCCGGTTGCAGCGATGGAGCACTAAGCTTTCAGTTATAGGTTAATGAAATGTGGTTAAAGGCAGTCCATGCTCAAATTGAGCGCTCGAGCCCTGTAACAGAGCGCGCGACTGTCAGACAGGTGTGCCAAACCATAGACAGTAGGGCAGCTGAAGATGGAAAGGGACACCTATGATATCCTGGGGGCGCCTGTACTCTCAGGTGAGGCGCTTGTTTTCTTTCTCAGGCGCCTAGTTTATCCATGGCCGCCTATGCTGTCCAGATCATCTATTTCAAAAAGGGTTAACTTTGCTGTCCAGGGGCGCCTTTGCTATCCAAGGGCGCATATGATATCTGTAGGGCGCTTTATGCAGAGGGCGCCTAGGCTGTCCAAGGGCGCCGTCCTAACCAAAGGCCGCCTTTCACTTCCCTGAAGTGCCTATTTCTATGTAAGAGGTGCATATATTATCTAGGAGTGCCCTTGATATACGGAGACGCCTTTTTGTCCAGCGGCGCCTCTGCTCTTGAGGGGCGCTGCTCCAATCCAGGGTAGCTGAAGATGGATAAGGGACATCTATGTTATACAGGGGGAGCCTGTACTTTCCAATGGGGCGCTCATTTTCCTTCTCAGGCACCTAGTTTATCCAGGGAGCGCATAGGCTATCCAAAGGCGCCTTTGCTTTCGAAGGGGTGCCTTCCTAGGGGCGCCTTTGCTATCCAGGGGCGCCTTTGCTGTCCAAAGCACTTGTGTTATCCAGGGTTGTCTTTGCTGTCCAGTGGCGCCTTTGCTATCTAAAAGTGCATATGATATCCGTCGGCGCTTTATCCAGTGGGCGCCTGGACTATCAAAGGGCACTTTTTCTATCCAAGGGTTGCATTTATTTTCCTGAAGTGCCTATTTCTATCTAAGGGGCTCCTATTCTGTCCAGGCACCTATGTTTCCCAGATTTGCCTTTGCTGTCCAGGGACGCCTTTGCTATCCAAGGGCACCTTTCTTAACCAAGGGGCGCATTTTGCTTTCCTGGAGCGCCTATTCCTATCTAAGGGGCGCATATGTTATCTAGGAGCGCCTTTGATAGCAGGAGGCGGCTTTTTGTCCAGGGGCGTCTTTGCTCTTGGGGGCGCTGCTCCAATGCAGGGCAGCTGAAGGTGGATAAGGGACATCTATGTTATACAGAGGGCGCCTGTACTTCCCAGTGGGGCGTTCGTTTTCCTTCTCGGGCTCCTAGTTTATCCAGGGGGCGTCTAGGCTATCCAAAGGCGGCTTTTCTATCGAAGGGGTGCCTTCCTAGGGGCGCCTTTGCTACCCAGGGGCGCCTTTACTGTCCACGGCACTTGTGTTATCCAGGGTTGTATTTGCTGTCCAGGGGCGCCTTTGCTATCCAAGGCGCCCCTATCCAAGGGTGTATTTGACATCCGTAGGCGCTTTTTCCAGTGGGCGCCTAGGCTATCAAAGGGCGCCTTTTCTACCCAAGGTGAGCATTTTATTTTCCTAAAGCGCCCATTTCTATCTAAGGGGCGCTTATGCTGCCCAGGGCACCTATTTTACCAAGATTTGCCTTTACTGCCCAGGGGCGCCTTTCCTAGCCAAGGGCGCATATAGTATCCGTAGGGCGCTTCATCAAGGGGGCGCCTAGGCTATCTAAAGGCGGTTTTTCTATCGAAGGGGTGCCTTCCTAGGGGCGCCTTTGCTACCCAGGGGCGCCTTTGCTGTCCACAGCACTTAGGGTTGTCTTTGCTGTCCAGGGGCGCCTTTGCTATCCAAGGGTGCATATGACATCCGTAGGGCGCTTTTTCCAGTGGGCGCCTAGGCTATCAAAGGGCGCCTTTTTCTACCCAAGGTGAGCATTTTATTTTCTAAAGCGCCTATTTCTATCTAAGGGGCGCTTATGCTGTCCAGGGCACCTATGTTACCAAGATTTGCCTTTGCAGACCCAGGGCGCCTTTCCTAGCCAAGGGCGCATATGATATCCGTAGGGCGCTCCATCCAGGGGGCGCCTAGGCTATACAAAGGCGGTTTTTTTATCGAAGGGCTGCCGTCCTAGAGGCGCCTTTACTGTCCACAGCACTTGTGTTATCCAGGGTTGTCTTTGCTGTCCAGGGGCGCCTTTGCTATCCATGGGTGCATATGACATCCTTAGGGCGCTTTTTCCAGTGGGCGCCTAGGCTATCAAAGGGCGCCTTTTTCTACCCAAAGTGAGCATTTTATTTTCCTAAAGCGCCTACTTCTATCTAAGGGGCGCTTATGCTGTCCGGGGTACCTATGTTACCAAGATTTGTCTTTGCTGCCCAGGGGCGCCTTTCCTAGCCAAGGGTGCATATGATATCCGTAGTTCGCTTCATCCAGGGGGCGCCTAGGCTATCCAAAGGCGGGTTTCTATCGAAGGGGTGCCTTCCTAGGGGCGCCTTTGCTACCCAGGGGTGCCTTTGCTGTCCAGGGGCGCCTTTGCTATCCAAGGGTGCATATGACAAAATGACATCCGTAGGGCGCTTTTTCCAGTGGGCGCCTAGGCTATCAAAGGGCGCCTTTTTCTACCGAAGGTGAGCATTTTATTTTCCTAAAGCGCCTATTTCTATCTAAAGGGCGCTTATGCTGTCCAGTTCACCTATGTTACCAAGATTTGCCTTTGCTGCCCAGGGACGCCTTTGCTAGCCAAGGGCGCATATGGTATCCGTAGGGCGCTTCATCCAGGGGGCGCCTAGGCTACTCAGGCGTGCATTAGTTCCCCATGGCGCAATCGTGCTATCTAGTGGCGCCTTTTCTTTGCCGGGGCGCTTTTGTTAGCTTTCTAAATTTCATCTTCAACATTTTACTGGGGCGCAAAAGACCAGTAAAGGCGTCTAGTGTTTGGGCAGGGGCGCTTTGCCATGGTTTTAAGGAGAATGTGTTCATTCAAGTGGAATAAGTGGTATCTACCACCTTGGCGCACGAAATGGGTACAGGCGCGCCGCTCATATCGGGCGCCGAAGGCGCCCGATATGAGCTGAGCTTTACTGGGGCGCTTTGGAGCTAAGGGGGGGCCGGGCCCCCTGGGCCCCCCTTGGATCCGTCACTGATCCAGAAAGCAGACAAAGTAATTTCAGACAAGAAGCAAATTTTAGAAGAATGTTCAAATCACCTTTCAGAAAGATATAGGGCATCCAATACCGTGGAAAATGCCTCCTGTTTTCTGGAAAATACCATCGATAATAAGTTAAGCCAATACGAAAGAACCGAACTGGAAAACCCATAACTCTTAATGAGCTAACACAAGCATTGCAGGGGATGAAGAAAGGACAATCTCCAGGTGTAAATGGGTTTACTGCCCCTTTCTTCAGACAATTCTGGATATACATAGGTTCATTTCTTTTGAGAGTTTTAAATAATAACGTCGCGCTAGGAAATACATGTCATTCTTTTCGTGAAGGAATCATTACATTAATTCCGAAGTCAGGCCAGGACGAGGAATCTGTTAGGGATGGAGGCCGATATCGTTATAAAATACGGACTTTAAAATTATTTCCGCTGCTGTTGCTAACAGATTGAAAAGCGTAATGGATACACTTGTCTCTCCTACTCAATCAGCCTATATAAAGGGCAGATATATCGGAGAAAACACAAGACTAGTCTATGATGTAATCGACTATCTTAAAAAAGAAGAGAAACCCGGACTTATTCTTGCAGCCGACTTTGAAGCTGCATTTGAGTCTGTTGCTTGGAGTTTTTTAAAACAAGCGTTAGTGTCCTTTAATTTTGGGCCTCGATTTAGATCAATTATTGACTTATTATACCTTAATTCGAACAATTTTTCTCGAATTTTACTGGCTGGCTACTTAGGAGAAAAAAATTATTTAAACCAAGGGATCAGGCAGGGCGACCCAGCCAGTGGTTACTTATTCAACTTGGCAATCGAACCACTTGCCTCCCAATTAAAAAAATCAATTCGATGTAGCTGTGTCTGTCTTGGAACAGACATGGAAGTGCGGCTCTCTCGATATGTTGATGATATAATGATATTCTCAAAGGCAGACGAAAATGCATTAGGTGCTGCTGTTGAAGAGTTAAAAAGGTTTTCATGCTTTTCCAACCTGAAGCTGAACATAAAGAAAACGAAATATTTACCAATCGGGCCAATTAGTGAAACCCTAAGCAATAATGCGTCAGGTATAACATCGGTAGATGAGCTAAAAATATTAGGTATCAAGTTTAATAAGACAAATAATTTGATAACTGAAAACAATTTGAAAAAACAAAAAGACTCCCTCCAACAAGAAATCAAGCAATGGAATAGACGAAAGTTGACACTCGTAGGAAAAATCACCATTATTAAATCTATATTATTGGCAAAAATGGTTCATGTTTTTATTTCATTGCCAACACCACCCCAGGCAACAATAAAACAACTTGAAAAAATAATTTACGATTTTCTTTGGAATTACAGATGTGATCCGGTGAAACGCTCCAAGTTAGTGCAAAAAACAACGCATGATGGCCTGAATGTTCCAGACATTACTTCATTTATGAAAAGCCTAAAGATTGGATGGGTTAAACGTTTGTACACCTCAAAAAGTCATGGACAATCTTAGTTAAGCAAACCTTACCACCAATTGAAACATTTCTTACCTATGGTTCTAAGAAACTAAAAGAAATTGTCAAAACTCAACATAACCCTTTCTGAATAGATGTATTCAATGCGTGGACCGAGTTTATTCAGCCACATAAGCCCGCAGACGAAGACATACTTACAAGCACGCTATGGTACTCCAATTTTAGTAAGTTTAAAACATCAATAATACGGAGATGGTACAAAAAAGGCATCAGATTCATTGGTGATCTCATTAACAGAGATACGGGACTTTGTTATTCACATGCTGATTTACGACGAATGTACAAAATTCCCATTACTTTTCTTTGCTATGAATCACTGATCAGAGGATTACCAAACATACAACTTTGCGCAACTAGATTTAATAAGCTTAATCGACCGGTATTGCCTTACCAACTAGCACTAATCAGTAAAAATGTGAATACCGGCAGACTTGCCTACCAAGAATTTATAAACCGGCTAAGGGCAAAATATAAAAACTCACAACAAGCATGGGTGAACAAATGGAGCCAAAATGGAATCGAAACACCTTATATAGGAAGCATGTATGCTATATGCTCAACAACGAAAAAATACATACCTACAATCATTTCACTTCAAAATAATAGCAAATATAATTGCAACTAACAGATATCTTATCATAATAGGGAAATCACAAACAGCGCTATGCTCTTTCTGTGAAAGATCAGTTGAAACAGTTGATCATCTTTTTTTGGACCTGCTTCAAAACTCAAACTTTCATTCGAGAGGTAAATCTGAGCTCAATCTAAGATTTAATATTACACTACAGTTTCACAAATCAAACTGTACCTCCCCTCTTTCTGCCCAAAAATGGAAATTATGTTAGCAACTATCGTAAAACTAGTTCTATTCAAATCACGGCTAAGAAAGCAACAACCAAATATAGAATATTTTACGGTTAGAAGTAGAAAAAGAAAGTATTGTCGCAAGAAAAACAACAAGGTTGTCGACTTTAATGAAAAGTGCGGGAATTAGGAGTCGACTGCTCCAATAGAAATAACTTAATCAGATCAGTCGTAAAAAACACGGAACATATATTGGAAAGTAAAGTAAACATACAGACACTCTTGTGCTGCTGCTCTTCAGATCAGGTACATCACATTACTGGTCAGTGAGCGCACACACACACCGCTAGATAAGCACAAAGGAACATATGAAAACTCACATACCCGCACATCCCCACACGCACACACACCCACGTCCACACACTCACCCACATCCACATCCACACCCACACCCACAAACACACACACTAAGCATTTCAAATACAAAACATCCGCAATATCCCTGCAGCTGAAATGAATGTAACGTGCAAATGGTCATGTCATGTGAACTTACAGAAGTGCAATTCCAGTGTTCTTGAACCATGCAGGTGTGCAGACAAATATACCCCCGACGGAAGCCGTGGCGACTGCAAAAAGGTGCCACATTCCCTTTAAGAAACAAAAGTGAGGGAGACCCCGCAGATAACTAGTTCTCTCTATCTCAAAGTCCAGACATTCCACCAGGACATGTTTCCCGATGAGTCTATCACCACAACGCGGCCACTCTTTCGGGACACGACTAGCTAAACGGTAGGCGTGTGTAGCGTGGGTGTGTCCCAGTTGCAATCTACAGAGCATGACCTCGTTCTTTCTGCAGCCCACGCTGCTGCCGCTGGACAGCCGGGATCCTAACCTGGGCTTCGTTTTCCTGAGTTGTTGCTCCTAAGGTCACCTCCTTATTCCGATCTGGATGGCCATATATATTGAGGCCTTATATATTGGGACAGTATTTATATAGTATCTTTATGTCAGGTCAATATTGAGGTCAGCATGGGTCAAAGAAGGTTCCATAGGCTTACACCAGGGCAGTGTACATTTCCCTTCTAGATGTTTACTCAGCGGAGCTAGAGCAAATATTCGTGCATCATTGGATTTCTCTCATCGTGGCGAATCGAATAATGTACAATGTGGCCTTGCTAGGTCAAATTGTGAAAATGACCTGACATCGAGCTAGGTCAGGGTCACAGAGTGACCTGGTATGGTCATGTTGCATATCAATCGACTCCCCGTGACAATATAAGCACAATGCAAGCAAAATGATAGCTTTATCTCAATTCAGTGAGACGTTATTGGCAAAACAATCACTGAATGCTCCAGTGACCTGACATGACCTTTGAGAGGTCAGATGGTTAAAAACTCAACTTGATGGTCAAGATCATGGTAAGAATACATGAATTGGAGAGTTTCAGCTTTATCTATCCAGTATTTACTTAAAACGAGCTTTTTTATTTTTTAAAATAGGCTTATAATGGGGTGACCAAAAAATTTACCCCACCTTAGGTCAACCATATCGAAATTCCAAGATGACAGATTTGTAGACCCTAATGACCTCATCATATTGTGAAAGTTTCAAACTGATCGGTTGGCTGATGTTCCTTGGGCGCTGCTTCAAACTCGTGATTTTAGGTTGAGGTCAGGTCGCTTGACCTTGGATAACTTCTTGGCCTGAAATAACCTGACCTAAAAAATTGTGTCAGATGTGTAAAATTGATTAGGGATAAGGTACTGTAAGTTTCGTTGTTCTGAATCTCTTCGTTTTTGCGTTATCGAGGGAAAACCAGGAGGGGGCGAATTTCGCCCCCCAGCGTGGCGCGTGTTGGCGCATGAAAGAACCGGATTTATAGTATAGTGACTTGGGAAGCAGTCACTATACTATAAAAAGGGAACTGTGGGAAAAAGAACAGTAGGTAAGCATAAATATTCCCGTGACAATAATAAACAAGCACATGAATAGGCCGCAACGATATCTTACGGCTCCTTGTTAATCTGTTGGAAGAACAGGCAAAAAATAGCCAGACAGCCACCGTCTGCAAGCATTTATGGTTAACATTGTATGAGCGTACTTGGCTAGCATAACTTTGACAACGTTGTTAAAACTGGTACCATACTATGGTCATATTATATTTGGTTACGAAAATTTTGATTTACCCGCTCTTCATTTACCTTGCCTGGGCTTGCGCAGTTCTCTCTGAATAAAACAATTTCCACAACAGCCCATGACTCCCATCCCCATAAGAAATCGTTAGAAAAAGTAAAAAATGACAGGCCCCATCCACCCTTCGGTGGCTGACGTCGTATGTGAACAGCCTTTAATGAGTTCAGCTTAGTGCCGAGAGCAACCATCCACCGATGGCTGAATAATGCTCAGGTAAGCCACGGAATAAAAAAACAACACCAAAGGGTTGAAACCGTCCAAGAAAAATAAAAACAAAATAAAAAGAGTTGTTAAGATGTTCCCTGGCCTCTCCCCTCGAATCCGGAAATGTAAAAAACACTGAAGATTATATATTCGGGCACAGCCCTTCATCAGAATCTTGGAGTAAATATCAATAATTCTCAGTCCTAGTATAGCCAGACCTCGAATTGAGCTTCACACAAAAATGCCTTTTAGAATGAATCGTTAAAAATAAGATTGGATGTCGTGACAACAACCATATTGGTACCTCTAACCTAAAAGTAATGCCGACAATACGACAAACCTAGAACAGTATTTGTGACAGTCTTTTCTATTATTTCAGCCAAACACTAGCTTTTGATTAACAGTGAAAAACTCGCTGAAGTACCTTAATCGGTTATTTGAATATTTCTGTTATTCTTATTTACTATTTTTCCGTCGACTGCAGCTAAAATGCTAACCAAAAACTACCTATTAAGCACTAGTAGACGTGATACTAATTCGGTGTAAAGACTGCATACTTTCCCCTTTAAGAT
The DNA here is from genome assembly GCA_034440635.1 of Lepas anatifera. Lineage (NCBI taxonomy): Eukaryota > Metazoa > Arthropoda > Thecostraca > Lepadidae > Lepas > Lepas anatifera. Next base: position 1,609,588 of record JAOTON010000253.1, read on the forward strand.
GATGCTATATTTTTACAATAAAAGCCTCCCTCGAATTATTTAGTTAAGATTGTACCTAGTGGTCAAGGTCAACTTTTTTTGTAATTGATAAACCCATTTTCCACAGCCTGCTCCTCTGGCCCAACGTTAAGCGTCGAAAGAGTATACGTGTGGCTGTAAAAAAACAACATTATAAATTTTCCATTATACTTATTCAACAACCCTTGCCCTTAGTATGTGCCTCTTAAACAAATTTAACTTTTATAGCTGGTTAATGTGAACAATCATTGGTAAATACTTTTCCTCAGCCTGTACCTCTAGCCCAACGTGAAGTGTTGAATGGTTATATGTCTAGCTGCAGAAAAGTATTATCAATAATTAGTTGCATATTTCAAAAACCCCAACCCCAGTACGTACCCCTAAAATCAAAACATCTCCTTGAGCTAGTTAATCTGATCAAACATTAATAAACACTTTTTCACTGTTAATCAAAAGCTAGTATTTGGCTGAAATAATAGAAAAGACTGTCACAAATACTGCTCTAGGTTTGTCGTATTGTCGGCATTACTTTTAGGTTAGAGGTACCAATATGGTTGTTGTCACGACATCCAATCTTATTTTTAACGATTCATTCTAAAAGGCATTTTTGTGTGAAGCTCAATTCGAGGTCTGGCTATACTAGGACTGAGAATTATTGATATTTACTCCAAGATTCTGATGAAGGGCTGTGCCCGAATATATAATCTTCAGTGTTTTTTACATTTCCGGATTCGAGGGGAGAGGCCAGGGAACATCTTAACAACTCATCATCATGCTCCTCGCCGCAGCACTTCAAAACTTTAAGATTTGAAAAAATCACGTGAAAATAAAAAGCAAATAAAACCGTTCGAGACTGAAAAGGTATCAAATAACGTTGCGTAAAATAGTGCCCAGTTCCAGCTCCTAAAACATCGGACTAATTTAGACTTTATGACATTAATTTATGTGATCAATTTCTACCAATTTTGTAGAAACTCATGAAAGTATGGCTCTGAATCCTCTGTTTTTTTTTACAACCTTAGGATTTGCGCTGACGGGAATGAGCGAAAACCCAATTTTGATTCGTTTTCACTCCTATATACCTCGTGATGGTAGTGAGAAACTTGCCACAGCGGGTGTAAGGTGGATGGCTACGATGCTTTCATAGAATTGAGTTGCGGCTCCAAACCCGATTAAAGCCGGCGCACTGGTCGATCTGAGCAATAACGTGTTTAGATGGTTTAGGTGAGGAGTTAAACAAAACGGCCAAAAGAGGGTTTCTTCTTTAAAACATTTACATCAGAAGTAGGGGGAGGAGCAGGGCCTGCCTCTGCCTGTTCTTATTACAAATTTCACGATTTTAGCAAAATAGAACATATATAAGAAATTTTGGTATATTTTTTCCAGACATCCACTTTTTCACAGTTGTTTTTTCTTTTTTCACACATTTCCAAAACACGCATTGCAAAAAGAATCAAAACATGAGCACTCACTCAATAGACTTAATTACTGTTTCACCCTATCGTAACCTGCTCTTTTCCATAGGCGATCAACACTTTCTATGTCTCTCATACAAGGTTCGATGCTTATTTGCAAAAGCTTAATTATCTCGTAAATGATTCCCAGAGCAACAGTACCCAGGAAACTGGCAAGCTGGCCTCGCCCCAAACACGCACAGAGATGATCTATGACCCCGATGTGACATTGTTCCGCCAAAGATATTGCACAACATTTCACTATGGTCAAGCGTTCCTGCCCTCGAATACCAACCAACAGATGCATCCGCAAAGTACAAATGACGGTTTCAGCATTATTCACGTTAATTCGATACTGCGCCGCACTACAACAGCATACACGCCTCTGCATCCTGACCACTCTAAAGCGGTGCGCCCGGCACCGGACACCGGGGCTTCAATCCCGGCGCTCTCCCCACAACCTGGACCCGGGGTTCCAGGGTGCAGGGGGCGGCAGAAAGTCTTCAGCGACGGGCGCCAGCCGGCAGAACGACTTTGCCGAACGCCGGCGGAGCACCCACCCCCGGCTGACTAACTGCCGCACAATGCCGGACGCTTGCCGACACTGGAAGCAACAATCAAAGCATGTTAATCGTTCGATCCAAGCCACTTCTCAAGGCACTCCATTTCTTATAGAATCTTTCAGTTTGCTGTTCCAAACGAGCCGTGAACAATTCATTCCTAGCTTATACAGCTAAACATTTTTTAACGCTTCGAGGCTTGGGAGGGTTTGTACATTTCTAGCCCAATATATAATCATTTTTGCAATAGTTATGATCAGGAAAAAAGTTCCTGCTCAGATCGATCTATCAAGAAGAACCAGCTCGTAGCGACGCTTATAATTTGGAAAATCGAGCTTGAAACTTGGCGGATGTGGCAGTTGCCAATCTCATCTTAACGTATTCACCATCGGGAACGCTGGTAGCACGAGCTAGACCCTGTCACCCTGGGTTAGAAATAGGAAGAATACAGGTTCATGCTGCTTCCATTTAGTGTGCTGCTTAAAGTCGCTGCAATCTACCGTAAGCGGTAGTTTTTCGATCCATTTTCGCTTTCAGCGCCTACATCACTCCTTGGAAATTGTCTCTGTCGTAGACTAGCAAGGGCGGAAATCCCTGGTGACGTCATAGAGGACTCGTTGCCGTATTTTCCTGCGTGGCCGGCCCACACGTGAGGTAAGTGATGTCCCGAGTTCAGCTTTCCTCGGTAGCGGGGAGGCGACCATTGGCCGCCGCTCAGCGGAGCGGGTGGGACCAGGACGGATCGCCCGGCCCCTTTTGCAGCGTTGACAGACAAGCTCATACACCAATTTCGCATGTCGAAACTCACACTTTTACCATGGAAAATTTATTAAGACGAAATGACAATTCTATTACGTATAAGGCTGCACGTTCAAGGCTGCTTATTTTCTTATTCTATCATCTGCGTTTAAAGTTTATGGAAGCGTAAGCAATGGCGCGGGTGTAACAACATAGTGAATATTGTTAAACGGCGTCTGAGGTGCCTTGGTAGCTGAAGCGCCCTAAAACCCACAGCAGTCTGAGACGGGAAGACAAACAGGAATGGTAGCGTTGGTGTTTTAGTCCGCTGCGCCCAGAACGCTATGGTGCCGAAAGTCTGCGTCTAGCTTCGCAACAGTATATATTCTCGGATGCACGCTTTTGCTTGGGGTTTCCCGACGCACCAACTACCAGGTTGAAGGACGCCGAGGAGGAAGGGAAACTAAACTGGCTGGGACTAGGGCTGGGAGCCCTAATCCTGACTAGCGTTGGGCGGGGTCAGACTGCGCGATCCTCTGATCCTTGCGCACCGACAGGTTATAGAAATAACTAAACATGGCCAGTAGTATACATGTCGGAATAGAGGGCAACCAAATTTCCCGATTTTAGCCAAATTATAATTAATCGAATAATTGAGCAGCCCGACGAAAGGCAACACTGAGTCCAAATCAGATCAGTTTTTATAAAGTTTCTTGTTAGCAACAGTAGTTTCTTCAAAGGGAATTTTTTTGTCAGCAACAGGATGAAGATTGACTGGTCACTTCGTTTTTGCCGGTGGCGACGCTTATGCACAAAAACGCTGTCAATGAGGTTGACCTTAAGACATTTTTGAAATCGAAGTGCTCCAAATTTTATATTCATGAATATCTGTTGCACAATGAGACAAAACATGGCTCTGACATATTTGACTCTCTTGATCCCAGAGATCGATGCAGGATCTTTATCAGAGACCGGCACCTGCCACTAGGTAGCACTGGTGAATCCAAGAGGGGCCCAAAGGGGCTTTGGCCTCCTGCAAAGCCTAAAATAACATATCCCCCTCCTCCGAAAGGACCAGAGTTTAGCCGCTTTGCTGAAAAAAATACAATGTTTTTTGCGATTTTCATCAATTCAGCCACCCTAAACGTTGGTTTGATCCCCTCCAAAAGTTGCTCCTAGATCCGCCAACGCTAGGTGGGGCAGGCTTGTAATCGTCTTCCTCGATATCAACATGTGAGAACAAGATCTCGTCCCATGATCCCTTTCCGCCTTAAACTTTTGGTACAAAAATACCCGAGCCTTTGTTTTGCCCAAACATGTCGTACAAAACATTTCCGAACAAGTCGCGCAAAACAGTTTTATTTCATGTCCATATATTGCATTTTACACAGGGCGAATATCATAGCACTCATTTTCTAAATTTAACACGCGCCCCGCTGGGGTCCCTTGCATGACGCGCCCCCGCTGGTGGGGGGCGTTTTTCGCCCCCTCCGTATCTCGTTCCCCACGAAAGCTAAAGGAAAATTACGGGCGGCGTCCGAAAGCTCTTGACAAGACGAAGAGATTTTATAGGAAGAATGTTTATGTCCGGTCAATATTGAGGTCAGCATGGGTTAAAGAAGGCTTCATAGGCTTACAACAGAGCAGTGCACGTTTTCCTCTCTAGATCTGCCCTCAGGGGAGCTAGAGCAAATATTTATGCATCATTGGATTCCTCTCATCGCAGCGAATCGAATGATGTATCATATGACCTTGCTAGGTCAAATTGTGAAAATGACCTGACCTCGAGCTAGGTCAGGGTCACTGAGTGACCTGGTATGGTCATATTGCATATCAATCGACTCCCCGTGACAATATAAGCACAATGCAAGAAAAAATGGGAGCTTTACCTCAATTCAGTGAGAAGTTATTGGCAAAACAATCACTCTCTGCTCCCATGACCTGATATGACCTTTGAGAGGTCAGATGCTAAAAAAATCAACTTTATAGTCAAAATCGTGGTAGGAATAGACAGTTTGAGGATTTTCAGCTTTATCTATCCAGGGTTTACTGAAAACGAGTCCATTCTATTTTTCACCATAGACTTATAATGGGGTGACCAAGAAATTGACCCCACCTTAGGTCAACAATATCAAAATTCCGAAATCGGACATTTGTAGACCCTAATGATCTTATCATATTGTGGAAGTCTCAAACTGATCGGTTTGCTAATGTTCCCTGGCCGGTGCTTCAAACTCGTAATTTTAGGTTTTGAGGTCGGGTCACTTGACCATGAATAGCTCCTTGACCAGACATGGCCTTAACTAAAAAATGTGGTCATATGTGTAAAAATGATTAGGGATAAGGTACTGTAAGTTTTGTTGTTCTGCCTCTCTTCGTTTTTGAGCTATCTGGGGAAAACTAGGAGGGGGGCGTTTCGCCCCCTCCCCTCAGCGGGGCGCGTGTTAAGCACCGATATCACTTAAAAGGTCTTAGGAAACTCGCCCTATTCCAGCCAAAGGTTCGCCAACTAATTGCGACCATGATTATGGTCAGGTTCAGTATTGAGGCGTCAAACCCAGTGGAAAGCCAATCGTCCTCCATATCTTAAATTCTTATCTTCCTTAGAATTCGCTAGTTCTCCAACGGCCGACGTACAAAAATACAGACTGGCTACACACAACGCAGTGGCAGCGCAGGTTTCTCCAAGCACGCACTCACGTGCGCACGCACAGGCATAACACACAGGCGCCAGTCAGCAGATCGAGAGGTCACAGCCCGGGAACTTTGTGACATTACCGTGACCGCAGAAACCGCTGTGATAGATGATAGTCTTAACTCTGGAGATGAGTTAGAGGGCAGGGAAAGTGGCTGCATCGACCAGCGCAAGGCGCCCCGCGCAGCTCGCTCCAATCACAAGCTCTAAACATGACACGGTGCCGACCTAATGGCGGGGATGTAAAATACAAGCTATAAAAAATCATGGCACTGCGTAGAAAAGTAAGTAATAGCAGCGCAAAAGTGGGGTTACACCACAATAGATATCTGAAGGTGATGAGGTAAGCGTGAAAAAATGGTAAAATCGCCCAAAAACGATCAAAAGAGAATAAAAAATGAACATTACCAATAAAGTATAAAACACTACAAAAGATCCTCCATAAATTACGAAACGCAAAGAGGGCGCCAGTCACAGCGTCATCACACGTTAGGCATGGACATCGGAGAGCGTTACATGGGCAGAGTGGGGGTAAAAAATCATAAAAACAAGCGTTGTTGAATTTATGAGCCCTGTTCCAGCTGTCAGAACAGTTTTGTCAGCACCAATCAGCGGACCGCGTTGCGCCTACGTCACAGGACTGTAGCCTCTCCCCGGGAACTAGTTCTAGAGGTTTTACGGGCTGATGGCCTGCTGTTTGTGCTGATGAAAAACCGTAGGTGCACGAAGTGGCAGCCTAATATTTTTAATGGCATAAAGGTTTAAGTTCCCTTTGCTTAGCACAAACAAGAGGCGATTATGGCGTTGATGTTACTTTTCTGGAGGAGAGGTTAGAGGTACTGCTGACAAAACTGTGCTGACAGCTGGAACAGGGCTATGGACGACCCTTAATGCCTCTAAGGCATAATATTAGTGTAAAAATCCAAAAGCAAATGCATCTGAGGACAAAGTATACCACGTTTCTTGAAACGTCCGCAACACGTAACAAACAACTCGGTGCTAGGAAGTGGAAGACGCAGAGGAAACAAGTCTCCGACAGCCGAGCTGACGTGCTGGCGCTAAAGCTGGACTGCTGCTCACCACGTGTCCACAGCAACAATATCAGACACACCACTCAAGTCGACGAGCTGCAGGCCTCAGCGGCCGATTGGCACAGTTCAGATACAGGCAGCGCCACCTTCCGGCAGTTCGGACTGTCACAGGTGGCGCCACCATCACGCAACCAGAACGGCTGACGAGGTCCCAGCCACAGGCGGCGCCACCATCACACACTCGGAGCAGCTGATGAGGTCCCGGCCACAGGTGGCGCCACCGTCCTGAGACCCGCTCAAAATCGGCGGCGGCAACGTCACAGCACGGGCAGCGTCAAAAACGAAGTGACTCACAGAGATGCCATGTTATGCAGAGGTCTGAGGCGACAGTGAACATAGAGCCAGAACGCGTCGCCGCTCGGCCAGCGGGCGTGCAGGCTGCACATGACAGAAATGCTCACCAAATAGTGGACACGAACCCATACGACACATATGCTATCAATATGAAGCGTATGAAGATGACAAAAACGGACAACTAGGAACCCGACTGCCGCACTGGAAGACGAAGCATCACTGATGAAAAAGAAAATGACTGGCACACCAATGGCCGGAGAAAAGCCTCAGCCGCTTCGCTAGTGCCGCGCCCTGGGACTGAAATCTAGCATTAACACAGCACGCACGCCCTTGGGCCAGCCATCTCAGGTCGACACGGTCAGCCAGTCCTTCAGCTGCTTCTCACCTGCCCCGGCGGCTCCGCCCCGCCCGCGGGCGGCACGTCCTATCACAGAGGCCTGGAGGGCGGGAGCCGACGGCGCCGGCCACCGCCGCCGGCTCGGCCCCAGCCTGGAGGGGGTGACCACTGGCGCTCGGTCCGGTCTGCAGGGAAGCCGCCGCCCCGCTCACTTGGGCCGGATCTTCTCGTAGTGGTAGGCGCGCGGCCGCGCCAGCAGCCGGCCGCCGCCGCCCGCCTGCAGCGTCTTCTGCAGCGCGAAGTCGAACTGACGCTCCACAAAGTGGTAGAACTCGTTCTCCACTTGCCACACTGACGACGCCTGCATCTGCTCCACCGTCTCCGGCAGCAGGTCCAGCTTCTTCTGCGTCTTCCGCAGGTGGCCCTTGCCGCCTGAAACCGCGCGGTCGTCAATCAGCTCGGTGCCTGGTCAGGACATCTGGATGGTCTGCGAATCCTCTCCCATAAACAGTCAGAGTCTGTCCTGGAAACCTGGAGGTCTGCCAATCCCCTCCACTAAACGGTCGGAGCCTGTCCTGGACACCTGGATCATTTGTCAAATCCCCCCGACCTCCCTCCCAGCTGGTGTCTGTTCAGGACATGTCTGAGACCACGGGCGTCGCCACCAGGCAGGCATGGGGGCCGCCCCCCGCTCGTGGAAAGTGGGGGGCGCCCCACACCCCACTTTTGGCCGGTAATAACATTGAAAATACCGAATTTAAGCGGACGTAGGGGTTTCAAGGTTTTCACCACTGCCCCCCTCACTTTGGCTCCAGACCCCCGTCACTCGAAAGTCCGTGGCGACGCCCATGTCTAGGACACCTAACTGCGTCGACGTCTCGTGAGTCAGCACATGTCTAGAACACACCCCACTGTGGCATCTACCCTCCCTATCATTCACCAGGCGTATCCAGGCCATACCTGCTCTTTCCTCATCCCATCATCCAGAGTTTGGCTGCATATCTAGAAGTAGCGGACAAATCGTCCGCAGCCTGGATGCCGCTAATACGATCGGCAACAATAATGGTTCACGTGTTAGCCTCCGGGAAACAGCTTCATGTATCGCAGTGAGTTCTAATGCAAACAGCCATACATGAGGTGGAATCAAGCAGATTCTCGTTGCTGTGTCGGTGACAAGGAACTATCCAACTCCCATCTCCCAACTCATCACTTGATCCATGATCTGCATAAATATCCGCATGATATGGACATTGTGCGAAAGGTTCGATGACAGTACAGGAATTATCAGGGAACTCGATCGGCCCCAGCCCTCCTGGCCAGGGTCGTCAGCGTTTTATGGGGGCGCAGTGTCCAGGGGGAACATCCAACAGCTCTCTGCCAGTGATAAATGGCGGCAGAATGCCAGTTTCGGTCGACAGGTGCTGCTGCTGGACATCCGGCGCGAGTCCTCCCTTCCTTTTAAAGGAAAGCGGCACCTACATAACGGGAGCTGAACTGAGATAGCCATACAATAGAGCACACCGAGAAACCACTGGATCGATATTTCATTTGCCCCTGCACTTGCCGCTCGAGGAGAAAAGAGGTAGGAATTCACCGCCTACCGACCCCGTCCTCCTCGCGTGGTCACGTGATACGAGTTGAACTTAGGAACGTGACTGTTCCGGGCCGCTGCGTGGGCAGATATTTCTTGCTCGAACCTCTTTAAAAGCTTCGGTACTGGTGACTTTAAATGCGTATAGCTTTTTTTCAAATACCCAATGTCGACTGTCACTTTATTTCCTGACAATAGCCTCTAGCTCAACACGCCTCATCTGAATTCGAATTCATTTGTGGCGCAAAGGCCAAAGCGTACTCAAATCATACGCCGATTTGACGTTACGTGATTTGGGATTTTTCTTACCTTCAAGAGAGGAAAGTAAAACAACCAAATAATCAGGCTTAGTAGCATTTTTCAGCAGAACTGAGGACATACCTGAGCTGCCACCCCAGTAGCTCAGTTGGTATAGCGTCGGGCTCCGGTCCGCTGCTCAGGAACGTGCAGCGGCATTGCAGGCTCGGGATCGATTCCCAACACCCTCCGGCGCTGAATATTTACCCAACGTAGGTCGGCTGGCAACTGACTGGTGAGAGGGTGACCTGAGCGGGACGGCCGTCCCTATGCTTTGTGGGACGTTAAGCTTTGGCTCCTAAATTGATCCTTCAATGCAGGAGCTCCTCGTTCGGACGGTCAGGTCGGGGTCTCCATGATAAGTCCATTGATGAATTTAGTGAGACTCCGAATCCACGAACCGAAGTTGCAACAGCTTGAATTCATAAAAAACATCCGTCATTTTCAATAAATATCACCCTTAGAAGCACTATAGCCTAGAATTGCACCAAGGTGCAATATTCCCTAAGAAAAACACGTGCCACGGAAAACGGCGCCCCATGATGGAGGTGACGGGGATGTGCTACATGAGACGAGAGCGTAACCTTGCCTGAGCCGGCGCCGTCGCACCGATTGGCTTCCACCAGCGCGCTGGAGCATGCTGTCAGCCATGACGGATGCCGGAGTGCCCTGTGGTGAATCGGATCTAATCGCCGTTCCACCGACTTAGTCCCAAAATCCTACACAGAGCAATCGCAATTTATCTTGGAAAAACGATATAGCAATAGAGGGCAGGGTTTTTTCATATCAAGACATTCAGTGATTTAGAATACGCGTCTGGAACATTCCTGATACGTGCGGCGTCGGGTAATCGCCTCTCAAACATAACACCGCTGATTTTGTCCAGTATAATTACTGGGGATAACTGTCAACTTCATGGGATTTGGACTGACCTATCAGTCGCATTGAACATATCGCAAAATCCTAATTATTATCAAAAAAATTCGGAATAGGTGATTAACACGCGCATTGACGGGGGTCTGAGCCACCTTCGCTTTGACGAGGGGGGTGGGTACCGGCCCCACCCTAAGATCTCAAAAACCACGGTAGGTAGCGAAAAACGGTAAACGGCGCTGGGTAGCCCATCCACTTCTCCACCGAAAATATTTGCATCATTTTTTGTCAGGTCACATTGAAGGTCACGAGAGGTCAAAACATGCCGTCATGAGGATAACATGTAAATTAAGGTTTTCGGCCATTTCATCTGAACAAGTAAAAATAGAGTAAAACTACTTGAACTATATGAATCCTCGCAGCAAGCCGGATCGAATAATATATAATTTGACCTTGCTAGGTCAAATCAAGGATTTTACCTGACCTGAGGTCAGGTCAAGGTCAAAATTATATAAAATGCATATCATTAGAGCCGCAAAGACAAGGCAAGTCTAAGGCAGCTAAAATAAAGGCTATATCACTATCTGTCACCGAGTTATTCAGTAAAAAATTTTCCCATGTATTTCCAATGGAGAGGTTATGCCTCGTACCTGACCTTAGGTCATCGATATCAAAAATACAGGAACATATTTTAGAGCACTCGGTGGGCCCATTATGGATATGAGGTTCAATCGGATATGTGAAGCTGACCAAATGGTATAAATGTCCCTCACCGCATTCGGGGAGACTAGAACTGATCTAAGTGGCGCGATGTCATGCTTGGCCGCCTTTGGATGGTTATCATGCATTTATCATTCTTAACATTCATGCATTATATTAGTTATCACGTGTCAGTTCACTAATGTTCTATTGTCGCGCTGCCCTGGCCTGCTGTGACATGTGGCAGCACCTGCTGCCGTTGCCGGCTGTAGGGGGTGGCAGCGCCGGAAATCTCGACTGTCTTTGCTGGCTCGTCCTTATGATTCATGCCGTGTCACAGTTTTCCGACTGACCCCTGGCAAGGTTTTCCGACTTTGACTCCTGGCGCCAATGCTGACACAAATAGGAGTGGCACCGTCTTGCTTTATTACTGTGTTTTTACCGAGCTCGCTCCAGCCCAGGTCAAATATTCATTTGAGATGACATCATGATGACTGGGGGACGGTGATGTCACTTCCGGTAATCGAACTTCCAGCCAGGGTACTTTAACTACGGGTACAACCAAGTTTCCTACTAAATATAGTCCTCCCATGATGACGTCACCGCCCTTTCCTACTAAGTTATGGGAGATTCTACTAAGTTTTTGGAAGGATCAGCTGAAACATACCAAGTTTGGGCGTATTTGGCACCAATCTAGTATAAATCGAGAAATCAACTTGTTTCACCCATTTGACAGTAACCTTGATCTCAACGGCGAGCAGCGTATTTTACGTAAATCTAATGAAAAAATTATAACACTTCAAAGAATTTGTTGAAAGGGCATGCATTTATTTGATCAACTCAGGCCTATATAATAGCCGAGAGAAATAAATTTACCTTCGCTCAAGAGATCACCGGTGTTTATTGTCTTCTGCTGCAGGTACCACCAACAGCCAATCAAAGGTCAGAAATCAACAGCCAATCAAAATCGAGATTAGTCTTACTGCAAACAGCTGTTAGTGCTGAACATGTCCTTATTTTGACACGCTCTGGAAAATTTGTAAAAATAATATTCTTCACTGGAGTTTTTGCAATACGTCTGATGGTTTCACAAATAAAAATCTTTTAGCTTTCTGTTCAACCATATAAGTTTTGTTGATACAGTTCTAAAACAGGTTATTTAGAGCTTCGAAAAAGTGCAATTTCTCCAATGCCCTGCATAGTAACTGTACTGCCTCTCCAGCCATGATGACGTAATGTTGCCAAACAACTTGAACGGGGTCTGCTTCCAGCCATTCGGGCCCGGTGTTGTTACCCAGCTGGCAGCAGCCGAGCAGAATCATCGATATGGTGCCCTCTATGCGGGTTGTATCTAATCAACCATTTGAAAGTGTGCCGAAATGCTCGGTTGTGAACCATCTGAAAGTGTGCCGAAACGCCCAGTCTGTGAATGCTTGAGCCGATGAGAGATGCCTTCTTGCCGCCGTCCGCTGGCCTTTCCTATCTCCGATGTTGGCCGCCTGGCCGCCCCCTCTCCTTATTCGGTCGCTCCTACATGACTGGGGACGCACTTGCCCGCGTCTCGGCAAGGTCTACTGCGAATACGTTCAGGAAAACACGAGGGCACGCACGCGAGATTCCGGCATGGTGCATGTGCCGTGTTAACCGGACTACACTGACTGCTACCACACCACTGACTGCACTGGCCGCAGCCGCAGCACTGCTTATTTTTCTTTATTTAATTTTATTTATTTTTTTACTCAATTTTGCCGAATATTTATATACGTTTTTTTATTCTAACCTACACTTGCTACACAGGGTGCCATCTCAGTGAGGGAATAGTGCGCGGTCCCCGCATCCTCCTCTCCTCGTAAGGGTAGCCAAAATAAAGTGCTACTCACATTCTACCCGGCCTCCCTCCTGACACCATCACCAACTGGATTGCGCGTGGGTGTTGGTGTTCGCAATGCGGTTACCTCGTTCTTTAGTGACTATATCCTGTATTGTGTGTTACGCTCATATGTATGCCAGTGTGTAATGAAATAAACGTATGGATCCACATATGTTCACCCCGCTATGACTTATGCTATCTTAAACTTTTTTTGAAGTCAGGTCACTTGACCTGTACTGGTGACCTGACCTGAGATGACCTAACATTAAAATTTGCATAGAAGTTGTAAAAATGATGAGGGAAATTTTATGCCAAGTACGGCGGCGCTACGCGCCGCCGTTTTTCTGCTATTTCCGAAAAACCCGAGGGGGCGGGTATCCCGCCCCCGTCAATGCGCGTGTTCATGTAATTTGTTTGCGGGACATTGTTGTCGAAGTGTGTGGACGGTGCGGTCCCGCGTCACGACCCTGTGTCCGGGCCTATATTTCGTATATTTAGTTTCTATCAGAGAACACCTTTTACGGATGAACCGTGCTTCCCGTACTTCAAGACCACGGACACTAAGCCCCGTCCTGCTATGAGCCTTTTGGACGGCGGCGGCGGTTCGGCAATAGCAGGAGTCCGGGCACGGCCGGCGGGGGTCGCGTTCCACTCTAAATACACGTCACTTTTCTGTCAGCGGTGAGTTCTGGGACAAATCAAATATCAAACCGAGGATTTTTTCGGTATGCTATATCACATGGTTATCTCAGTTCAGACCCCATGGTAAAGGAACTAAATTCCCTTTCAACGTGAACCCTACCAGCTCTGTTCTAGTTTTTGTGTGCGTTAATTCGACATCATGATGATTACTGCTGGAATATTGATTGTCATATGGTGATGATACAATCCTAATACAACAATCCCACTTTAAACCCAATTAAGAACAGGAGACGAGGCACCTGATTTGCAAGGACAGGGCGGTTCAGTACAGGCAAAAATTAATTCGTGAGCACTAGCGTTTCTGAACTGACAGCAGGCAAATGACACCCGGCTTGGACACAGAACATCAACCGGCTTCAGCATCATCATCTGCGATGTGCTGAGAGACTGACCGCTGTGCATTTGTTGGACGGCGCCGCGGAAGAAGCCGGGCAGCAGGTTCTCCAGCAGACTGACGAAGTCGGGCAGCCTCTCGGTGGTGCCCACCAGCAGGTAGTGGTGCACCAGGTTGTACTGCGCCTGCTCCAGCGCAGCCCGACTGCCCGGCTCCCTGCGGCCCGTCGGCACCGGTCAGAGCCCCTGGGCCCGATAGAGTGCGCTATAATACAGAATTCTGGAGACATCAGAAAACGGAACTGCAAGAAGGTGTGAGTGCTAGCGAACCGACACTGCACACAAATTCCCGATAGAAAAGCACCATCAACTGACCAGCAGAACGACATCATGCCGCAGAAGAAGGGAACCTGCAGCCACATCAGGTTCGGGTTGCAGTCCTTGTGCTTCTTTCTGACGCAGTCGTCGAACGTCTGAAATAAGGAAAGCATTACAATGATTGTGATGATTATCAAACCGTGCACAAAGAAGTCACAAACACATCGCCATCATCCACAAGACACCCAATACAACAGACTCATGTTCACCCTCAGGTTCCATTAAAATCAATCAGGGGACAGTCGGCCGACCAGCGTCAGGCCCTGTTAGCGGCTTCTCTCAGGCAGGGCCGCGCGACTGACCTCTGTGTTCCCGCTGCGCGTGCGCACCAGGTGCGGCCGGAAGTCGTCGCCGTACCGCAGGAAGTAGTAGTGGGAGACCAGTCTCTCCAGCGGCCGCCGCACCACGTTCAACCACACCGGCCGCTGCCACAGGCCCAGCCTGCCGGCCCGGACGCAGGGTCGTGACGCGGGACCGCACCGTCCACACACTTCGACAACAATGTCCCGCAAACAAATTACATTAATCACCTATTCCGAATTTTTAAATACTCTTGAGAAAGACTGGGTGTTTGCGTGTGAACCTCTATTCCAGCCGCACCGGAAACGGCGGCAGCGTGTTGCAATACCCTGTGCAAAGCCGTGCGGTGGGATGCCCCCTCCCTCTCACCGTCGCCCTAATTTCAACGTCGGTTATGCACCAGACGCCAGAGTCCTCTCTCTAATCAGTTACCGTAAACTTACGCGGCAAAGTCAATAAAGGCGATGTGACCGTGGTAGAGCGCAGGAAGACGGTCCTTCCAGGATGTGATATTTGTCACGAACTCCATCTGTAAAAACCCGCAGCCAGCATGTTGGAAAACAAACCGATAAAATGGACAGCTTTGTCTGCGGTTTCCGACACACCACAGACCAGATGGGACGAAATCGAGATTAAGTGTACATGCAGCCGATGAAAATATGGTTTCTAAGCACAAGCTCTATGCGAAAGTTCGTCTTTTTATCCCAACAATGCTTGTGATACTATCTAAAGGGAATGAGAAGCTAGAACGGGAGAGCGACATCTTGTTCCAATCAAGATTTCGAAAAGCAGTGTAAGCTGACCAGTGACCGATTTATTTCGCGGTGTCTGCTCCATCCACCACATACCGACCACAGCCTGTGTGCTCGAGATATTCGCACGAATGTAACGGATCACCTATACCAAAATTAGCAATGAATATAAAACACTGAGTGAAACACATAAATATATTTCATTCAGTTACGGTCAAGACCACGACCATCGCTTTATTAGCCTAAAGGACAGATTCGGATATAGTGAAGACGAGGAAAACGATGCAAGGAGGAACCGAAACTCAACGGGTGTCGTGGAGCGTGGCAGGGAGCTGGTCATCAGGTCACACCCTCTCATCTGCTCTCAGCGAAACGATTCCGATTCAGATTCCCATTTGACTATGTTGCTCCTTCCGAGCAGCTGACACTATATCACTTAGTGTTGAAAAGGAAACATTCCAATCAAATCTAGATTCTGGTTAATCTCCTATCTTAAGCAGAGGCGAAATTCCCTGTCATGCATAACCCACGATACGCAGACCAAATCGAATGTACAGCCGTTTCTTATTCCAGTGATTAGTAAATCTACTTTCAGTTTGCTTACCAGTGTGAACAACCATCCCTTGGTCCATCAGACGAGGCCAGCACCCATCTGGTCCTTCAGACGAAGCCTGTACCAACTTGGTCCGTGAGGTGAGGCCGGTACCCGCCTGGTCCGTCAGACGAGGTCAGTACCCGCCTGGTCCGTCAGATAAGGCCAGTACCCACCTGGTCCTTCAGATGAGGTCAGTACCCACCTGATCCGTCGGGTGAGGTCGGTACCCACCTGGTCCGTCATGGACATGACGTGTGCGTTGCGGGACGTGTTGAGGTGCAGCACGTTATAGCCCAGTCGGCCGCACAGGTCGTACGCTACGCCCATCAGTGTGGTGGAGCCTGTCTTGGGCACTCGGTTGTAGATGACCAGTGGGTGGTGCAGTGGCACCTCCGAATCAGACAGCCGCCTCCCTCTGGCAGGGTCCGAGAGACGCCGCTCTGCAGGGACAGGGTCCGCTGCTTTTCGAGAGAGAGCGATAATATCAGACAGCGCGTCCGACATCACATTCTGAGTGCAAAGTGTGGGGATACTCTCCACTTTCTAGCAAAACAAAATTATGAGGAGAACTGGCTCG
Organism: Lepas anatifera; assembly: GCA_034440635.1. Lineage (NCBI taxonomy): Eukaryota > Metazoa > Arthropoda > Thecostraca > Lepadidae > Lepas > Lepas anatifera. The sequence goes on from JAOTON010000253.1 coordinate 1,625,742, forward strand.
TATACTCATATAACAATCTAGACTAAATGGGCTGAAAAGTGCACAGTAACAAAAGCGCCACCACCACAATAGGGCCTTCAAGCTTTTATCAGTCAAGATTTTACCTCCTGACAAGAAAACGGAACATTTGTGGATGAAAAGTGAGGGTGCCCCCTGTTCCAGTTCCAACGCGCATGCGCAGTACAAGTGGTGCTTCTCTAGGTAGCCACCAAACTCGGCGTGCACCGCTGCACTTGCCACAGCCACGTACTGACAAACCACACACCAGTGGTTCCCCAACGACGGGTCATCACCCCATTTCCAACAAGGGAACCATTTTCCAGAGGTATTGCCGACCCGTCAAATATAACCATAAACATTACCTTTAGACTACTTTGATGCAGCCAATATACTGCACCAGATTCACTAATTGTATGTGTTCGGTTTATTTTATGTTAATTAAAGTGCTACCCTTCCTCAAGTTAACGCTTTACACCAGAAAGGGGACATTGGTGCACAAAAGGGAACATGCGCTTTCGGTATCGTATGACATGTTTTGGCAACCTGGTGAACGTGCTTAAAATTTGTAACTATACCTTAACCTTAATTCAAATTGAAGTTATTTCTAAATTTCTAGAACATTAGAGGGGGCCTCCTGACCTATTCAGAATGTCGCGAAAAGGATATCTGTGTCTGGAAGGGGGGGCGGAATTAACTGGGATACACCGAAATCAGACAAGAAAATAAGTTAAACAAATCCAGCTTACCGACGGAGGTCAGCCTTGATTGCAGCGATGATAATTTGCCTTCATAGTGAGCCACAGTGATGTAGAAAATGATACACGAAGCCAGAAACAGTCCAGCAATGAACTTTACACCAATTGAGGGCATCTTGGCTGAAAACAATAAATGCGTAAGACACAAAATAATCTGCATCAGAGATGGGACATTTTGAGGAAAGATGGTCCCGGGCCCGGGCCCGGCCGGACATGTTGGGAGAAGGTGGTCCCGGTCCCGGCCAAACTATTTGATCCCAGCCTGGTTCCGACAGGAAGAGAAGCAGCAGTGGCCTAGTCCCAGAAACCTTTTTTCTCCTTTTATTGGGATCGAAACTATTTATTTTCTTGTGAAATAAGAGTGAAGGATATACAAATGTACAGTCAGTTGAGAAAGAAATCAACCAGAAAATACGAAATATACATTATTCAGCTCCCAACCAGCAATCTTGAAAAAAAACTTGCCACCATCACCTGGCAAACTCACTGAAAAAAGCTTTGCAAGTTAAACCCTAAAACTTGGCAAGTAAGAAACTACAGGTGAGTCCAAATATACGCAATATCAACACCTCCCTACTGGCCATCGATAGACATTCAATCATTAAACATAACTGACATTGATCCGCGAAGATCAGGCCACAAACATCTTCAGGATCCCAAGTTCAACTCACCAAAGCACACAGGGCCAAACTTGACACTTACCACTCCTGGACTTGACTTGAGTCTACAGTAATCACAAGGTGCCTTTTATGAGCAATACTGTAAATTGCCGAGCAAAGTTGAGGGCCTGATAGCAGCTGCTTTTAGGCACGCAGGTCACTAGGCCGAGTTTCTATAAAAACGGTACATCACAAGAATCAGCAGGTTTCACTCTCTGGTCCCGTGGACATCGTGAATAAATTCTAGACACTTCAAAAATGTATAGGATGCACAAACACTCACCTCTTTAGCACGTTACAAACTGGATATCCCCTCACGCCCGCAGCCAGGGCGTTGCTATTCAGTTTTTTTTCGAGCGTAGAAGATGAGTTGCAAAATCGTACCGAATTCGTATCCTAATGTACCAATTAGACAATATAGTGAATGCAGTATAGTGGGTAAGGTGCACGAAATGAAGGAGAAACAACATGCTCACGAATGAACAACATACCGCGAGTGAAGCGAGCAAATTTGAATCCTGACGAGGCCCTGGCCTCACTGCGGCCGACGAAGGAGAAAGTGTCACCTGCTGATTATGTGCACAGCAGGCTGGCTCGCTGAATCCAGACAAGCTAGTTAGGTCAGGTTAGGTTATGTTATGCTGAGTTATATTGAGTTACACAACATGTCAAAATATTTATGTGTTAAAATTATCAGTTCATGGTATCTTTTCACCTCGTCAAACTCGACCACGCCCTCGTAGATTCGATCGCATGATGGTATCTGCCATGGCTAATCTAAAGCATGCAGGTCACAAAACCAAAACATTTTCAATAGAAATCATATAACACCTGAGTCACCCGGTTTTTCTCACTTGGTTCGAGTGAACATCGTAAAGAACTTAAAACTTCGAAATTTTAAAGTATGCACGCATATTTGCAAGTCTTCAGCACAGAACTGGATATCACACTGCCGCTGCAGGGAAGTTGCCGTTCAGGTTTCTTAGCATACCATTAGCATTGCAAAATCTTACCAAATTCATACTTAAATATACCAATTAGATGCCCCGTGAATGCATAGCTTAAAGGGAATGTGGCACCTTAGTCGAATCACGGAGTTTAGTGTAATTAGGCGTACTTTTAGCCGAAAATAATGAAACCACTCCTGATTTCTCTGAAAAATGTACAATAAGCTCAATATTTTGCTTTTTAAAATACTCCTCTAGGGAAAGAAAGAAATATCTGTCTGTAGATGATGTCATGATCTGGCAACCACTACCATACTTGAAACGCTTCAAGGGCTTTGATTGGCTGATGCTCATTGTGACATCAGCATATGTCGTCACACCAACAGCCATGACACCTTGCTATCTTAGTTAAAATCACGTTATGAAGGTGCCACATTCCCTTTAAAACTATCGAATCAAAACATATACTATATAATGGGCCCACTAAGTACCTACTATGGGCACTATATAACCACTAAGGTTGGTGCCCCCTTAAGCCCAAATAATCAATCAAGTGCCCACTACAAAATCTTTTCTGGGACCTTTCATATCAATGACCTAGGGTCAGGTACAGATAATGATCTCTCAATTGGACATGCATGGAGAAAACGGAAATTGGCCCAAAAAGTGCTCTCATTTTGTTGACAATGATTGGAATACCTTCATATTCTCCAAATCATGGTATCCTATGCCCGCTCATATGTTTATGTTGCAAGTTTGGACCTACGACCTCTGAGAGGTCGTATGGGGCTACTTAAGTAGGCGTTTAGACTTGAGTCAACATTTGCAGACAATGATAATTTTTTGGGCACAATTATGTTTGAATTGTTTTATATATTTATATATATATATATATATATAGACTATGATAGGATAGATGGGGACCTTGGCTGATGTTAGGTCGGGCCATTTTTATGTTTTGACCTAATATAGTCATGTTAAACATCATTCAATTTTCTGTAACAATACAAAAAAATGGTGCCTAAAAAGTGACCTAGATCAACTCTGTCAGATGCTAGAGCCCAAAAACTTTGCTCTGACATGCAACCTTTTTACATAGGTTGAGGCCTATGGCCTTTCAGTCTTTTTGGCTGAGTTCAATATAGAACTGAGCCAAAAAGTGACCATGTAGTATCCTCATGAATTTTTAAGGATTGTCCACCAGAATTCACTTTTTTCGCTATGCAGCATAGGAGCCAAGCTTGAGGGGGTGTTTGAAAATTCCCCACCAGGGCGAAGGTGGCTCGGACAGCACACCAGGGCAGGTGTTAAAACCCACATGGCATTTATACAGTCAATTAAAAATGTATATAACTTGCTTTATTGACTAGTTGGAAATCTGTAAAATGTTGCAATAAACAAGAACAGTAGAATAAATTTATAAATGCCACTTCTCTTCCTAATGGTAACCTGTTTTAATTAAAACTATCTTGTCATGAAGAGAGGAAAGTGAAAGTGAAATAAACAAAATATAGCCATTTTTCAGCAGAAGTAAGGCCAATTCCATTATTTTCAACCTATATTGCCTCTACAAGCCACCAGTCTGGAATTGCACCTGGGTACCCAATTCCGAAGTTATATTTAGTCAAAGTTGTAGCACACGTCAATATATCAATATCTGAAATTAATTATTCATTGTATCTGTTCAACTCATTGATCTTGACTATGCCCCCAAAGCTCTGATAATTTGTTGGTAGCTACCAGCAAATGGATATAAGTACCCAGTTATTAGGTCCCACCATGCAAGCAGAAGCTGCTTAAAACATAGCATAGCAGACCAACATAATCTGTCCAGCTGTGCAAATGTGGTACAGATACAGTTGAAAAGCAAGAAGTTTAAATCCACTCTATGCTTGGACTACACTTTTATTGATTAATTTATTGAGAAAAAACCGTTGAATGACTAAGGACTCTAAAGTCTAAAGACTAAACATACCTCCCCCATGTTGGGAGATTGAATGTTTCGTTAATTTACCGAATTAGGTGAGCAATCACTGACAACTAAGAAAAGTGTGTCACTCGAATGATTTTTTTAATATAAATTTTGTCCAAGTTGTTCTCAGTTCGACTGCTGGAGTCGGAGTCTCACTACAGTCATCAAGGGACTTGTCACGGAGACCCCCGCCCCGCCACCCGAACGAGCAACTCCCACAATGAAGGGTTGATTTAGAAGACAAAGCTTAACGTCCCATAAAGCACAGGGACGACCGCCCCGCTCAGGTCACCCTCCCACCAGGAAGTTGCCAGCCGATCTGTACATCGGGTTAACTATTGAGCGCCGGAGCGTCTCAGGAGAACCCATCCTAAGCCTGGACATGCACTGCCCAGTGTGCAAAGTAAGGCATTTTCGACGAGATCTCGTCAGTGCGAGTGCTCTTGGAGACAAGAGCAAGTGGTGCAAATTTTATCAACCTGGTGCGAATTTGTGGGACTGGTGCAAGGAAGGTGACACCGAAAACCAAACAAATAGGAACTGAATGGTCCTCAATTAGAAGACTGGAGTCATCTAATTGAGGAAGGCCACCCCATTGACGCTGTTTATTTAGACTTCCAAAAGGCATTTGACTCGGTCCCGCATGAACGTCTGCTGACTAAATTAAAAGGCTATGGTGTTGACGGGAGGCTGCTGGCCTGGTTGAGAGCCTTTCTCACAGGTCGTCTCCAACAGGTAGTGGTTGGCTCTTCAGCCTCTGACTGGGTGCGAGTTACCAGTGGCGTCCCACAGGGCTCAGTGTTAGGCCCCGTGTTGTTTCTTTTGTACATCAACGACCTGCCTGACACCATCACCTCAGGGATCAAAATCTTTGCAGATGACACCAAGCTATGTGCCAGAGCAGACTCCCCCACTTGTGTTGCATCCCTCCAATTGGACCTGGCAAGGGCACTTTGATTGGTCCTCCACTTGGCAGATGCCCTTTAATCTAAGCAAGTGCGGTGTGCTTCACTTAGGTAACAATAACCAAGAGCACAGCTACTTAATGGAGGGCACGAAAGTCCAGGCACTGGAGGTTGAGAAGGACCTGGAAGTTTTTGTGGATCGGGATTTGAAATTTCGATGCCAGGCAGCCACTGCAGCTTCTAAAGCATCCAGAGTACTGGCGATCATGAGGAGGTCTTTTGCTAACATTGACACGTTCACGCTTCCACTACTGTACAAAACTATGGTTCGCCCGCTACTCGAATACGGAAATTCTGTCTGGGGACCTTTTAATAGGGCAGATCAAAGGCTCATCGAAAGGATCCAACATCGAGCTACCCGCATGGTACCATCCTTGCGAGGACACTAGTATGAGGACAGACTGCGCACACTCAATCTTCCTCTGTCTACCATCGTCGATGCAGAGGAGATATGATAAGAGTTTTCCAACTCCTACATGGCACCATCGACCAGGATTATACCCACTTCTTTCATCTAGATAGCAGATCTCGCACGCATGGTCATTCTATGAAGCTGATGAAGCCGGAAGCCGTCTCACACGTGTGTAGGGCGTCCCTTGGTGTCTGGATCGTGAACAACTGGAATGCATTGCCAGCCCATGTCATAGCTGCTCCTTCTTTAAATACATTCAAGTCTCTGTTGGACAATCACTGGGCCCAGCAGATGTTCCATGTACCCGACGAAGACCATTAATCGACCCAAACTCGGAAGGTCCGTGGGCCTCTCGGTATTTCCAGAGCCATACATCTCCACAGGAACTCATTAGATCCATACACACTCTAGAAACACTTCTCGGCAGGTTGCTCGGTTAATGAGGGCCTCCGTTTTCTCTCAGACACTTCACTCTGAGAAAGACTGACTAAGACTCAGATTAAAATGAGCTCGTCAGAGACCAGAGCCAACAGGCCGTGACGGCCTAAAAATCTTCTGTAATTTTTAGGTATAGGTATAGGTATTATACAGACACAGGAGGGGGCCTTAAAAAAATCCTTAACTAACTAATAAGAGAGACAGCATTGCATTGTGTGGGTAGGAATGGGCACGTTTTTCTCTGGTAATATGACAGGTTGGTGCGAATTTTTTGTGGCTGGCGGTGCGAGAATTTTAGATGGCTGGTGCAGCTCGTCTGGCCGGCTGCCATACTTTGCAGACTGGTGCACTGCCAGTGCATGCTTCTGAGCAGCGGGCCGGAGCCCAACACTCGGGAATGTACGGGAATGTTGTGTGGGGCCCATTCAACAGAGCGGATCAGAAGTTGATTGAGTAAGTTCAGAGGCGTGCTACACGAATGATTCCCACTCTACGGCAGACCCAGTATACGGATAGATTGTGCAATCTGAAACTACCGTCCCTGTACTTCAGGCGTCGTCGCGGAAACATGTTGAAAATATTTCGGCAGACCCAGTATACGGATAGATTGTGCAATCTAAAACTACCGTCCCTGTACTTCAGGCGTCGTCGCGGAGACATGTTGAAAATATTTCAACTACTGCTCGGTGGTGTAGACCAAGATCCGGTCCAGTTTTTCGCCTCCACCTAAACACACATACTAGGGTCATGCTTGGAAGCTCGTTAAACCTAGTGCTGTTTCGAGGGTTCGACACAGTGCTCTTGGTTGTCGAGCTGTTAATGATTGGAACAGGCTCCCTGCTTCAGTTGTTGGTGCACAATACCTGTCAGAATTCAAGAGTAGATTTCTAAGTTCTAAGTTCTGTATATTCGCACCATCCTCAACAAGGCGAGATTTTTCATGCATGCACATCAATAGAAGGTCAAGAAGTAAATAAAAGGGCTAAGACACAATCATAGAGTCATCCTAAAACCGAGCATCACTGTCCAGCATGCAAGTGGCGTCTCAGGGCACTCTTGAATGCAGCTCGGCTAACAGTATCGCACACTTCAGGTGGCAGCGTGTTATACCTATCGGCCCCCACACTGGCCAGTCGACGCCTGCCTGCACAGGTTCTAGCTCGTACAGGTCTTAATTGGTGGGCATATCTCAGTGGCGTACGAATGGTCTGCACTTACAAACATGTCTCTCAAGTCGCACAGTTTGTTGGTGGTTATGCACGTTACGGATGAGACTTAGTTGATGGTATGCAACCAGTTCCGATATTATGGGAAGACCCAAGCGGTGGACCTCGTCACTGATATGGTGGAACTTCCTTTTGCCGGTGATAACTCGTGCTGAAAAGTTTATCACTTTTGAATTCTATGAAGTTGAGTTACGCCACAAGTACCATATATGGACACATAGTAGCGGATCAATGAAATGACTAATGAATTAATGACTTGTTCTAGAACCGAATGAGGGAGGACATGTCTCACATGTATGAGCCCCATCAACATGCCAGTACATTTCGCCACTAAATGATCAACGTGAGGTCGAAACGTTAGATGTCTATCCATGTAAATACCTAAATTTTTTACTTCTCTATTTTCTGTGATGACGGTGTTGGCTAATTGGATGCTGACAGGTGGGAGGTCTCTTAGCATTGCCAAGTTCCAAAAACGATAAGTTGGGTTTTGGATGCATTCAATTTGTGAGTTTTGTGAAAACCAGTCAAACAAATTTGAAAGCTCGTTTTCCAGATCGGTAATTATGTTGGATATGCTATGTTTTGGTCCAGATATCAATATTTGGGTATCGTCCGCGAATTGCCACGATGTTGGTCTTTTCCGTGTAAAGATTCAGTTCATTTGCGAAGATTGAAAATAACAAACAAGAGAGGGACCCTCCTTGATATACACCAGTGGTGTTGGGAAGTGTTTTGGACATGAGTTTGGTTCCATTTTTGGTGATTTTTACTTGTTGATGGTGGCCCTTGAGGTAATCCTCAAACCAATAACTATCAACGCCGTACATCCGTAGCTTATCTAACAGTTTGTCATGGGGGATCACGTCGAAGCATTTCGAGCAATCAAGCAGCACAAGCATCGATATCAAACCACAATCCATCGCACGGTAGATGGAGTCCGTTACAATGGACAGTGCGGTTTCAGTTGAATAGTTCCGTTTATAACCGTGCTGAGCCGGAGAGTACAAGGATTAGACACCCACTGGGCCGATATCAGGTGCACTGTACCTGAAAAACAAGTGTGCGCCATTACTGTCTTTCAAGAAAAATTCAACCAAGTAGAAGCCCAAGCTTTAGTAGCCTCAAGGCAAAAAGTATTTGAAACCACGTGATAATTCATTAGGGGGTGTCTTCCAGCGCCTACTCTAACTTCCTCCAACTTCCTCCCAGAAGAGTAGAATACTTTGATCTTGTTTTCTATTGGACGGTTGAGTTTAGTAGAGACTTCTACCTCTTCTGGATCAGTTTGCAGGAGGTTAAAGGAGGCGCTAGAACAAGCCCTAAATGATATCTTTATTCTCTTACTAAACGTGATAATGTACTATTTGTCTTTAGTGCGCCGTCTGCGGCTGTGGTGTTATTTTTTGCCTATTGGCCTCGGTCATCGAAAGTGTTGGCACCTGGCGGATTTTTTGGAAACGCCAGGAGAGGGACTGCCATCTGGCGTGGCTGCTTCATATCCGGCGCATCTGTAAACAAACCTTGGTTTCTACACGGTTCCTATAGTAACGGATTTTCAGTCGTGGTAAACTCGTGAAAGAGCGTGGTTATACGTGACGTTGGGTGGACGTGAATATTGAAGACTGGCGTTATTTTCTTGTTTGTTATAATCTTGGAAAGTTCAAAGAAAATGGAGAAGAGACGGATAACCATTAGATCCAATCAGAACTGCTGCGTTCCTCAGTGTGTATCCTTCCGAAGAAAGTGTCGAAGTCTCAGCTTTCACAAGTTTCCTCAGAATAAGGTGCTGTCCAAGCAGTGGAAGTTGAAACTGAGAATTCGGAGGAAGATAGGCTCAAATGCTGCTGTCTGTTGCAGAACTTTTCAGCCATCTGACTTCCATTGACATCCACCTGGTAAGCGGCTGTGAGGCCAGTGTACAAAGTATGGCATTTTCGACGAGATCTCGTCGGTGCGAGTGCCCTTGGAGACAGGACCGAGTGGTGTGAATTTTATCAACCTGGTGCGAATTTGCGAGGTTAGTGACACTTAAAATAAACAAATAATGGCTGAATGGCTATTAAGACACAGGAGGGGCCCTATAAAAAGCCCTTAATTAACTGAATAATGATTGAGGTAGCATTGCATTGCAGGGGTAGGAATGGGTGCATTTTTTCCCTAGTATGTGGCATATTGGTGCGAATTTTTGGAGGATGGTGGTGCGAGAATTTTAGATGGCTGGTGCGACTCGTCTGGCCTGCTGTCATACTTTGCAGACTGGCTGTGGGGCAATCTCCAGTTCCGCTTATGCCTCCTTCCACTCCCTTGAGCCTGCTTCTAGCAGGAGTAGGCCTTTATCCTTGGGCCGTCATCAAAGGCGGATCCAAGATTGCCGATCGGGGGCACCTTCCCGGGGGCGAGGCGCCATTCCTGACCGAGAAACCCTATCGAATGGGAGCAAAACCCTATCGGTGGAAGCCGACTTTCGCATCCTGGGGTGGGGGGGGGAGGTGGGAAGCGAAATTTCAGGGGGCTTGGCCATTTCAGGGGGCGCTGAGGGTCAATGGCGGGGGGGCGCATACTCCCTTTGCCCCTGGATCTGCCTATGGGGCACATGCCCACTTTGCTGTCCCCTTGGATCCGCCTATGGCTGCATTCCTTTTAGCCCGGTAAACTGACATATTGAAATAATTCGGTAGATATACGCATTTATTCGTTTCAAGCTGTTTGAAATTCCAGTTTGAATGTACGATGAAAAATGCGTTTCCAAACATAAGCGTCGCCACCGGCAAAAAAGTGGGGGTGCAGCAAACTTTAACCTGATCCTGACTACAAGCTTTGCTCCTTGGGACCAAAAACTCCTCGAATTTGGGCTCCTCACTGCCTTCCGCAGTGGCTGGTTATAAGCCACTGCCACATACCAGGCATAAAACACGTATAATTCACCGTTTACCATGCTATTCCCGGGCACACTAACGTTGTTTACCTTTGGGAGTCCCTCTTTCGCGGCCATCTTGGATGGCACACTAGCGCCTCTGGTGAGCGTGACCGGGGTCAATTGGCCTCGGTCATCGAAAGTGTTGGCACCTGGCGGATTTTTTTGAAAACGCCAGTAGAGGGACTGACGTCTGGCGAGGCTGCTTCATATCCGGTGCATTGTTGAACACGATATAGATTTTGAAAGTTTATTTTCAGTCGTGGTGAACTCGTTGCTGTGAAAAAGTGTAATTCATGCTGGGTGGACGTGAATATTGAAGACTGGCGTTATTTTCTTTGTTTGTTATAATCTTGGAAAGTTCAAGGAAAATGGAGGTGAGACGGATAACCATTACATCCAATCAGAACTGCTGCGTTCCTCAGTGTGTGTCCTTCCGAAGAAAGTGTCCAAGTCTCAGCTTTCACAAATTTCCTCAGGATAAGGTGCTGTCCAAGCAGTGGAAGTCGAAACTGAGAATTGTGAAGAAGATAGGCTCAAATGCTGCTGTCCGTTGCAGACATTTTTAGATATCTGACTTCCATTCACATCCACCTGGTACGCTGCTGTGAGGCCAGTGTGCAAAGTATGGCATTTTCGACGAGATCTCGTCCGTGCGAGTTCCCTTGGAGACAGGACCGAGTGGTGCGAACTTTATCAACCTGGTGCGAGTTTGCGAGGTTAGTGACACTTACACTAAACAAATAATGGCTGAATAGCCATTAAGACACGGGAGGTGCCTTATAAAAAGTCCTTAACTGACTAATGATTGAGGTAGCATTGCATTGTAGGGGTAGGAATGGGTGCATTTTTTCCCTGGTATGTGGCAGATTGGTGCAAATTTTTGGAGGCTGGTGGTGCGAGAATTTTAGATGGCTGGTGCGACTCGTCTGGCATGCTGCCATACTTTGCAGACTGGCTGTGAGGCAATCTCCAGTTCCGCTTATGCCTCCTTTCACTCCATTGAGCCTGCTTCTAGCAGGAGTAAGCCTTAATCCTTGGGCCGTCATCATAGGCGGATCCAGGATTGCCGATCAGGGGACACCTTCCCGGGGGCGGCGCACCATTCTTGACCGGGAAACCATATCGGATGGGAGCAAAACCTTATCGGTGGGATCCGACTTTTGTATCCTGGGAGGGGGTGGTGGTGGGAAGCGAACTTTCAGGGGCGTAGCCATTTCAGGGGGCGCCGAGGGTCGATGGTGGGGGCACATACTCCATTTGCCCCTTGGATCTGCCTATGGGGCATGTGCCCACTTTGCCGTCCCCCTGGATCCACCTGCAGGAATGCAGCCACATGTGGCTGCATTCCTTTTAGCCCGGAAAACTGACATCTTGAAATAATTCGGTAGATATACGCCTTTTATTTGTTTCAAGCTGTCTGAAATTCCAGTTTGAATGTACGGTGGAAAATGCGTTTCCAAACACAAGCGTCGCCACCGGAGATGCCTGCAGGAATGCAGCCACATGTGGCTGCATTCCTTTTTAGCCCGGAAAACTGACATCTTGAAATAATTCGGTAGATATACGCCTTTTATTTGTTTCAAGCTGTCTGAAATTCCAGTTTGAATGTACGATGGAAAATGCGTTTCCAAACACAAGCGTCGCCACCGGCAAAGAAGTGGGGGGCGCGCCAAACTTCAACCTGATGCTGACTGCAAGCTTTGCTCCTTGGGACCAAAAACTCTTCGAATTTGGATTCTTCTCTGCCTTCCGCAGTGGCTGGTTATAAGCTGCTGCCACATACCAAACATAAAACACGTATAATTCACCGCTTACCATGCTATTCCCAGGCCCCACTAATGTTGTTTACCTATCGGAGTCCCTCTTTCGCGGCCATCTTGGAGGGAGCACTAGCGCCTCTGGTGAGCGTGACCGGGGTCAATTAAAAGCAAATATTGTTATTGGCAGTAATAATTCTCAACTTTGATTTGTTTAAAATAATATAAAGCCGTTTTGACACGAATCAAAGAAGACAGTTTTCGCTACTAGCTTTGCTTTCTCACAGACCTAGGCTGCGTTCTTTGAATTATTCCGAGGTGGAATTCCAGGGGTTGTGACGTTGTGATATTCCGCGGATTCCAGCTGGGAACGTTCTTGACCGAGGCCGGAATGCGGCGTAAATGGCGAGGTGCGACAGTCTTATTATTTATTTTGATTTGTGCACGCGCAAATCTTTCATTTACCTTCATTTAGCTGTTATTATAAGGTTCCGATTATCCTGCAAAAACATATAATGGACCTTTCCAGCAGATAAATATTCAGAGTCCACGAACTTACTGTTACGAAATTCATGCATGGGCGCCGCCATTGAGCGGGACTGCTTTTTCGATTCCCACCGTTCCGCGCGGAATGGCGGGAATATTCCGCGTGGAATCCCGGGAAAAGTTTCAAAGAACGGCTGTGACGTCACTGTCCCTGGAATTCCAGGCTGGAATATTTCAAAGAACGCACCCCTATGCTTGGCCTCCATATTTGGAAATCCAGGCATAGACATTAGTCCTATTGTTTGTTGTGTGTGTTGGGTTGGGAACAGGGGTTGCGCTCCGGCTTTTTAGCCTATTGGCCCCGGTCATCGAAAGTGTTGGCACCTGGCGGATTTTTGTTGAAAACGCCAGTAGAAGGACTGACGTCTGGCGTGGCTGCTTCATATTCGGCGCATTGTTGAACGCGGTATAGATTTTGAACGTTTATTTTCAGTCGTGGTGAACTCGTTGCTCTGAAAAAGTGAAGTTCATGTTGGGTGGACGTGAATATTGAAGACTGGCGTTATTTTCTTGTTTGTTATAATCTTGGAAAGTTCAAAGAAAATGAAAGTCAGACGGATAGCCATTGCATCCAATCAGAACTGCTGCGTTCCTCAGTGTGTATCCTTCCGAAGAAAGTGTCCAAGTCTCAGCTTTCACAAGTTTCCTCATGATAAGGTGCTGTCCAAGCAGTGGAAGTCGAATCTGATAATTGGGAAGAAGATGGGCACAAATGCTGCTGTCTGTTGCAGACATTTTCAGCCATCTGACTTCCATTCACATCCACCTGGTAAGCGGCTGTGAGGCCAGTGTGCAAAGTATGGCATTTTCGACGAGATCTCGTCCGTGCGAGTTCCCTTGGAGACAGGACCGAGTGGTGCGAACTTTATCAACCTGGTGCGAATTTTCGAGGTTAGTGACACTTAAACTAAACAAATAATGGCTGAATGGCCATTAAGACACAGGAGGTGCCTTATAAAAAGTCCTCTGACTAATGATTGAGGTAGCATTGCATTGTAGGGGTAGAAATGGGTGCATTTTCCCCCTGTATGTGGCATATTGGTGCGAATTTTTGGAGCCTGGTGGTGCGAGAACTTTAGATGGCTGGTGCGACTTGTCTGGCCTGCTGCCATACTTTGCAGACTGGCTGTGAGGCAATCTCTAGTTCCGCTTATGCCTCCTTCCACTCCATGGTGTGCCATTTGCGGCAGTAGCGGGGACGACGCGCAGCGGCGCTGAGGACGCCCCGTCATAGGGAAAACGGTCGATTTTTGGGGAAAGATCATCATGATGAGAAAATGACAAAATTTCGGGTATATCCAGCTAGCATGTTATAAGAAACAGTTCATCGTTATTTAGAAAGATCCCGTTTTATTATGTTATGTTAGCCGAACTGCCCGCCGATTGGATTCCCGTGAGACAATGCAGACTCCTTTTAACATGGGCCTGAAGCGGTATTTGGTGTCCCCATTTGCGTCTCGGTGGGAATTCAGCAAAATCATTCGAATGGTGTGATATATAGCGGCACCTTTTTCTTACCAGATTGTGAGACTAAAACATTTTGAGTACATGTTCACCATTATTTATTTCTGGCAGCCGCCTTTTTAAGCTGAAATCAGGCTAGTTTTGCGGCCGTCTTGGTGGTCACTTGAAGTGGTTTAATTTTGGCGTGACATTTTACACACCGCATCATGCATGACTCGAAAAAATTATGCATATGGTGCGCTTAGCCTCCTGTCTTTAGCTCGTAAATTGCTTAAAACTACCTGATTGCGTGGAATCCTGCTGAACGCCAGCAAATGTTTTAGCTGCGCTGAGGGACTTTAAATCCCGCAGAGTGAGAAATCGTGTGCGGGACTAATCATCTCCCCAGCTTCAAAAACGCTCACTAGATGTCCAACAGTGTTGACTTCTGACACTGGCAGACTCAGCTGCGTAATTCCGGGAGGGCACTGTGGCCTATTGTCATGAAAGGGTGGGTAGCATTCCATCTCGCGCGGGTCGCTCAGGTGTTTGTTCACAGTTCCCCGAGCGGGACCGCCGGCTCGGCGACTATTTTTAACTGCGGACGGTTTCGTGGGGGCCGGGGCTGCTGGCAAACAGGTTTCAGAGCCACAATGCACTTCCTTATTCAGAAGGCATGAACAAAATTGAATATGTTTTATGATACTGCTTCCCGTCTAACTGGATTTTGGAGTCCGCACTGGGGTGAATAATTTATACGGATAATAATTATTCCCGTTATTTTTCAACCACTGAAGTTGAACAACAATATAGCATTCCTATAGCAGCCAATTCATTAGCAGGCGCCATGTACCGACCTGGAAATGTGTCATGATGCTGTATCCCCCAATTCAGCGGGCGTAGAAAACTTGACAGAATTCTGGAAAGTAGTCACTTATATATCATAGAAAGCATATTTCCAATGTCTAAAAGGGCTGTTCATACTTGTGATATTGTCCAACCTTAAACAAGCCGGGGGGACTCTGAATATATTTTCACTTTGATCTTCCTGTGAATGATGTTTTTCTCTGTTCGGTCTTAGATGCTTTCCCCATGCATTGTACTTAGTATATCAAAATACGTTGGCATAACCGCGAAACTCCCTTAATCACAAAACCTGAGCACGCCTATAGCAACTTATCATATAAAAAAGGTTAGATAGTTACGGGCTTTTTATAGCGCCTTCTTTGCAAGGCATTGGGAGTATAGTATAGCTACTTTTGTTCTTACCAGCTTTCTTCGAGCAGTCTATTCACATTCCAATTACATTTGGGCCGCACCCCCCCCTCCATTTTAGTATTGAAGCCATTTCTCTCTTCGTTCGTTACCGGCTTCCGGCAACAACAACAGACCACGATGAGACCGGAAAAACTGTTAAAATAGCCCTCGCTCTGCCGGCACCCCGGGAGTTACGCGCCCTGCCGACATGGCTGAAAAAACCTCCTCTGGTTTACTGATGGAGAACTTGAATTGTAGGCGGTCGTATGTGCCTTACAGGGACTCAAAAGGAACCTCAATCATTTTTCACCTTGTTCGTATATGTTTCACACATGAATTCCTATCAAATGTGCCTAAATTAGTCCTTTTAACCAAAACCTTGCAGTTTCATCCCGACCACAGCGGCCGCCACCCGCGGCGCGCTGCCGCTTGCCCCGTGTCCCGGGTACAGCCTCAGACAGGAGGTGCCGGCACCTGGCGCCGGTGCCTGAGCGCTGAGAGTGGCGGCCGCGCCAGCGAGCACGTGCATTCGCTGTGGGATGGCGCCCCAACGGCGAAACAATTATATGGCACCATTTCAAAAGCGGAAAAGAAACTTTTTGACGTTTGATATGCCATCTGCATAAACCACTAGTCACTTGTCGGATATATCCTAGCAAAAACAACTGACGCAGCCCCCTCTACATTGTGCTTATACACATTGTGAACATAAATTTTCGGGGAATTAATTTGACATATTCAGATTGTTCGTGCATAGTCTCGTCTTGAATACTGACGGAAAGATCGCACTTCGGTTCGCTAAACTAGCCGTACTGACATGCGCTCTACCTGGCTGTAGATGAAAGAAAATGGCATCCATAGGAAATGGATGTTTTCGGGGGATTCGGACACAGCGTTTTCACAGTGTGACGTGGTGTCAGAAATAGCTAAATAAAGAGGAAATGTCATAATCTAGACATGCATGGAGAGAGAGTGTGTATGTTTTTCGTCATTCCTTTTTTAATCACCTGAGTATTCAATAAAATGTACAGGAAAATTCAAGGAACTAAAAGGATAGGGATAATTGCACCATTCCTACCAATGGATCTTTTTACATCCCCATCCGTTGGCTACCCTTTTACACGGCAAATTGTCCCTTTGCCATCCAGCTGTGAACCTGGCACAATGTCAAGTTTGGCGTGGAAATCTCCCCTGCGTAACCACGATACAAGGAGGGTGGCCTGCGACCACCCCTCTCACCCCATTAGCCCCTGCTGATGTTGTCGAGCCCTCTGGCGCTGTCGCCATGCCGTCTGGGGACGTTTTCCAGGAAGCAAGCGTTAGAGATGCTGGCTGGGCCATTGTTCCGTATTTTCACGCGTGTCCTTATCGTCCCCTCGATCGCTATCAGCTGACCAAACCACGAACACTGTCACCCTTCTACCTGCCGCCTGCGCTGACGAGCCCGATCTGTGTCAGAGGCTGTCGCGGGCCCCAGCGGGCCGCGGCACGGGCCGCCACTGCCAGACCCGAGTGGAAAAGCGCGAACATCATCTCAATAACTTTCGCTTTACGCAAAAGTTGAAAAGGTATCTTCTTTCTGTTTGCCGGGAATGATGCAGAATTGGCATAGGAACAGCTATCCCGAGCATTATCATCGGGATGGTTAGTCGGATGTAGATATTCGCATTGAAACGGCGAGAGGAGGAAAAAACAGCACCGCCGGCAGGGCGCGGGGTAGAAGCCGTTTCTGACTACGTTCGTCACCGGCTTCTGACAACAACGATGACGACGAGACAAGACCGGAAAAACTATTAGAATAGAAGCCGATTCTCTCTTCGTTCGTCACCGGCTTCTGACCACGACTATAGTCGTGGTCAGAAACCGACTGGCCGCTCGGCGAGTCTATAGACTCGCCGAGCGGCCAGTATGGAGCCGCTTGAGAAATCTGAATCCGCTTTGCTCCATGGATTTCATAATGCAGCTCTGATAATAAAGGGAATGTGGCACCTTTATAACCTGATTTTAACTGAGATAGCCAAGTTGTAAAGCAAGTCGGAAAACCCGGTACTGTATATATCATTTGTCTTGGAACTCGATATTTCCATAGAAAAAGCTGAAACCTACCCGAAATGTACTTCTCATGTATTTCTCGCCAGGCGGCCATTGTTGTGAGCTTCTGGTGTGACAACATATGCTGACGTCACGATGAGCATCAGCCAATCGAAGCCCTTGAAGCGTTTCGAGTATGGTAGTGGTTACCAGATCATGACATCACCCACAGGCGGATATTTATTTCTTTTCCTAGAGGAGCATTTTGAAAATCAAACTCTCGAGGTTATTGTAATTTTTTCAGAAAAATAATGAGTGATTTCATTATTTTCGGGCAAAGTACGCCTAATTACACAAATTTACAGGTTTCGACCAAGGTGCAACATTCCCTTTAAGGACAGTTTAATACTGTTTTGACGTTTCATTAAAGGGAATGTGACACCTTGGGCGAATCCCGGAATTTAGTGTAATTAGAGGTATTTTTAGTAAAAAATCATGAAAACGTCCAAGATTTCTTTCAAAAATGTACAACAAACTCAATATTTTTATTTTCTTACCTGCTCCTGAAGGGGAAAAACAAACCTCTGCCTGTGGATGACGTTATGATCTAGCAACTTCTTCCATATTCAATAAGGCTTCAAGGGTTTCAATTGGCTGACTACTCACCGTGACGTCATAATGTCGTCATGCCAACAACTGGGAACTCTGTCCGGCCCATTTAACATCTAAAGGCCTTGGGCCGACCGCTTGGGTACATTTCAGGTAGGTTTTTAGCTTTTCTCTGCGGAAATTTTTAGTTACAATACATGTGATATATTGAGTACCGGGTTTTCCGACATGCTTTATAACTTGGCTATCTCATTCAAAATTACGTTATAAAGGAGCCACATTCCCTTTAGGGAGGGGGTGGCTGCCCGGTACACTAAAACATATAATTCTGCAAATCCATGTTCTCAGAATGCATGTATGCAAGCATTTTACAGACTGTTTGGCAGGTATTATACCCAGGCTGCCTTGGAGAAACATATCCTAAGTCATGGCGCGTACTGAACCGGTTTACCCCCAATGGTGTATTTTAACCGAATGCATTGATATACAAATATTAGAAAACAATCAAAGAAATGATGCGGATGGTGCACTGGAATAGACGTCATGGCTTTGGTCCGTATTAAAAAAGTGTCATCGCATTTAATCATCAAAGGTATGCGCTTAATTGTTTTATATTAACGTCCATGTTATTGCATGCCAGCGTGCATGGTTGAAAAATTCCGTGAGAATATATCCAATAACAATATGGCACTTTTTCCATGAATACTATCACTTCACAATTATTCCACGATTATGAACAAATTTTTGTGGTGTAACAGAGCATGTAAATATGCTGATGCCTCTCTCGCTTCTATTGCTGGCACTTCCTTGAGCGAGGTGTCGTTAACGTAGTACCATCGATCTTCCGACTGGTTCTAGCAGAAGGCAGTGTAGTCGCCGGTCTTAGAATATTGTCAAAATAGTATGTTTAAATTACGAATCAGTGTAGTGAATGTCATCATCTTAAAGATGATTAGCAGAACAATTACGTTTTTTTCATTCACAAGTCTTAAACAGAGTGCATATGTTAGGATAAAACATAGCTCCTCTTGAGACCCGAGCCCAAAGTATTTGATGTAAGTGCAAAACCTTTTTGATTTTTGGTGTTTTGGACACAAGGAACTCAATAATGAACAAAAATCAGAATTCCAAGATTTTTAAATATGATTTATTGGGCTTATAAAATCTTATATATAGCATCCTCGAAGGAGATTGTTCAGCAACCACAAATGCTAAAAACACCGGACGAAAACTGATAAATTTCCAATAATTTAAGCTTCCTGTTCATACACTTATCAAAACTAGGTTCTTCAGTAACATTCTTTGAACTACCGACCTTCCTCGGAGCAGCCACGAAACCGTCCGGCGCCCGCGTCTATCGTCAAACAAAGAAAATTTGGACTCACTTACCCTTGGGTTTAGTTTATGGCTTTGACACCAGACGAAGGCTAAAATTTCAAGCTTTGTATACATAATGGCTTTAAAAGGCTACGAAATTGGTAAGAGGTGGTAGAGCCATTCAAACCTGCGTATAGATACCTATACGTGGGGACTCAGGAGGTTTAACTCTGACAAAGTGTAAAAACTATATCCATGATGAACTGCCGAGGATCCAACGTTCACTTGCCCAGTAACGGATCTAAAAAAGTTGAGGAGACTGGGTAGAATCGTGATTTTCTTTTTAGAAACGACCAAAATCAGACAGGGTGGATAAGATCTGGCTGTTGGCGAGAAAGGAGGGGAGGGGACTCGGCTAGGCTGATCTCGACTGGACATCACTCAAGACAAGACGCGAAATCCACAAACTGCAGTTCCTCCACAACCTCACCCGTAGACATTTGCGCAACTATATCCAAAGCGTTTTACATAATTGGAGGCAGAACAATACGGACAGATCACTCCGAAACGCGCACCAAAGAACTGAATTAATGCAAGGAACAACAGACTCCAAAATATATTTTCTGCCAGTCACAACTAAATTTTCAACATCAGAACAAATCAGGATAAGCGCACCAAATCAACCCTTCGAAAAAACCAGTGGGGGAACATTTGCGAAGTAGGCAACCATCCAAGTATTCTGGATATGGCTCAAATTTCTAAGCTCCCTGTTGATGTCATTGATATTTAAGAGACAGCATGCCAAAACTGAACACCCAGGCAAATCAAGTTCAAATATTTGCATCCCCTTTCTGCATTTGTGGCTATAACAACGAAGAGACCAAATACTAATTGTTGTGCTGCCCAAGAAATGCAAATCATCGAAGTTTAGTAGAACGAAGCATTGGTCAAATTGTCGGCACAAGTTTTACAGCCCTGAAAAATAGACAACAGCCCCGTAAATATCCTACTTTACGAATTCACCAAGTGATGAGGATGGTCATGCACTATAGCACGCAAAACCATTGAATTCATAATCAATAGCAAGATATTTGAACTAAATAAATGTTCATTTATAATAAATTAAAACGAAGTTGTACATCTTTGCAGCGGCGGGACAGTGACCTCAGCCGTAGTGGGTGGCCATGGGTTTGAGGCGGCGGTATATTGACGGATATTAATCGTACAAAAATTCGTGAGGGGCTGGATAGTTAAGAGCGTTGATGCGCTTTTGCATCGATCGAGACGTTTGTTTGACGTTTGAAATACTCGGGTAACAAAATAAACGTTGTTGTTGTTGGCACATAGCCAGGCTCGACCCCTGGATCTGCACCTGAGTTTGCCAGTCTATCGTCACAATTTGTTTTGTACCACTTGGTCCTGAACAAATCAGCTTAGCCCATTTGATTGAACTATGTAAGGTGTTATGTGTACCACTCCTGATTCCGAGAAGTGTCAGGGTGACTAAAAAGTCGTGGCGGGAAGAAAACAAGCTCGTCCCCGTCGTCTCGCCGCTCCTGCCGCGATCCCCTGTGGGGTTGTCTGGGTGGGATCGAACCCACGCACAGGTGCAGGTGCGTGGCCATTGTAGTCAACTGAAAGCGAGTCGCCAAAATAGTGTCGTCAGTCAAGGATATGACAGTCTGAGGCCTCCCTCTTTTGTAAAAGGGTCGAATGATACCCAGCCGTGTTTTTCGTATCCCACAGCTTGTATAAATGCGTGTTTCACCATGCTCAGTACTTCAACACATGCTCCCACAGGCTAATGACATCGAAATGAAAACTCTGTCCCTATCCAATGATTTGTTATTAACTGTCGCATTCACTTAGATGGCCTAGGAAATCTCCTGCGGGTTTTATGTTAACTCGGGAATGGCTCAAAGGCCGGTAGATGTATGTACATACATACAATAACGGAATGTGAGTAGAAATACACTGAAAGCAAACTAAATTCATAGATAGAAAGTTCAAAACAATATCCTCTGCAGTTTGAGGTCAAAGGCCATTCGGGGTCACTGACCGATTACGTAACCATGTGATATATTCCCGATAATGTGCAATATTACTAGCAGTATAGCAATCCTTGGCCGGAAAATGAGGGTTTGAACTTGAAAAGGAACATTTTGGACTTGACATGTGACCTTGACTTTGACATTGGGTATCCTTGACTATGAAGTCATTGCATAAAATGTGTCATTCTTAGTAATTCTATTTGACCGAAACACTCGCGGTCAATGAATTTGAGAATGATTGCATAAGAATATGCGCACAAATCTCCTTAGGTTATATAACAGTATGATTGTATGCTCGTCGGGCCCCCTTCGGCGCTGCAAGAGGATATAAGGAGGATTCGCCATCGTGAATCTAGAGAGGGAAGAGGGTGATAAGTCTATCATTTCTTAAGACAATTCTTGACAGATTGAATTTTTTATGAATGTCTTTATCGGTGATTACTTGAATGACCTTACTGATGTATTTTTATTGGTGATTTAATGGAGCAATTGGTATTTTCATCAACGTGTCACTTCAACGTAAGCACTATATATGTGCTTAACCTTAAGAAAGTTTATGTTTTGAGAAGTTTTTTTATGGTATATTGGTACAAAATTCACCCAGGCAAGTATTCCATTTTGAATGAAAATTTCTTGCTGGTTTTCAGAAGATTGGGCGGCACCAGCTTTAGGTACTGCTTATTGCTGAAAAATTAAACATCTAAAACGAACAGTCTGAGGTCGAGCGCTGTTTTGGAACACGGCCGGACAATATGTGATTAGAATGCCTTGTCTGTGTTCGCTAATATCTCACCCCAAGGAAATTTTAAATATGACTTAGAGAGTCAAGGTGTGTTGGACATAGAGAATTACATGAAAGCTCGCAGTCTGATCCCCAAAACCCTGCCAAAAGGCGAGGGATGACCTGGGTACGTCGCTTGACATCGGCTATTTTGGTACACCCTCATCAATTACCCAAATTGCTTAACCACTGGAAAGTTACCTATGAACTCCTTTATCGAAAAAAATCCTTCATGAAAACTAAATTATGGTTGTGGTTGTGCGGATCTGGGCCCCATGAGTTCGTCGAGACGCCCAGCTAGTCTGGCCATCTTAGTTTGTATGGGCCTCCTGAGCTGCTTGGTGCCCCCCTCAGCGTGTCTAGTCTCCATGAGTTGAAGACTGGCCCCCTGAGATAGTTTTGGGCCCCTGAGCTTATTTAGGACCTTTTAAATTGGTAGGCACCCCACACTGCCTACGCTGCCTATACAATTCATTAGGAGTGTCGCCAAACTAATTTTTTCCAAAAACACTATATTATCACATATAGCCACGACGAAAAATTAGGTAAAATAGTTTTGCTGTAAAAATTGCGGGCCAGGATAAGTGCAAGAGAGGCCGCGCTGATGAAATGAAAGCAAAAGCAAAATTAAAGTCTAACAAGTCCCGAGAAGAGTGGCCATAACGGCCACATCCCCGCCTGAGCTTCACAGATTCGAGGGACACCCCTGCTCGCTCCCCACCTCCTACTTCCCACGTCCATGCAATTCATCCGTATCCCTGATACAACCCTTCCCGTATCTATTGTGAGGTGATTACTTAGTCCATAACTAAAACGTTAAGGCTTTTCAGTTAACAGACTTTAGCCCCGACTAAAGTCTGCTGGTACCTAGTCAAGAATTTACCCGTTTCGACACATTGTGTTGGCTTCTTTGTTCCAAACGGATCACTTCCCCCTCAGTATCTCATTCCCCACGAAAGTCAAAGGAAAAGTACGGGCGGCGCTCGAAAGCTCTTGACAAGATGAAGATATTTAATACGAATAATTTTTCATTTCAGGTCAATATTGAGGTCAGAATAGGTCAAAGAAGGTTCCATTGGCCTACAACAGAGCAGTGTATGTTTCTCTCTAGATCTTCTCTCAGGGGAGCTAGCGCAAATATTTATGCATCATTGGATTCCTCTCATTGCGGCGGGGCGAATGATGTATAATATGACATTTCTACAGGGTGTTTCAAAAGAATGATATTTTTGAAACGGTCATAAAAGGATGAAAATTTATTCAAATTCGTTCAGAAAATAGTCATTTGAATGGTAAATTGTGGGACATTTTTGGAAAAATATATTTTACAAGGTTCACATTATTTTTACTGTTTTTATATAGGTCCACAAGATGGTACAAGAAAACGTGATATACAGGGTGTTTCAGAAAGAATGATATTTTTTAAATGTTCAGTAAAGGACTCAAAATCCTTCAAACCCGCCCACAAAACGCTCATTTTAATGGTAAATTATAGGAAATTTTCTATAGACATTTTTCATTTGCATCAAATATTTTCCCCCGCCTTAAATGTACTCGGAAAAAATGATGCAAGAAACATAATACATGCCCGCTTATCTTTGAGAAAACGGAACTGGCAGGTTCTAAAAGGTTTTAGCACACAAAAATGGCACGTGAGCATGCACATCAAAGGCACAAGTTTCAGTAATATTACAAATTTAAAGTTTTTGGCTCAAGCTCCAAATGGCTCGTTGGCTTACCTTCCATATGAATGACTGGATGCGGCGGACACGGCGCAGAAGACCCCACCGTTCACCGCAGAACAAGGGACATGGACCAATTGGGGATTGCTTGCTTGGACCTAAGCTTGAGAGGTGTGTTTTTTTAGAATTAATTTCCAGAGGCAATGTGCCTGTGGACTGTGATGTACCGCAGTGACGATGTAATGTTTGCAGTGTCGTTGGCGTGATAATTGTCACGTGATACGCGCGTGATTTCTACGAACATTTCGATGAAGACAAAACAGACAGTATTTTTCAGCTCATTTTTAAGACTACTTTTAAATAGTAAACATATAAAAACAGTTATCAAAATACAAATATTCGTAAATGTCCCAAAATTTGCTTTCGATTGATATGTAAATCATACCACAACAACCTATTTATAACCGTATTATGATCAATTCAAAAATATCATTCTTTATGAAACACCCTGTAGGTCAAATAGTGAAAATGACCTGACCTCGAGCTAGTTCAGGGTCACAGAGTGACCTGGTATGGTCATGTTGCATATCAATCGACTCCCCGTGACAATATAAGCACAATGCAAGCAAAATAGGAACTTTATCTCAATTCAGTGAGAAGTTATTGGCAAAACAATCACTCTATGCTCCCCTGACCTGACATGACCTTTGAGAGGTCAGATGCTCAAAACTCAACTTTTTGGTAAAGATCGTGGTAAGAATAGACGGTTTGAGGATTTTCAGCTTTATCTATCCAGTATTTACTGA
This sequence comes from Lepas anatifera, assembly GCA_034440635.1. Lineage (NCBI taxonomy): Eukaryota > Metazoa > Arthropoda > Thecostraca > Lepadidae > Lepas > Lepas anatifera. The sequence goes on from JAOTON010000253.1 coordinate 1,650,316, forward strand.
AAACGAATCCATTATATTTTTAAACATAGACTTCTAATAGGGTGCCCAAAAATTTGACCCCACCTTAGGTCAACAATATCAAAATTTCGAGATAGCAGATTTGTAGACCCTAATGACCTTATCATATTCTACAGATTTCAAACTGATCGGTTTGCTAATGTTCCCTGGGCGCTGCTTCAAACTCGTGATTTTAGGTTTCGAGGTCGGGTCATTTGACCTTGAATAGATCCTGGACCTGCCATGACCTTAACTTAAAGATTTGGTCAGATGTGTAAAATTAATTAGGAATACGGTACTGTAAGTTTCGTTGTTCTGCGTCTCTTTTTCGCTATATGGGGAAAACCAGGAGCGGGGCGAATTTCGCCCTCCCCAGCGGAGCGCGTGTTAACTCACCATGTGATACAACTCACCCAACCAGTGGGGTAAGTTGTATCAAGTGAAAAGGTCTATTCGCCGGGCAGTTGGGGGAAAACCAGTAAATATTAGGCAAACAATTAATTGGCAAAAGGAAGCCAAAGGCTGCAGCTACGAGATGGTATTAAAATCACGAGGCCATCCCAAGTAGTTACGATATTAATGGACCTGGAGTAAAAACTGATACAACCCACGCCACCCTCCCCTAAGGTCTGTAATCAGTAAGACAGCTGAACTAGAACTGTGTCCCAGGACTGGGGCCCACGATAAATGCATGCCAAAATTTGTATGAGGACTTGCTTCCAAAAGGTGCATGTTCGGTAAGAGTACGCAGTAGACCATCGTGCAAGAGTAGGCCCGCTTAGGAGATAAAGGCACTTATTTTTGATCGGGACAAAGTGAATAATTCATATTTGGGAAGCTAAACATTGCAGTATTAACCCGCGCCCCACCGAGGGTCCGGCGCCACCTTCGCCCCACCGGGGGGCCCATCGATGGCCCCCCTCCAACTCCGAAAATATGGGCGTTAGCGCAAATCTGCAAAGTGCAATAGAAAGCTCGCGTGAATTCAGTAAGAAATTACTTCGCATGTTTTAGTGCTCAGGTCAATGGTTTGACCTCCAGAGGTCAAATTAGGTCAAGATCGGCTATTTTCACTCAAATATGCAATGATTAAGCAAACTGGGCATAACTCTTATGTCATTAGAGCTATTGAGGCCTGGTAAAGTACATTTGATAGCTAATTGCCAGTGTTTTTCCGCTATGTGGAACGTAAAGACCTGCCGCGAGTGGTTTGACCTCCAGAGGTCACCTTGTGACCTAATATGACCTGAGGTCACGGAAGGTCAAAAAGTGACCTTGCCAATGAAATGAAATGAAAGCCAGTGACAAGACAAACACGATGGTGTTTGTTTCTCCGCTCTAGCTCAATTAGGTCAAAAGTTATTGTCAAAATACTGTTTTTGACCTCTGGTGACCTTGGATGGCCTTGGAAAAGTCAAAGGGCAAATATGACCCCTGGGATCCGTGAAAGGGTGTCCAAAAACGTTGTTCTGAGCAGTCTGAGTATTTGCAATCATTTTTGTGGCTTTTATATCATGAAATAGCTTTTCCCCATGCTTTTCCAATGGGAGAGGTCGCCTCGTGACCTGACCTCAAGGCACGAAATCGAAAAATCCCGGATATACAACTTGTAGACCCTGGATGGGTCATGAAGTGTAGGAAGTTTCAAATCGATCGACTTTGAAATGTAGCTCTTACAGAGCTCTAAAGGTGAAGTGAGGTGACCTTGGTTGACCCCGTCTGGTGACCTGACCTTGGGTGACCCGGGATAAAAAATTTCAGGGATGATGGGAAAATGATGCAGTGAGAGGTAGAGCCCTCAACCGCGGTGCTGCGCCTCGTCGTTTTTCTGCTATCCCGGAAAAACCTTAGGGGGCCATCGATGCCCCCCCCGGTGGGGCGAGGGTTAATAGTTTTTGGAGCTCATGGACGCAACAACTTCCAGGGTCATATAGCATCGCCAAATATTTCCCTGTTTGGAACGGTTCCCAGGGAGCCAGATATTTATGCGTACCTATTCTAGTATCCTCTTTTGTGTACTCTTACCGAACCACTCTGGAAAGAGTGCCTATTAGGGTGCATCAAACGCCCCATGATTTTCATTTTTGATGAATTAGCTTAGCGGCCCGTCACATTTTGTTGTTTCAGACATGAAAACCTCAAATCCCAAATTTTTTGAAAATCTATATTGGGCTAGGGGTGCCACCTAGCGGTCAAAGTTTCAAATTTTTGCAATTTTTAATATTCATTGGATCGCCCGTGGAAATTTTATTATCATAAAATCGGACCCAGCAGTGGTCAAATACTGTTTTCCAATCTCCAAATTACCTGTGCAGTCACTTCCGCGCATTTTGGACGCCAGCTAGGAGTGCCACCTGACGGTAGAAGTTTGCAACGTTTGGCGTTTTGGTGAGTTTTTATCGAAAATAATTGTTGAACCATCCTGGATTTGAACTTTGTTGTAATTATGAACTACTCCTGTAGATCCAAAGTATCTGTTAAAGGCATTTACAACTTTTGGCAATGAGTAACATCTGGTGGCCGAAATTAATTTCTAAGTTTTTAATAAATTAATCACTATGACAAAAATGAGTAAGAAGTTTTGGTTGAGTTCCAACGATAATTTGTGTTGCAAATTCCTCTCAAGTGTCAGATATCACCTTCAAAATTTCCGGACCAATATTTAATCTTCCTTTTTCGTTGTTTTTCACAAATCATCCATTTTCTTCCATAGTTTTTCATAGTTTTTGGGAGTTCTCGCACGACCTCCTCTCATTTCAGTAATCCACCGGAGCACAGTGGGTGGCTAAGTTGGGATATTTCGGGAAAGAACCCAATCGTTCATCGATTTGAAGTATTATTCCTATTACAATACAAGGCCAGTTATACAATGCTGAGACCAAAACTTCTTGATTCATCAATCTTTGAAATGCTTGAAGGTTCCAGCTTAAGTACCTTGCATGAAAAGCACTGTTGTGGAAGCTAAGCTCATGTACGATGATTAGCGCCAAGAGCCGATGTTTCCAAATTGACACCAAATGTCTTAAATTATTGTAATCATGTTACTTTGGGTTATGGCTTATGTTATTATTGTAGTTAACATAACACCGATCTTTTGATAACAAATACGAGATTTGTAAGAGACATTCATAGCACAGCTCACGGCCTGTTTGATTGATTTTCGCACCAACTGCCAGGGTCATACGGCGTCGCCTACTCTTTCCCTTTTGGAAGGATTTCTGGGGAGCCCGCTTGCTCCTCGTTCAAGTAAGTCGCCGGGCCTTGAACCCGGGTCGGCTGCGTGGAAGCCAGCTGCGCTGACCACTCCACTGCCGCGCTCACAACTCATGGCCTCGACAAGACGTCATGTTCAGTTACGCTAGTTTTGACCACTGATAGTCACACTTGACTTTCTATTTCTACTATTCACAGAACCCCCCTTTCTTGAGCACACAGATTACTTGTGTTTCGGGTTCCTTGAGCGTAGATCAGGTTGCCTTTTCGTTTTTTTCCCGACCGCTTGCAGAATGTTCTGCAAGTGTCGCTTAGACTACGCTGTCGTTTGAAAGTCCGAGGCCATCTTTCCTCCCTTTACGGCGGTATCATTGGGAACATGTATGGCCCTGGGCTTTACCCTTGATGCCTGGTAGGTAGATGAGTCAGGCCCGTCACTGACATCCAGCTCTAGGAACCCGGTGTCCAGCTTCAGGAGTCTGAATTTAGACCACGATTCAGGTTCAGCCAGGTCTACCAACTTAGTCTCTTTGCTCAATCTCTGCAAACTCTGGGGCCGGGGTGGCCCAGTGGCTTTGTTGCCAGTATTTGGATCGGATAGCATGGATTAACGTGGGTTCAATTCCCACGGCGGGAAACCGCCTTCCGTGTCCGATTTGACCCGGTGGAGAGGATCCTTTAACACCCACGCCAATACTCCCTGTAATTGGGCAAGTTTGCCTGTTGGGAGTGGCCCTAATAAAAAATAAATAAATAAAATAAAAACATGGTTTCCCGGACCCACTTCCTTCACGACTGAGAGGTGCCTCGGGTATGATCTTGAGCTTCACCACCAGAAAACGTTTTGCAAGCTGACTTCTGCACAGGCTGAGATGTCATGTTGCTGAAAAGAGCAAGAGAACCATCTCTAAGGTGAAGTACCGCTGATGGCTGAAAGCCAGCAGTGTACCGGTGCCAACAACTTTGTTCACCCAGTCCCCATAACAGGACAAGTGCTGATTAAGATTCAGATCATGCCATGGGGAATCCACTGCGTCCTGGCATATCATGCATTACAAGCCATAGACGGAGGAGATGGAGGTCCCGAACCTCCAAAGCTTTGACATTAGTTCCTGCGTTGGGGCTTTTTTGTCTTGAACGTTGGAATGTGGTGCTCGGACGTGCATATCTTCATCGCATAAGGCAGGCTGCTCATCCATCTAGCTCTACGCATTGCTCCTGAGCGTCGAAAATATACATCTGGATTATTTGAGCCAAGGAAAGTAATTCCTAGTTCTTTGAACTCCTCATGGTCATCACGGCTTTGCTTCGGACAGACAGTTTGAAGGAGGTTCTCTTTGAGTTCCGTCAGGAACGGGCGACTTTCTGGTGAAGTTGAGTTTATTTGAAAGATAAACTCAACCGTCTTTCATATTTCGCTTATCTTGATAAATAATCAATTTCGAAATATTGTTAATTTTTTGGCCCGTTTTTCTTCAGTGTATAATGAACGTAAGTCGGTTTTTGTTAGAATTATTGGTTAGGCAAGCAGAATTTCTCAATATCGAGTCTGTTCAAAACACTGACGTGGACTTTTCCCCCGACTTTAGTGCCTGTCCGCAGACCAGAGCAGAGCCTTGTTCAGCCGATCTTGGATTTGGATGCAGGCGGCTGATCGATGACCTGTGTTCGACCCTGTTGAGGCAAACACCATGTTCACCACTGCGTCTGAGCACTCCTGCCGTTCAAGAAGCTCATCCGTCAAATTCGATATGGGGGAGCCGTATTTTCCATTCGTTCTCTTACTCTACCACGGTGTAACCAGCAATTAGTTTCCATGTCAGCTCCCCACAACTTGTTTCCGTCTTTCTTCGTTCTTAGCCTTGTGTGTACGAGAAGGCATCAAATTACAGTAAAACGGTAGTTTATCGCCCAAAATATTAGCTGCAAGCAGGACCAGTGTCCTCAATAAATAAAAACGGATGAACAGAAACCAATGTAAATTTAGATCCATACAGTATATTTGCAGTAGGCGATACATAAAAACATACAGGCACCAAAACGCGCAACCATGATACCCCCGGCGCGGGGCCCCTAAATAACGTCGGGGATATCGGCGCGGTACAGGTAGGTATTAACAGGTAACAGGTACAGGTATTTTTAACTTCGGCCGCCAGGTAGTGCCATATAAAGAAATAAAAAATGCATGAAATCCGTCTCGCAAGTACCCTAAGGTCGATTCAGCAAAATCTCGTTTCAGCTGGACCAAAATACACAATGATTCTGTCCACACATTTAATGAAACAAATTGTAAAAAAACTGTCAAAATTGATTTTTTCACCGCTAGGAGGCACCCCTAAAAGATGTCTAAAATCCATGAAATTGGGCATGCAATTGCTTTTAGGCCAGCGCAACAGTGTTTGGTCACAAAACAGTCCACTAATAAAATGAGGCGACTTCTGCGGCCAATCCAAAGTATATCCAAAAATTGTCAAAATTGAAAACTTCGGCCGCTAGGTGGCACCCCTAGCCCCTTTCGAAATTTCAAAATATTTCATATTTGGACTCACTAGGTCCAAGGCAAAAAATTGGGCCGGGCCGCGTAGCTAATTTCAGAAGTCGGGGCGTTTGATGCACCCTAGTGCCTATGTAACTTTTTATTCATTTTGGGATCGTGTTGACTTACTGGTTGAATCAGCCAACTAAAACAATAACCATACATAAACATCACGTCGGGGTTTTCCCGGCGGCACCAAAAAAGGCGGTGCGAAGCGCCGCCGTACTTGGCACACGTTATCCTTGATCAATTCGGCAAACTTTCCCAAAAATTTAAGGTCGGGTCATCTCAGGCTAGTTCACCAGTGAAGGTCAAGTGACCTAACATCCCAAAAAGTTTGGGATATCATAAGCAAGAATAAGATTAGTATATCCGATTGAAACTCATATCACATTACGGGCCATTCGAGCGCTACACAAACAAAATTCCGATATTTTTTATATCGCTGACCTAGGTCCAGATACAGACCATGACCTCTCCATTGAAAATGCATGGGAAAAAACGGGAATTTGGCGAAAAATGGCTCACTTTATGTAGACACAGCTCATAAAATACCTTCATATTATTCAAATCGTAATATCTCAGACTCCTTCTCAGGTTCATGCTGCAATTTTGGGCCTGTGACCTCTGAGAGTTCATCTGGGGCTACCAAAGCAGGTTTTCAGACTTGGGTCAATACATTTGTAAGATGATGTGATAAATATTTTATCTTGATACGATTACGAGTTGTTAAGATGTTCCCTGGCCTCTCCCTCGAATCCGGAAATGTAAAAAACACTGAAGATTGTATATTCGGGCACAGCCCTTCATCAGAATCGTGGAGTAAATATCAATAATTCTCAGTCCTAGTATAGCCAGACCTCGAATTCGAGGTCTGGCTATACTAGGACTGAGAATTATTGATATTTACTCCACGATTCTGATGAAGGGCTGTGCCCGAATATACAATCTTCAGTGTTTTTTACATTTCCGGATTCGAGGGAGAGGCCAGGGAACATCTTAACAACTCATCATCATGCTCCTCGCCGCAGCACTTCAAAACTTATCAACGTTTGATACGATTACGTTTGTATTGTAATTGCGAGTCGATTGATATATGCATATTGACTATGCTATGCCAAATGATGACATTGACCTGATTTTTGGTCAGGTCGTTTTTGCTTTGATCTCGTATACTTGTATCATACATTATTCGATTTGCTGTAACGAGAGGAAGCAAATGGTACCTAAAATTGATTCTAGCTCAACTCTGTCAGACGTCAGAGCCCATAAATTCTTCAAGAACATGTCACCTTCTTTGGCCTGCTATGACCTAATTATTGAACTGAGGCAAAAATGGCTGATGTAGTTGCGTCTTGATTTTTTTGTGAGTTTTGCACCAGCTTTGGCATTTTTCGCTATCCCGCATAGGAGCCGAGTTCGGGGGAGGGGAGGTTTCACCCACCCTCCCCCCACACCAGGGCGAAGGTGGCTCGGAGTCCTGCCGGGGCGTGCATTAAGTGTAGACACTTGCTAGGACTTCTCTTAATCGTAAAAGATCGAGGAGGTCAACGCCAAATTCCTGGACAAGATCGTGCAGGAGCAGACTTACGCTGCCGTGTTATTCTACACATTTTACGAATAAGCGTTTGAATAATAAATTGTTGCCTCAGGAAAAGGCTAAATGACCTGCCCGCGGTTCAGAGAGGATGACTTGCCCCCGATACTCTTGAATTATTTCGGCTTGCACTCAGCGGCTCAAACCCTCCCAGCTCCTCCTCCCCTCTTCCCTTCACCCCTACGCCTCACGTCCTCCGGCCTGACCGAGACCCTAAGCCGCGACTCCTGTGGTATGTCAACAGAGGCATCGGTGTTTGTTCAAATCTGCTCGGACCGTCTGTAATGGGACGGACACGCCGAATGGTGAAATGCGGTGTCTTAATCTGTATGGCTATATAATCTCGATTGGTAACAGAATTACACAATCCTGTGACGGGTGTGCAGCCATTTTTCTGTTGCAAGTATCGGTTTTGTGCCAAAGTTTTCGCCATAACCTGTAAATCAAACGGCCCCCTAAATTGATGACTCTGAGCGCGACCTTGCGGCCCATCACCAGCTGGGGCAAAAACATCCCATCTTTGAATAGCAGTGTCATCTTGGGGCTAAAGGTAAAACTCATACATGCGCCAGTCTTTAGCAGAGGGTAGCACTCCCGCTACTGCCGCAAATGGCACACCATGCCCTTAAGCCTGCTTCTAGCAAGAGTAAGCCTTAATCCTTGGGCCGTCATCATAGGCGGATCCAGGATTGCCGATCAGGGGCACCTTCCCGGGGGCGGCGCACCATTCTTAACCGGGAAACCCTATCGGTGGGAGCCGACTTTCGTATCCTGGGAGGGGGATGGTGGTGGGAAGGGAAATTTCAGGGGGCGTGGTCATTTCAGGGGGGCGCCGAGGGTCGATGGTGGTGGGCACATACCCCCTTTGCCCCCTGGATCTGCCTATGGGGCATGTGCCCACTTTGCCGTCCGCCTGGATCCGCCTGTGGCTGCATTCCTTTTAGCCCGGAAAACTGACATCTTGAAATAATTCGGTAGATATACGCCTTTATTTGTTTTAAGCCGTCTGAAATTCCAGTTTGAATGTACGATGGAAAATGCGTTTCCAAACACAAGCGTCGCCACCGGCAAAGAAGTGGGGGGGGAGCAAACTTCAACCTGATGCTGACTACAAGCTTTGCTCCTTGGGACCAAAAACTTTTCGAATTTGCATTCTTCTCTGCCTTCCGAAGTGGCTGTTTATAAGCCGCTGCCACATACCAAACATAAAACACGTATAATTCACCGCTTACCATGCTATTCCCGGGGCCCACTGACGTTGTTTACCTTTTGGAGTCCCTCTTTCGCGGCCATCTTGGAGGGTACACTAGCGCCGCTGGTGAGCGTGACCGGGGTCAATGCATGCCTATGCCAAAAATGGCAACCTCAAATCTGGCATTCACCATGGTGATGACGTCAGCGATCGCCTAGAGTTGCTTAGCAACGCATTGTCGCTGAGCATTGTAGAAGACGGGGCTATCAGGAGATAAGTTGCGTGTTAGGGGCAATAATACTGTTTTTGAGGACGTGGGGTAATAAATCTTGGGTCTACCCTTCGCCAGATGAATCTTGAAACCGTAAAACACTCCACGATCCGGAGTCGATTCTCATTGAATGAATGGGCGGCTCCACCTTGAGAGCAACTGCTGACGTCACAAACGTAAAAGTCTCTAGAAATAGAGGTTGCCATTTTTTTGAGAGGGGAGCGTCCTACCTCTACATTTAAAGGCCTTAGTTGGTAAAGAAGGAATGAGGATGGGAGTTTGTCTAATTATTGTTTTTGGAGAACTACCTAGGTATGTAAAACATTAATTGTCAGTTCCTTCATCCAGTGTATCAACTTGCATAATTTTTTTCATAAACAGCTAAAAACAAACCTTAAAGGCAGGTACGCGAAAAATTTTTATTGGATAGATCGAAAGGTCACAAAAAGTTGTTTCAGAAGTCCCATTCTCATTTTTGCGAATTCGGCCTGCATTGCTGTCAAAGTCAACATTTCTAGATGACTTTACCGGTACACACTATATCGATGTATATGACGTACACATGGCTAAGGCTGTCAAGTTCTCTAAGAATAAGATCATATCTATCCTAAACAGTACAACTTTGGACTACTACAGAAAAAATAACTTAAGAAAACCAGCATCCCAAAACTATTTTGAAACAGAAATATAGTGCTTAAAAGAAATCACAATTAACCAATCAGAAGCCTAGGAATTCTCAAACCAGGGTCATGTGACCTATTTGACACAAAAGTTTTGTCATCCTGGGGCTGAAGCAGAAAATGACTCAAGACCTGAGGTACGAAACTGCTGAAGACTTGAGTAATTGTTTTTTCCATTTCTAGGGAAAACTAATCCATTTTGTAGTTTTTAAAAGCCTTTTAAAATTAATTCAAATACAAATACAGGAGAACAGACATTTCTATTACAAAAAACATTGTTTTTCAACTTTAAATAGTTTTCAAAAAGTAAGTGATGGTTGAAGGTTTCAGCACTAAATCGGAACTGGTAATCTATTTCGATAAGTGAGTGGCCTCCCAAAATTTTGCCGAAGATACAAAAATAATTGATAGTTTTGTAATCAGGATTTTTTAAATAGCAAGAAACCACAATAATAATTTTTTTGCATATCTCCCTTTAAGCCACATGGCAATTGCAAAGTGATATGTTAAATAGCTCCTGTGCTTTGGTGATTTGATCTTAAGGCTCTTGAAGGTATTTGTGTCCTGACCTTCCCTGATAAAACTTAGGTATGCTTATTGATTGAATGTTTATGGATGGACAGAAGGGAGGTGTGATACAGCTTAAATTTGGATCAAAGCATATTTTCTTACCTTTTATGGGTTTAACCTGCAAATGTTTCCTCAGAGAGCATGGTCATAAATGTGGGCCATTTTTCATGATAGTGGGTAAGGATTTCCTTTAGCTATAGTTCATATTTTATGTTGATTTGTTTATGTAATGATGATATGGATTTGCTTAACATGTTTGGTTCTAATTCCACAAGAAATTAGTATGCTTAAAAGCCAATAAGTGGGAAAAAGGCTGCTGGGACCAGGCCGGGACCACATCTTTCTGTCCAGGACTAGGCCGGGACCAAGAAATGTTGGTCGGGACTGGAACCGGGACCAGCTTTTTCCAAAAAGTCTCACCTCTAATTTTGACACACTCTGGAAAATTTGTAAAAATAATATTCTTCACTGGAGTTTTTGCAAAAGCGTCTGATGGTCTCACAAATAAAAATCTTTCAGCTTTCTGTTCATCAGACGTTTTGCAAAAACTCCAGTGAAGAATATTATTTTTACAAATTTTCCAGAGTGTGTCAAAATAAGGACAGGTTCAGCAGTAACAGCTGTTTGTAGTAAGACTAATCTCGATTTTGATTGGCTGTTGATTTCTGACATATGATTGGCTGTTGGTGGTACCTGCAGCAGAAGACAATAAACACCGGTGGTCTCTTGAGCGAAGGTAAATTTATTTCTCTCAGCTTTTAAGTAGGCCTGAGTTGATCAAATAAATGCATGCCCTTTCAACAAATTCTTTGAAGTGTTATAATTTTTTCATTAGACTTACGTAAAATACGCTGCTCGCGTTTGAGATCAAGGTTACTGTCAAATGGGTGAAACAAGTTGATTTCGATTTATACTAGATTGGTGCCAAATATGCCCAAACTTGGTATGTTCCAGCTGATCCTTCCAAAAACTTAGTAGAATCTCCTATAACTTAGTAGGAAAGGGCGGTGACGTCATCATGTGAGGACTATATTTAGTAGGAAACTTGGTTGTACCAGTAGTTAAAGTACCCTGGTGCGGACCACACGCAACTAACTGCTGGAAATTCGTCACAATCGTAGTGGCGGCATCGGAAGCCATTGAATATTCAAAATTCGGAAACCCTTCAAAAATCTCTAACACTCGTACAAAAGGAATGAAACAGAACGGAATGAACAAAACTAAGCCGGCACTGTAGGCATTGCCTGCTAGGCGAATCCAGAATTTCTGATTGAAGGGAGGGGAGCATCTTCCAGGGGGCGCCATTTAGACCAGCCGGGCGCCATCTAGACAAAAGGGGCGTCACTTTTGACCGGCAACACCTATCGGGTGGGAGAAATATCCTATCGGTGGCACTGATTTTCGCATCCTGGGTGGGGGGTGGGGTGAAAAGCTATATATCAGTGGGCGTCATCGACCTTTGATCGGCGACACGTCCAATAAATCCTGACCTAACCTAAACTAACCTGCTTCGCTCGCATACTATCTCGATTCGCAATCGTGTTGTTTCAGCACCTTACGTCAGGTTCGGTTCGGTGAGGGTACATCTTTGTTTCTTTGGTTTGAGTGTGGATTACGTGGACCGTGATTACGCCAAAAATATAGCCGAAGCCTCTTCTTTTCCAATAAAATAGAAAAATCACCCTTTAGTATTTTATTCCGCAACCGTCACATCGATCCACGATTGCACAAACTGACGAGCGTTGGAGGTTTCATAGTCTTTTTTTATTTTGGAGTGTTTTATCTCCCTCATTCGGGCACGTTATCTGGCATCTCAAGTAGACAGTAGCGTTGCTGTTTGTGGTGCTCAAGACCCTAAAAGATACCTCTCAAGACCCTAAAAGACCCTCTACCTCCGCCCCTGTCCATGCATTTGCCTCTGCTCCTCCATCCGCCCCTACATCTGCATCCGCCACTGCCCCTTTATTTGCCACTGCCCCCTTCGACCTTTCTGTCCCTGCATCCGCCCTTGTCACTCTATCCGTCTTTTCGCAATCGTTCTGCTCTGCCCTCTGCATCCGCTGTTGTCCCTGCATCCGCCTCTCCTCTTGCATCCGCCTCTGCCAGTGAGTCCTCCCCGTCTAATGAAGTACCTTGTTCGATACATCCGCCTCTGCCTCCTGCATCCGCCTATGCCATCAGCCTCCTGCACCCGCCTCTGCCATCAGCCCCCTGCATCCGCCTATGCCATCAGCGTCCTGCATCCGCCCATGCCATCAGCCTCCTGTATCCACCTATGCCATCAGCCTCCTGCATCTGCCTATGCCATCAGCCTCCTGCATCCGCCTATGCCATCAGCCTCCTGCATCCGCCTATTCCATCACCATCCTGCATCTGCCTATGCCATCAACCTCCTGCATCCGCCTATGCCATCAGCCTGTGCCGCCTAAGACATCAGTCTCGGTCTTCCTTTCGGCGGCAACCCGCAGCCCTCCCATGTTTTGCAGTGGTCAATCGTATTCCCAGCTCTCTGGCTCAAGATAGCACCGTTAGGGGCAATTCTGCCCCGGGAATATGTTGAAAGTCGGCCTTAGGAAAAGCCTGACATGTCCTGAGATGGAGGCTCTCAGATCAGAAATTGCGTCTGTCTGGCACCATTTGAGGTCATTTTTGGAGATGAAAATGTTTCAGCTTTATGCTGACGGAAAATCATATCTCTAAAGGGGCTAAAAGTATTTTTAATATTTTCTTTTAGAAAACCATCTTCCTTCCGCACTTTCAGCGCTATATGCTCTCGGGCATACTCGCAGTGACGTCACGACAGGATTGCCAGACTAGTTGGAATTAAACTTTGGCCCCCTGTCGGTGGTGCTGTGACGAGATGGATGTCGTGTGCGAAGGGTGTGCTACATTTCATAAGTGGGAAATTCCAAGGCCCTAAAAGAAAGTTTCGATGGGAGAAAATGGTTTGCGGAAGACGTTGTTGCTAAATTCGTTCTCAGCACGTAAGGTTGTGTCCTTGAATGGTCGTTGTTAGAAGGTGACATGCAATTGCTCACCTATTTCTGTAATAAAACCGAATTTTTTTGGTAACGTGGAAAGATTACTGTCCAGCTCTACTTTTGACATTATTGCCATAGCTCTATGTTTTAAAGGACCAGTGTGCAAAGTATGGCACTAGATCACTGAGCTTTCCTGTTTTCCATCTACAAGAAGTTTCTCGCGGCTGGTAGGCTACCAGGCGACTGGAAGGTTGCTGAAGTAGTACCGATTTATAAGGAGGGTAACCGAAGCAGTCCATCGAATTACAGACCAGTGAGCCTCAAATCGGTCCCTTCGAAAGTGATGGAATCCCTCGTCCGAGATGTGCTTCTTGCCCATATGGTGGAGTCTGGCCAGATGAGCAATGCTCAGCATGGTTTCGTTCCTCGTAGGTCTTGTGCAACCCAGCTACTAAGCTGCTTGGAGAGCTGGACCAGAGTGCTTGAAAATGGTCTCCCCGTCGACATTGCTAATTTGGATTTTACCAAGGCCTTCAATTCTGTGCCGCACATGTGAGTTATCTTGAAATTGAGCAGCATGGGAGGGTAATGGTGAAGCAGATGTCACAGGAACATGCCAGATTGTCACCTTGGGAAATGTTGTCAATATATCTCCATATTCTGAAGAAAATCCCAACGTGATCATGCTTGATCCCACCCACGGGACGCGCCCACGTGATCAGTGGCGTGCTCAGACAGCTAGAAAGGGGAGTTTTTGCACAGAGGTTAGGTTTAGATTTAAGTCAAGGTTAAGGTGAGGTGAGGTCAGTTGAGTATGCCCTTGGTCCCAATTTCCCAGTCTGGGGATATCATCCCTCTTTATAGAATCTGAGTGCGCCTCTGGACTCTGGGTACCACTTAACACTACTCAAACCCTCCCTCCTTCCGCCTGTTATGCCTCTAGGGATGTCAGAAGCCGGTGACGAACGAAGTATTCTTGTAGAATGTGGATATATTTTGAAAGCATTTCTCAATATGAATCTGGGGATGTTTTGAAAACATTTCCCATGGTGACAATCTGACATGTTCCTGTGATATCTGTTTCACCAATACCCATGGGAGTAGGAGGCAGCATCCTCTGCTGGATCCAGGCCTTTCTTACCGGCAGTAAGCAAAGAGTTAGAGTCAATGGCACACTTTCTGACTGGGCACCAGTAACCAGTGGTATGCTACAGGGATTGGTCCTGGGCACTACGTTATTCGTGTGTAGCGTCCTGGTGGAACCCGCCTTCAAGTGGTGGAAGGTGTGGGCCCGTCCGGGTCCACCGCTGTCGGCCGACTCCGTCAGCGGGACGCCAAATGGGTTCTGGCGTGCTCTCTCCGTGGCGACCTGGCGACGGTCCCCATACCGCCGCCGACGCTCTTCGTCGCCGTGCATCTCTTCTCTTCACCGTCTCCACCTACCTCACCGCGCCTGGTGGCGCATGCCTGCGGGTCCGGCACCGCGCGCCGCGCGGGGCCGGCCCGCTAGGTAATTAGCGACCGGGCAGCGCCCGCCTCCGTGCGCACCGACGGAGGAGGGGACCCCGGGGGGTCTGGCAGACGACGAGCCCGTAACCGACGGTCCGCAGGAACCAACGACGCCGAAGTCTGCTCACCATCATGTGTTGGAACGCGGAAGGGCTCCGGGGTAAACTCCTGGAGCTCCAACGCTGGCTTCAGGCGCACACAACGGATGTGGTTGCCGTCCAGGAGGGACAATTCTCCAAGTCTGCCATTAGACTCCCGGGCTACCAGCCCCCGGTGGTCACCAGACAGGCGCGAGGGCGTATTACCGGTGCCGCGGCCAAGGGAGTAGACGTGGCCATCTACGTGCGAGCCGGCACCCACTTCTCGCCCCTTGAGTGCCGCTTTCTCGATCCCAGAGACGACAGTACGGAGGTGTGTGGGGTCCGGATTTACGGAGGTAGGACGGTGGACGTCATCAACGTCTACCGGCCCCCATACGTTCCTCAGCAGACGACCTGTCTGAGAACCACTTCGACCCTGCCTGTCTGCCTACCAGCGCCGACAACATCATCGTCGGAGACTTCAACGCCCACCATCCCATGTGGGACGAACATTGCGAGGCGGCGGACGAGGTCGGCCAGCGCATCGCGTCGTAGCTGGACAGCGAGAACTGGGTGGTGCTGAACTCCGATGCACCGTCCCTCGTCAGCTATCGCACGGGTAGCCGTACCGCCCCGGATATTGCCTCCTGCGGGAGTAGCCTCGGCCGTCGGGCAGCATGGGAGCTGGGACCTGACCCCGGGAGCGACCATCTCCCCATGATCGTCAAGATTATGACCCAGGCCGGGGAAGTTCACCCCTTTTAGGGTGCGTAAGACGCGCTGTGAGTTCTGGAAGGCGGACTGGCGGGCATGAACCGAGTGCTGTGAGGCTGCATTGTCAGAGGCGGTGCCCCAGCCAGCCAGTGTCCAGAGCCTGTGCACTCACTTCACCGCCGTGCTGCAGCGAGCTAGCGTCCGTTATATCCCGAGAGGCTCTCTGGCGGATCCTAAGCCCTGGGTGCTTGACCCGGAGCTTTTGGAAGCCATCGAGGAGAGGAAGACGGCGCGCGCAGCGGTTACTGACGGAGACCCGGACTCCAAATTCCGCTGGATCCGTGCTAAACAGCACGCAGCCACTGTGGAGGCGAAAGTCTCGGGCGAAATTCCGCGAATTTGTCTCGGAGAAACTGAACCGGCCCAACGACATCGGCAGAGTCTCCAAACTATTGGAGAAATGGGAAAGGGTGACGGATGATGAGCATCGTGACGGACAGGCGATGGAGGAGGACGGCCGTGTGCTCATCAGGGACTCCAACAAAGCCGAGGCCTTCTGCAACACCTATGCACGGGTATCGCGCCAAGTCCGAGCCCCGAAGTTGGACGGCGAAGCCAAGGCCAAGTCCAGCGACCCAGTCTTCGCCCACTGCTCGCAGTGCGATGGGGCCCGAACCCTCTGCTGCGCCGAGTTCACCTTGCAGGAACTGGTGCGAGAGCTCCAAAGCCTGAAGTTGAGGAAGGCCCCGGGTCCTGACCTCATCACCAACGAGATGCTCAAGTACCTCGGCCCCGTCGCCCGGGAGGCTCTGCTGACCTTGATTAACAGCTCCTGGCGGGAAGGCACGGTCCCAAGGCAGTGGCGCCAAGCCACGATAGTGCCTATCCCAAAGTCCAGCAAGGACAAGCGCCTCGTCGGTAGCTATCGCCCGATAGCGCTGACTAGACACCTGTCCAAGCTAACGGAGCGTCTCATCCTCTCCCGCCTCTCGTTCGCCGCAGCCCAGCGTGATTTCATCCCCGCAGAACAAGTCGGCTTTAGAGAGGGACGGTCGGTGGAGGACAGCCTTGGACGCCTCGTCCAGCAGGTACAGGACGGCTGGAACCGTCCCATGGCGCGATCCAAGAGGACCGAGGACGGATCTACAACCCAAAAGTACGTCCTACTGGCCTTCGATTTTGCCCGTGCCTTTCACACGGTTGACCACCACCTGCTACGAGCCCGACTGCTGGAGGAGGGAGTCCCGTTGTGCCTGGTCAGATGGACCTGGAGCTTTTTGCGCGGCCGCCGAGCACGAGTGGAGTTAAACGGCACCAAGAGTCGCGAGCGGGTGTTCCGGGGAGGCCTGCCGCAAGGCAGTGTCCTGTCTCCGACCCTGTTCTTGTTATGGGCCCGCTCGCGGCTGATCTCAGGAGGATCTCGGGGGTATCCCCCTTCCTCTACGCCGACAACACTGCGACCCTGTGCGCCGGCAACGATATATCGACGGCCAGGACCAGAGCTCAACTGGACGCGGACGCGCTGGTTAGATGGGCCCATCGGTCGAAGATGCGCGTAGCCGGTGAGAAGACCCAAGCTCTCGTCCTCTCCCAGTGGTCCCGTGACGCGGTCGACTGTACCATCAAGGTGGCGGGGAAGACCGTTGAAGCGGGAGATCACCTCAAGCTACTGGGAGTCACGCTAGACCGGCTGCTGCACTTCGGGGCTCACTGCCGCAACATGAAAACACGGACCAGGCCGCGACTCGCCCACCTCGGGTAGCTCACCGGACGTGACTGGGGATTGGAAGAACGGCAGCTCAGAGCGGTAGCTAACGGCTACGTACGGGGTGCCATCGAACATGCTGCTGACGCCTGACTGCCAGCGACCCCCCAGCACACATCGACATCCTGGAGAGGGAGATGCGTGCAGCTGCACGACTGATCACCGGCTGCCTCCTGTCCACGTCTGCGCACGCCCTGATGGCGGAGGCCGGCTTGACACCAGTTTCAGCGCGCCCCACCACGCTGGCTGCGAGATTCCTGGCCAAAGCGCGGGCCCTTCCGCCGTCGGACCCCCTGCGAGAGGTTGCGGACGCCACGGCCCCGACACGACTGGCGACTGCGGCGGGCTGGCGGGGTGTGGGACTGGCGGCGTGGCAGGCCGCTGGTGTCACCGCCCCTGTAGAGCCCACCCTCCCCACGCGCTTGCCGCCGTGGACGGACCCTGGCACGGTCACGTTCGGGCTGGCGGGGTGTGGGACTGGCGGCGTGGCAGGCCGCTGGTGTCACCACCCCTGTAGAGCCCACCCTCCCCACGCGCTTGCCGCCGTGGACGGACCCTGGCACGGTCACGTTCAGGCTGGACGTGGGTGAGGGCCTACCAGTCGGAGCGTCTCCCTAACAGAGGAGACAGGCTGCGTCCCACCATCTAGCGTCGCTCCCGCAGTGCGCAACCTGGCTGTGGACGGACGGCTCAGCAGAGGCCGGGGTGCTTAAGGGAGGCGCCGGAGCACTTATTGAGGAACCGGACGGCACCGAACACTCACTACGCACCTCAGCCGGTGCACTGTGCTCCTGTTACCGGGCGGAGCTCTGCACTGCGAGCCGCTCTGCAGCATCTCCACGATAACCCGGCTCACACTGATGACCCAGTCGTAGTGTGCACGGACTCCCAAGCGGCACTGGCTACACTGCGGCAGGGTCCGTCCTCTCAGACATCCATGCTCGGGGCCGCAATCTGGGAACTGCTCCGGAACATGACCTCCACCGGCCGTCGATTCCACCTGCAGTGGGTGCCGTCCCACTGCGGTCTGCGGGAGAACGAGCACGCCGACCGCCTCGCCGCTGGGGCATCGCGACCCTCGTAGGCGGACGTCCCGCTAGACGTGCGCACCATCTACCGCGCGGCAGCACGGACAGCGCGCGCCGAGTCGGTCCGCCGCTGGCCAGACGGCTGGTACCGGCTGCTTATGGGCGACCGTCTGCCCAGTCCGGTGACGGGACTCGCGCGGAATGCGGCGGTGGACGTTCATCAGCTGCGGGCGGGCCATTGGTCCGGCTCGACAGCCTATCTACACGGGATCGGGCGGCACCCCTCCCGGCAGTGCGCCCAGTGCAGCGACGCTCGCTGCAGGGCCAGCTGGTTCCGCCTCTGCTGGGAGGAACCGGACACCCCAGCCCACATCCTGTGCCGATGTCCGGCCCTGATGGCGATGCGTCATCGCATCCTCGGGAATATCCACCCGAGAGCCGAGGAGGTGCGCGGCGACGAGTACGTCGCGGCCGTGGCGACGGCTGCCAGGTCTTTACAGAGCCGGACGGCTACGCCTCCCTAGGGAGGCCGGAGGGGTCTAACAACAACAACAACAACGTTATTTGTACTCTTCATTAATGACCAGCCTGATTAACTTGGAAGAAATATTCGCCTTTTTGCTGATGGTGCAAAAGTGTTCAGGGAGGTGGACAGTCAAGGTGATGCTAGAGCTCTACAGGAAGATCTCCACAAGCTTGAGTCCTGGTCTTAGAGGTGGCTCTTACCGTTCAACATCTCCAAATGCAATCTGCTCCACCTTGGGCACAACAACCAGCATCAAGTCTACGAGATGGGCTGAAATCAGCTGGCCCAGGTGACCATCGAAAGGGATCTAGGTGTTTTTTTGTAGACGACCAGCTCAAGACATGCTGCCGCAGCTGTTTCAAAAAACCAACCAGCTCCTTTAGCAATTTGAAGGACCTTTGTTCACGTGGACCAGCATGTGCTACCTCTCTTGTACAAGGCCTTAGTGCAACCCCACCTGGAGTACGCCAATGTGGTTTGGGACCCGTTTAACAAGGTGGACCAGCTTTTGGTAGAGAGAGTCCAACGCCGTGCCACCAAGCTGGTCCCCTTCTTGCGAGACCTGGACTACGAGCTTCGGCTTTGTACCCTCAAGCTGCCATCGCTTTGGTATAGGCGCAAGAGGGATGACATGATAGTCAATTACAAGATCATGCAGGACCAGCTTGGAGTGCGTAAGGAGGAATTCTTCCTGGACTCGCCTGTCGGTTCCACACGCGGACACAGGTTTGAGGTTGGGAAACCGCAAGCAGTATCCAGGGCACGGAGGAACCACTTCGGGGTGCGCACTGTAAGAGATTGGAACGGTCTCCCGGACTGGGTCGTCGAATCCCAATCCACGAACTGCTTCAAGAGTAACATAGATTGTCACTGGGCTTATCTGATGTATTCATTCCCGACTTAGTCTAGAAACATTGCCTGTACTGAGCTCGATGAGAACGGGCAAGACAGGCACCTGGCGTGCCTCAGAAAGTCCCGTACACATAAGGTAACCTAAGGTAAGGTTGTCAGTGTGAGTACCCTTGGAGACAGAAGCAAACGGTACGAATTCTATTTACCTGGTGCAAATTTGTGAGACTGGTGCAAGCGAGGCGACATTGAAAACAAAACAAATAATGGCTGAATAGTTATAAAGACACAGCAGGGGCAGGGGGAAAATAATACTTGGGTAGGGCACAAATTCTTACGCAGTGGGCTTTCAGACAATTATCGAATTTCCGCTGTGCGCCATACCATACAATTTACGCAGCATAAGAAACATGTGAAATTTGTATGCATTTTCGTAAATATCAAGTAAATACACTTTGCTTATATATATTTTTTTATTTTTCCCCAACAATTCTGTAGCACTTTCCACGAAACCATTCCTGAATCAAATCACCTTCTATCAATCCTTAACCTTGTTGGAAGTTACCCACGATTTCAAAGTTATGTATCCACGAACTTACGTTACGAATTTTTGCTCACTATGCCCAAAAGTTTTGGGGAAACGTAGATGAATTCGAGTGGTTCGATCTGAATTATTTCAAGGCCATGCCGCCGCTCTGCTCTGTACACATCTTTACGTTATGTGTTTTGGGATGGAAAGCTTACGCATATGGCTGGAGCTCCCAAATTTTACGCTGTGGTTTCTCGGCGCAATTCAACTTTTATTTTCCTCTGAGGAGGGGCCTTATAAATTCCTTAACTTCAACTAACTAACGAATGAAAGAGATAGTATTGTATCATGTGGATAGGAGTGGGTGCGTTTTTCTCCCCTCCACACTGCGCTCCAGCTCCCCCTGGGGCCATCCAGCCCCCTCCCTCCTGAAGAGTGGAAGTTTAATGCAATTGACTTCCCTCTGAGAGGTCAGATCACATTCGCTGAAATGACGTCCCCCCTTCGACCCAAATGGTGCCCACCGTTGCGCAAACATACTGTTCCCTGGACAAAATCACCGATCTCGTTGGAAGTCCCATTGTGATCTGCATATGATGTCCTGTTGAGATCAATGACATGTGCTTTGGAGGTGTTGAGAGTATTCAGTTGTTGTTAGATAATTCTACTGAATGTGTCTTTGATCGCTATCAATGAGGAAGTTAAACACTTCTGACTCGTGTCATCTGTTCCAGGCACGCAGCAGCTGCTTCTGCAATTGCTTTAGTGTCGAATTACCTTCCTGAAGAAAGCTGAGTAGACAATCATGAAAAAAGGACAGGCTCAGAATCTCACCAAGGAGTAAGTTTCCTTAGCAAAGAATATGTTTACAGATATCTTACAATTTCCTAGTTTTCCATGTACATATATTTTGTTGTATGGGTTTCAAGTGCAAACTTCCGGAATGTTAATGTGCTTCCTTGATAGATCAGTTTCACAGTATATACCAGATGTAGTTTTCATTTGATTCTGTAAATTTCTTGCTTGATAGCAAAGTATTTGTTGGATGTTTTGACAAAAGTTGGGTTTTATGATTTAACCATGCATCTTGAAGTACTGCTGGATAACCTTAGAGAACTGGAAGGGCACTTTGACTGGAACGGAAGTTTACAGACACGACGTGTTATAAGTGCTGTTCGTTTTCTATTCTGAACATAAAAGATAAAAGGAAATAATTGGGAGGAGTGACTATTGGGATGTCTCTCATTGTTCAAGCCAACTTTCTTGGTGTGGTTTGCGCTATCCGGAAACTACTGGGAAACAATCGAAAATATTCTGTTGAGAAGAGGTATCAGAGGATATGTGACGCTGAGCCCCAAATTGGCAATTTACCTGAAGCTTGTTTATTTGCTTCAGCTGGATCTAGGTTGAATATGGTACTGAATGTCTTCTCCAGGTCCACTGCCATCTTCCATTCATGGAATGTACCTAACCGATCAGTCATCGCGTTGCTATACCGCTCGATGAACAAATTCTATAAGGTGTGAAGTTTATTATTTTGCACAGCGAGTTTCTGGACTGGTACACAGCGGTTGCGACGTTTCTCGAGTGAACGCGCTTACCGGTAGAAGCAAGTGGTAATTTCAACGGTGTTTGTACATGCGCAGATTTGCGCTTTTGGTTCGAGTTTTCCACATGTGGTCAGATTGTATTACTGCTGAATATGCGCACTTTGCTGAACTTATGGTTTTGTTTTGCGTATCATACCTTTCTTACTTTGCCTTTGCATTATCGGCTATATATATATATATATATATATATATATATATATATATATATATATATATATATATATATAATATAATATGATATAATATAAAAGAATGTATTGCATTTTTCTTCTTGATTTGGAGATACCCACTGTTGTGCTGAGGGATGATTAGTGACTAGTTATTAATAACGCCAAGTCCAGCCCCTCCTAGCCGATGTTTACTTCTGTATTTGAAGCCGCCGTTGGCCAGGATGAGAATCAACCCACCTGGGTTGACCAGTAGAACAGCTGATTTGCAGCCGAGCCAGCTGACTGGGCTTGGAACCTCGCCAGGGAGAAGAACCTGCTGGTGACGGCGCACAAAAAGCGGCTGTGTGAGCAGAGGGCGCTGCGACTGGTGGAGATGGCGCTGGAGCCGGGAATCAAGCCCGACTGGCTCATCCAACAGGTACTAATCCAACGGGTACATGCCAAGGCTCAACAGGTACAGGCCAGGGCTCATCCAGCAGGTACAGGCCAAGACTTCACAGGGGCGGGCTTGGGTGCGGCCGGCGCCACGGTGGCCAGGGCTTCCAGCAGGTACAGGCCAGGACTTATCCAACAGGTACAGACCAGGGCTCATCCAGCAGGTACAGGCCAAGGCTCATCCAGCAGGTATAAGCTTGGGCTCATCTAACAGGTACGGGCCAGGGCTCACCCAGCAGGTACAGGCCAGACATCATCCAACAGGTACAGGCCAGGGCTTATCCAACGGGTACAGGCCAGTGGTCAGACTGGTTTTATGTTAGCCATGTCCAGCCGACAGACGCGCTCCCTTGTGACTCTCTTTTGAAGGAGACTGAAAAACTAAATAATAACGAATGTGACTAATTGGGAGAAATCACCGGAAAGTTGCATGGCTTATGTTGCGATGAGGTGCTCCGTTGTACCTTTGTCCCATTAGAGCCGGCTGGTGTCTTCGTTCCTGAGCGGCCGCTCTGTCCTAAGTGGACGCGGTGCCTTTGTCTGCCAGGTGGCGCTCATCAGCCCCCAGCACTACGACGACATCACTGAAGAGCGCGCCGTCACCGGTCTCTGTGGCTACCCGGTCTGCAGCCGGCCGCTGCCCCGGGTGCCCAACAAACAGTTCCAGATCTCCACTCTCACCAACCGTGTGTACGACATCGCCGAGAGAAAGGTGGGCAGTGGGGTGGAGTAAAAAACCAAGCTCAATAACTCGCTCCTTACGTGTTTGTGTACACCTAACTCAGAGATGGAATGATTTTGATAAATCAGACGAAGGGAACATGAGCGATTTTCAGCATCAGAAAATGATAACATATTTAGCACACGTATGCAACACTTTGTAAAGACCCGGTTATTGTTTTCATAATGAAGACATTTTTCATTTCATATTGTCTTCTAGCAATGATTTTTTTGACCGTTTCTCTCGCCTGAAAGCTTATTTTGTATACCCACTCGCCTTGATCAGGATTCGTTGCTGAGTCTGGCACGTGTCTAACTTGCAATAGACGTCTACCTACCCACTAGCTGGGAGATTGACACCTTTTGTATGCTTGGGTGCTCCCCAGGCTCCAAATTACACGTAATCACCGCTAACAGCCAACCCCTGAGCCACCATATAGTCGCACCAAGCTTTTCCTACGGAAACTGCAACCCCGAAAAGCTTACTGAACATCTATACATAGATGGTAAAGCTCGCTGATGTTCCCTTGGTCCGATTGTCACAAATATTTTATATCTGATTTAGGTAAGTTCACGCGCAGTAGAAAAAGAACATGTAAAGGAACGATCCACCGGATTTGGTTTTTCACTAACCATTTTGAATAGGTGACCTCCTGACCTATATGCCTTATATTTCCGACTGTAGGCTGGCTCTTCTGCTCAAATGTACAATGAAGTTTTCTTTCGGTTTTGTCGCGCCCTCCTAAGTCTGTTTGCTTCCGGTTTGGTCGCGCCCTCCTTAGTCTGTTTTCTTCCGGTTTGGTCGCGCCCTCCCAAGTCTGTTTTCCTCCGGTTTGGTCGCGCCATCCTAAGTCTATTTTCCTCCAGTTTGGTCGTGCCCTCCTAAGTCTGTTTTCCCCAGTTCGGTGGCGCCCTCCTAAGCCTGTATTCCTCCGGTTGGGTTGCGTCGTCCTGAGCCTGTATTCCTAAGCCTGGTCCGGTCGCGCCCTCCTAAGCCTGTATTCCTCCGGTTTGGTCGCGCCGTCCTGAGCTGCCGTGTAACCTGCACTGTGTGCTGCGGCGCTGATGACCCTGTGACGTCCGCAGAAGTTCTGCTGCAGTGCCTGCTTCCGAGCGTCGCGCCACCTGCGCTCTCAGGTGCCGAGCTCGCCGCTGTGGATGCGGGACAAGGAGCCGCCGCCCAAAATCACCCTTCTCGACTCCGAGCTCAACCAGTGAGTGGCCAAGGGTGGGCCAGGAAAGGTCTTGTTTCCTGTTTCGGCTGAGATGAATTGGCCCTTCGAAGTTGACGGTTTGTATTTACTTTGAGCTGTGCTATGAGAGAATGGTGTGGCGTTTGCGTCGGTGATTGGTATAAGTATTGGTATCCGTCTACTTTCTTTGCTATGATAGTGTCAGTGCTTGCTCGCTTGTCAGTAATCCATTGCAAATCCTTGGGTATTTATATAGTGAGCTTATCTAACGGCTGTATGTTTGACGTTTGCATGCTGTATTTTTCGATTGGTGCATATGAATTATTTTTAGGGCGGTCGGTTCCTGAGATACGTGAATTGGTTTCAACTTTAGGGGAGCTGCCTCAGAGTTATAGGATACCCGGAGTTCCTCTGATCGTGATAAGAATTGGCGACGGTGTCAGAGCCGCGTGTATGATCATAGTGGTTGGTGTGCTTAAAATTTATTAGTTGGGTTTTGTCGAACCTGAGATCTGCTAGCCCGAAATATGTCTAAAGGTGTTTTATCAAACAGTGCTCTACTTATAAGATTCGCCTTATGTTGATCTGTGTGGCTCTTCTCTTCCCCGTGGCTAGTCCTGGCAATGCTTCCCTCGCTGCCGTGTTGACCGTTGGCCGTTGTGCGCAGGCGCGGTCCGGCCGGTGACCTGGTTGACCTGGGCGTGGCTCGGGCGCCGCCCGAAGACCCGCCCCAGTTCACCACCGATGCCGTGATCCGGGGCATGGTCAGCGACTACGACTTGCTGGCGGAGCGGGTGTCGGAGCTGCGGCTGCCCACGGAGGAGGTGCCGGGAGCGGCAGGGCGGCCGCCACGTAGGGGCCGTCGGGCACCGCAGGCCTACGCCGGAGCGAAGCGCCACCCCCGCAGAGCGGGCCGACAAAGAAGGAGCCAAGAACGGACACGCCAGCAGCGACTGTTAACAGTGACGTGTCTGCTGTGGAGAATGGTTTGGTTTTCCACGCGGAGGGAGTATCTGAAGTTAGTGTGATAGTGATTACCCCCGGCTCCGGTGAGGCGGAAGGACAGCTGAGCTCGCCTCTTGCCGGCAGTGCGCCCTTGTCTCAGGAAAAGGCACTGGGGCAACAGAGCCCGCCCCGGGTAGAGACAGTGGGGCAGCAGGGCTCGTCCCAGGCAGAGACAGTGGGGCAGCAGGGCTCGTCCCAGGCAGAGACAGTGGGGCAGCAGAGCCCGCCCCGGGCAGAGACAGTGGGGCAGCAGAGCTCGTCCCGGGCAGAGACAGTGGGGCAGCAGACCCCGTCCCAAGCAGAGACACCGGGGCAACAGAGCTCGTCCCGGGCAGAGACACCGGGGCAGCAGACCCCACCTCGGACAGAGGCAGCGAGGCAGCAGAGTCCGCCTCAGACAGCGCCGTTGACTCTGGAGGCGCTGGTGGGCCGATCTGCCGACCGAGCCGACCTGGTGCGCCGCCTGGAGGCCACCTCTCCCACGGAGCGGCGCGGTCCGCCCTCCTCGGCCTTCAAGCGGCCCTCGGCGCGGCGGCGGCGGCGCGCCGAGTCGCCGCTGCGGACTGTGACGGCGCGACTCCGGGACTGGCTGTCCCCGGCGGAGGCTCCGGCAGCTGTGACAGCACCAGCTGCAGCTGTAGAAACGGCACCAGCGGTGCTGATGGACCGCGCGGAGGCGGAGCGGCGTAACGCTGAGCTGCAGGCGTTCATGCGTGGCCAGGTGGTGCCACCGCCGCGGGAAGAGAGGGCGCCACCGGAGCAGACGGTGCCGGCGGAGCTGCCGCTGGTACACAGCCGAGAGCAGGACAGAATGCGCCGAAAAATCGTCAACGACCACCTCGGCAGAGCGTGAGTACTTGTGTGATGGAATCGTATCTCCATTAACTATGTGGTAAATACTTCTGATCGCAATGGGTCAATTACCGTTAGAGATGAATCGCAAATAGGAATGTAATGATTGTATTACGTAAGTGATAACGGCCATGCGCTATATTTCATGGGTATTTATGAACCCTGTGGCGCAGGAAGTGTTCCGGTGCGCTGAGTGTGCCAGCTGATCGTGCCGTACCGTGTGTGTTGTGTGGCACATTGTTTCATTTGTCCTTTGACCTAGGGCCTAGTTTGTGTCGCCTGATCCGGTGCATAGTTGTTATTGTTGTAGTTTCGTTGGTTCAGAAGCGATTGCTGAAACGCGACCACGGCGCGTAGAACCATGGCTCATCACCCCACTAAAATGTGACCTCAGCTTGTTTGCGCCTCAAAAAGGCTTTAACCCTACCTTTAGAATTCAAAGACATGGCGCTATTTGAAATCGGTTCTTACGCAGCCATGCAAGGTTTTACACGACGGCGCAAAAGGTGCCACAGTTGCTGGCAGTGCCTTTGGAGGATCTGAGTTTGGCGGGAGTAAGCCAAGATTTCTCGGATCTTGGCCGTCCACCTCCGTGTCCCTCGGGCTCTGTGCCGTCTAGCCTGAGGTTGAGGTTCTGGGTGTCCTGGAGGCGGCGTGACAATGCGAGGACCCAGGTCTTGCTGCCAGCGATGACCACCTTTCAGTCCCGCCAACGCCCAACCATGGTGTTGGTAGCCTGCTGGGTACGCTCTCTGGCGAGGGCGACGGTACTCCCGGAACTCAGCGTCGCCGCGTCGTCGGCGTACCTGCACACCGAAGTGGCGGAACGCGCCGGGGGTCTTCACCAGGTCCGTAGACCAGAGGGCGTACAGGGTTGGGGCGAGAACACTCCCTTGCGGCGCAAAAGATGCGTCGGAACTTCATACCCGTTCATACCTCGTCACAGGCGTGGCGGTCTCGCAGGAACTGAACGATCCGGGGGCCATGCACTTGGGGAGATTCTTTCCGACAGCCCGAATGCCCTGTTTTATTATATCCACAAACAAAGTCACAGTCATGAACATAACACACATTACGATTCCTCCTCTTCCGTCCCACCCTAACTCGCAGAACACATGAAATGACACTCATTGCCGAACTGCGTCGCTTCATCTGTACTTGCCAGTGTCAAATGTTGATAAAGCAACCTGTTCTTTACGGCTCCGTACGGTTTTGTCTGTGATAGGTCTTCCCCCGGTGACTCGCCAATGGGGTCGTACGGAGGGAATGTTGGGTTGCAGGCCCCGGTCCATTTTCTTTGCGGAGCCTTATACCTCATGTGTGGCATCTAACCTAGTGCCTTGTATGTGACATCTGACCCGGTGCCCCGTGTGTGTCCTCTGCCTGCCGTTTGTGACATATCTGACCTGGTGCCCCGTGTGTGTTCTCTGACCTAGTGCCTTGTTTGTACCATCTGGCCTGGTGCTCCTTGTATGTTTTCTGACCTGTTGCCTCGTTTGTGACTGTATGACTGTATGTTTATCAATCACTAACAGGTTCATAACTCAATTTCAGGTGAAGTCAAGCTCAAATACTAGTGGATTATATTATTTTAGTATTTTAATATTATTTGCTAGTAAATAGTAAAGAAGATTAAAATTTTCTCACAATCACATGCTTACCCACCTACATATATACACGTTCCTGGGTCAGTGCAGTAAAAGAGTCTGATCAATGCAGTAAAAGAGTCATTGAACTAAGAAATGAATATAATGACATTTCACCCGGTGTGCTCCTCCGACTGAGTCGATGCCATGTTTGCGGCCGACTGAGTCGTCTCCGCCGGTAGGGTGGCGCGCGTGCTGCCGCCGCTGGGCCTCGGCTGGATGGAGGTGGCGCCACCTCTGCGGCTGCTGACCGCCGGCTTCCATCTGACGGCCGAGAACGTGACCCTGACGCCGGCTCAGTGGCAGCTGACAGCGCTGCTGGTGCTCCGACAGTGAGTGACGCCCGGCCCGTGACGCGCCAGTGACGTAATCACAGTGCACCACCTGCCTAACCGATGGTGCTGGTAATTACTCTGTAATGGTGTATGAATTCAGGGGTGTAATTTTCCCAAAATCTTTGGGGTGCTCAGCCTGTGGGGGTGGCACTCCATGGGGCGGTGGCGTTGCGGGGGCGGCACCCCTTCATTGCACAAAACGCCTTTCACGCCATTGACGCCTTTTTGCGCCTTTTATAGCTCAGGGGAGGTTCTATTTTATCGTTGGGCAGTTATTAAATATTGGCCGGGGTGGTCTAGTGGCTTCGTTGTCAGTCTTCCGATGGGACAGCATGGATTAACGTGGGTTCAATCCCCACGGTGGGAAACCGCCTTCCGTGTCCGATCTGACCCGGTGTAGAGGATCCTTAAAAACCCACGTCAGTACTCCCTGTAATTGGGCACGTGTGCCTGTTGGGAGTGGCCCTGGTACAAAATTATACAGCTATTGCCAAACACTTTTGCTTTTTAGGCGATCCCAAAGCTGCATACACGTCTAAAAGAAATCCAATCTGAGTGATAAATTTATCCACGATTGAAGGATATCAGTTTTGTGGACTCAGATGTATCGTCGGAATGGCAGAGTGGATGCAAATTGAAATAAAAGCAAAGGACTTAACTTTCGTCCGGGCGGGGGCTTTTTAGACCACCATCGGCTTTTTTTCCGAAAGTGACCGAAAGCAGCGGCATGCAGCGTCGCCAAACTTAGTGTAGCTGTTCCTTTATCGTTTTTGCCTCTTTTCTAAAAGTTTTAGTTCAAGGTCATATCAGGTCAGGTCACCAGGCCAGGTGAAGTGACATCACCTAAAAATGTTAAAGACCGCATAACTAAAAAGAGGGTTAATCGGTCAAGTTGAAAGTCATACTATATAGTGGGCCCCCAGGAGCTACAACACATACTCCGGGATCTTTGATATTAGTGACCTAAGGTCATGTACAGGGCGTAACTTCCCAATCGCAAATGCATGGGGAAATCATGAAATGAGCTTTTCTCAGTAAGTATGGATGAAATCAACTTCAAATATCGGTTAGGACTTGCTCTTAGCCCATTTCTGAAGCTGATACCACACATTTTGACCTGTGACCTTTGAAACGCCACCTGAGGTCCTATAAACATTTTTTCGGTGTTTTACTCTATATATTTTGAATAAACAAAGATATAACTTTTATTTTGTCGCTAAAGTGTTTGTATGGTGACTGCAAGCTAAATGGCATACATCATGATTATACCAGGTCAACTTGGGTCAAACCGTTGCCCCGAGTCAGGTCAATTTTGACTGGGACCTGGCATAGCCATATCATTTATCTTTCAATTTGTATTGCGAGAGAATTATAAAAGTACATCAGCTATGGCTGTGTCTTGCTTGGGTTGGAAGCTATTAACGAAAAAGGAAACGCCATTATACATGGGCGCCTATGGACATTTCCAAGAGCATTCCCAATGTTCAGTGACCTGCAGCTCCTTAGGCTTTGACCTGACCCGAAAATGAATGCCACTTTAATGAAAGAGCAACTCAAGAGCTTTCGAATGGTGTTCAAAAATGTTTAAAGCTATCTTAGTTTCTGAGATAAATGATATGTTCTTAGTACACCTCATTTTAACAATTGCTTACCTATTTGGACCTTTGGTGACCTTGATACTGACCTGACGAGAAAAACGCCGAATTATCTTCCAAATCATTTTTGAAGAGCTTTCGACTCCTGTTTCGTGCTTTTTCTAGCCCTCTTATTTGTTTAATTAGTGGGGGTCTTTTTGAACCCCGATAACAATACATGAAAAAAACGCCGATAATAGTCCAAACAACGCTTGTATTGTTCTGTAAGTATTGATAAATATGGAAACTCCACTGTGCCCGTGCATGTCCTTTATTTTGCTCTAACGCCATTTATTTTGTAGCCAACACACAGGGGCGGTAAGAATCAGTGCTGTAGTGATGAGCCCAGGGCGGCAGTTATGGACTAAGAACGGCACAAATTAGGATGGAAGTGAGAAGCTGGGGGCGACAGAGATTGGCCGGCGCGGGAAGAAGCAGGGCAAAGTCATAAATCGAGGGCGGCAGTGATGAACCAGGAGCAATAGCTATGAACCAGGAGCGGCGCGAATCAGAGTGGAAGTGATAAGGCGAGGGCGGCAGTGAGGACTCAGGGGCGGCACGAATCAGGGCGGAAGTGTTAAGTTTGGGAGGGGCGACATTGATTAGTCCGGGGGAGGCACGAATCAAAGCAAAGGAGATAAGCCGAGAACGGGAATGGAGAGCCGTAGGTAGTAGTTATAAGCTGCGGGTGACACGAATCAGGACGGAAGAGATAAGCTGGGGCAGGGACGGTGGATTCCAGGGGGCAGGGTGTGCAGTTGCACACCTTGAAAAAGGAGGGTGTGCAAAAACATCTTTTTGCACACCCAGTTTTGGCTTGGTCCGAGGAAGCGCCCCCGGGTTTGAGCGGCGCGCCCGGCCGGCCAAAAGAAAATCAGGCCTAAACACCACCTACCTGAAGAGGTAGGACCCTCTGTGCGAAATGATAGTTTCACATATGAATGGTGCTCCCTGTCATCAAAGCCGTCTCATGGTAAGTAAAAAGGCCCAATTTTTTCACTAAACGCAGGGAAATTATGTCAGCACCCCTTGAGTGGGCACCCCTTTGGAGCCAAAGGCGCCCCCCTGGGGATGGAGGCGCGTCCCACTAGGGAGGAAGGCGCCCCCTCCCGAAAATCTTGCACACCAGCCCGAAAATGGAATCCGCTGTCCCTGAGCTGGGGGCGGCAGTCGTGAGCCCAGTGCGGTACGAATTAGGGCGGAAGTGATAAGCCAGGGGCGGCATTCATTAGCCGAGGCGGTAGCGATGAGCTGGAGACGGAATGAACAGGGTGGCGGTGATAAGTCGGGGATAGCACTGGTGAGCCACTGGCAGCAGTGATGAGCCGGGTGCTGTTTGAATCAGGGCGACAGTGATAAGTCAGGACTGGCACGAATCAGGGTGGCAGTGATGAACCAGGACTGGCACGAATCAGGGTGGCAGTGATGAACCAGGACGGCATAAATCAGGGTGCTAGTAATGAACCGGGGGCGGCATGAATCAGGGCAGCAGTGCTGAGCCGGAGGGCGACACATGCATTGGAGGCGCTCAAATTGTGATTGGGTGTGCTCGTGCACTCCAAAGAGATGGAAAATTTCACCTATGACTGACACTAAAACAGTAAAAGCACGGCAGCAACAGTCTACCATTTGCTCAGTTTGGTGAATTCCTCCAATAGGGAAACATATAACGATTAGCCGATAGTGGGCTGCTGTTTGCTTTCTGGAGAGGGTGTTAAAGATTCCTGCTGACATAACTTTGCTGACAGCAGGGCTTAAGTTTGACCGGTTATGGGGCCATGGCCGGATTGGTCTCCTTGGCAGTGATAAACCAGGGACGGCAGTGGTCAGCCGGGGACAGCTGTGAGGATTCGAGGAAGGAAGTGTCTAACCAGGGGCGGCTGATATAATATGGGTTGATTAAAAGAAACGGGGACTGCATTCATTAGCCAGGGGTGACGTGAATCAGGGCGACAGTGATGAACCAGGGGCGGCAGTGCTCAGCCGGGAGAAGATTCATCATCATATTTGGGGTTTCATCTATATTCGTGCCGACATCTGGGGTCAGATGGCGCCCATAACACTAAATCAACTACTTAAATAGGACATTTCCGCACGAGTTTCAACAAGTCAGGTGTTAAAACAGGTCAGGTTGTGAAAATTGTATCAGAAAATTATGTTAAAACATAAATGAAGTAAATAAATAAAAGAGTTGCTAAGATGTTCCTGGCCTCTCCCTCGAATCCGAAAATGTAAAAAACAGTGAAGATTATATATTCGGGCACAGCCCTTCATCAGAATCGTGGAGTAAATATCAATAATTCTCAGTCCTAGTATAGCCAGACCTCGAATTGAGCTTCACACAAAAATGCCTTTTATAAAAGGCATTTTTCTAAAACACTGAAGATATATATTGCACGGCCTTCATCAGAATCGTGGAGTAAATATCAATATTCTCAGTCCTAGTATAGCAGACCTCGAATTGAGCTTCACACAAAAATGCCTTTTACAAAAGGCATTTTTCTAAAAGGCATTTTTGTGTGAAGCTCAATTCGAGGTCTGGCTATACTAGGACTGAGAATTATTGATATTTACTCCACGATTCTGATGAAGGGCTGTGCCCGAATATATAATCTTCAGTGTTTTTTTACATTTTCGGATTCGAGGGGAGAGGCCAGGAACATCTTAGCAACTCATCATCATGCTCCTCGCCGCAGCACTTCAAAACTTATCAACCTTTAAATAAATAGATATAATGAAATATAAATACTGAAAACATGACATAGATATTTCACACGACATGCGAAGGTCAGCGACAAGTTACCATAACATTTCACGTTACATAAAACCTGAAATACTACTAGAATGAATATATGGCATTAAAACTAACGCTTCTCAGATATGACATGATGCTAGTGATATCCACAAAAGGATGCTCCCCAGAACGCTCACTGCCCAGATATCCCCAGGATGCTCACTGCCCCGGGAGACGGCAGTGATGAACCTGGGGCGGCAGTGATCGGTCAGGGGGCGGCAGTGATCAGCCGGGGGAGGGGGTGGAAGTTAATGAATCAGGGGCGGCAGAGATCAGCCGGGGCGGCAGTGGTGAACCAGGGGCGACAGCGATCAGCCAGGGCGACAGCGATCAGCCAGGGGCGACAGCGATCAGCCAGGGGCGGCAGAGATCAGCCGTGGCGGCAGTGGTGAACCAGAGGTGGCAGTGATCAGCCGGGGGCGGCAGTGGTGATTCCGGGGGCGACAGTGAATAACCAGGAGGGGCACGTATATGGGTGGAGAAATAAACCAGGGGTATCAGTGATCAGCCGGCTGATCGGTGATGAGCCTAAGGCGGCGGTAATCATCCGGGGGGGGGCAGTGATTATATGTTGGTGGCAGTGATCAGGCGGGACGGGAAAACCTTGCCAGTGGCGGCACGAATCAGAGCGGTAGCGATGCGATAGAGGTGACACTGTTCAGGGCAGCGCTGATAATCCAAGGGCGGCACATATATTGGTGGTGCTCAACACATTATTGGGGGTGCTCAAATTAGAATTGGGGATGCTGGGGCACCCCCAAAGAGATAGAAAATTACACCCCTCTGTATGATGGGACAGTTCTTTGAATCACGAGTCATTTGAGGCTGCTCGAGAGTTCTCATTTGCACCCGTTAAGTTCAAAGTTATGTAGGACGACTTTTCGCGGATATCTCAACGGGAATGTTTCTGTTGCTTTTTCAGACCCAATTCGTAAATTTGTGAAATTCGTGCTGGCCATCTCAGACAGATATCTTGAGGCCTGGCTGTGACTTATTATTTGGCTCTGTTGATATTTGTTAATAGTTAATTGCATAGCAATCATAGGCCCCAAAGCCGCAAACTTGTGGATTAGCACGCCTCTTAAAAATTAAGGGTGCCAGAGAAAGTGTAGTCTGCTGCAGCAATATCCGTCGCAGGCTGCTGCGCCTGGCGTGTGCTCTGTACTGCAGTCTGCTGCGCCTGACGTGTGCTCTGTACCGCAGTCTGCTGCGTCTGGCGTGTGCTCTGTACCGCAGTCTGCTGCGCCTGACGTGTGCTCTGTACCGCAGTCTGCTGCGTCTGGCGTGTACTCTGTACCGCAGTCTGCTGCGCCTGACGTGTGCTCTGTGCCGCAGTCTGCTGCGCCTGACGTGTGCTCTGTACCGCAGTCTGCTGCGTCTGGCGTGTACTCTGTACCGCAGTCTGCTGCGCCTGACGTGTGCCCTGTGCCGCATTTTGCTGCGTCTAAAGTGTGCTCTGTGCCGCAGTCTGCTTTGTCTGACGTGTGTCATGTGTCGCAGTCTGCTGCGTGTGACGTGTGCTCTGTGCCGCAGACTGCTGCGTCTGACGCGTGCTCTGCCGCAGACTGCTGCGTGTGACGTGTGCTCTGTGCCGCAGTCTGCTTTGTCTGACGTGTGTCATGTGTCGCAGCCTGCTGCGTCTGACGTGTGCTCCGTGCCGCAGTCTGCTGCGTGTGACGTGTGCTCTGTGCCGCAGACTGCTGCGTCTGACGCGTGCTCTGCCGCAGACTGCTGCGTGTGACGTGTGCTCTGTGCCGCAGTCTGCTGCGTGTGACGTGTGCTCTGTACCGCAGTCTGCTGCGCCTGACGTGTGCTCTGTACCGCAGTCTGCTGCGTCTGGCGTGTACTCTGTACCGCAGTCTGCTGCGCCTGACGTGTGCTCTGTGCCGCAGTCTGCTGCGCCTGACGTGTGCTCTGTACCGCAGTCTGCTGCGTCTGGCGTGTACTCTGTACCGCAGTCTGCTGCGCCTGACGTGTGCTCTGTGCCGCATTTTGCTGCGTCTAAAGTGTGCTCTGTGCCGCAGTGTGCTTTGTCTGACGTGTGTCATGTGTCGCAGTCTGCTGCGTGTGACGTGTGCTCTGTGCCGCAGACTGCTGCGTCTGACGCGTGCTCTGCCGCAGACTGCTGCGTGTGACGTGTGCTCTGTGCCGCAGTCTGCTTTGTCTGACGTGTGTCATGTGTCGCAGCCTGCTGCGTCTGACGTGTGCTCCGTGCCGCAGTCTGCTGCGTGTGACGTGTGCTCTGTGCCGCAGACTGCTGCGTCTGACGCGTGCTCTGCCGCAGACTGCTGCGTGTGACGTGTGCTCTGTGCCGCAGACTGCTGCGTCTGGCGTGTGCTCTGTACCGCAGTCTGCTGCGCCTGACGTGTGCTCTGTGCCGCAGACTGCTGCGTCTGACGCGTGCTCTGCCGCAGACTGCTGCGTGTGACGTGTGCTCTGTGCCGCAGTCTGCTGCGTGTGACGTGTGCTCTGTGCCGCAGTCTGCTGCGGCAGTGTCCGCGACTGGCGGAGCTGGCACGTGAGCCGGAGCTGTTCTTTGGGGCGGCGCTGGAGCGGTGGCAGCTGACGACGGAGCAGCTGCAGCCGCTGCAGCAGCTGCTGTGGACAGCGGCTGCTGATGGGGTGCAGCACCAAAGCCCCGGACAGGCCCGCGGTGCCACTCCGGAACCGGCGGCCAGCGCCCAAACCGCTCCTGACCGAACTGAGGGCGCGAGTGAGGGTGGTCCTGCCCAGTCTGGTGAGAGTGCAAAGGGCTTTGGCAGTGGTCTGTGATAGTGTTTCTACTGAATTTTGAACTCGCCAATATGCACTGAATTCGAAATAAAGTGTAAATGCAGTTTGCACGATTTACTATTTTGCACGATGTATTAGTTTACTCTATGTAGATGTATTACTTTTTGCTTAATAGTAATTTTCCCAGCGATCAGCTCTGATTCGGGGCTATGACGGTGTGATATCTCTCAGCGGAGGGTGTGCGTGGGCTATGTTGCAACGTTGGTCCGGTCACCTCCGCTGTCTTGCGCAACGCCGAGTTGTTTTGCCAAGTGTACACACTGGCATCCGTGCCGGAATGGTCGGATCCGGCAGTGGTTCACGGCCGGTGGCTACCACCTTCTCGTGAAATAGGCACCAGCTCATAAAACGGGATGGTCGTGCGTTTTCGCATTACAGCTGGTCAGAAAGCTGCAATCGTTTTTAAGCTTGGTTTTGGGGGATGGTGTGCCGTACGACATGTCACCAGCACCCTATGGCAATACGGTGCGTGCTCCCGAAAGCCCTCCTAAGTAGACCACTGCTTGAAAAGGGGACCAGAAGGAGTTTGACGCAGACGGAAAACTGTTTCTAAATTTTTGGCTTTCCCTCCTGCCTCCCACCACAATTTCCCGTGCCGCCGTTCCCCCCAGATTCGTCAGACAGTGGTGATCGAGGGCGGCGTCTCCTGTTGGGAGTGGAGGGTTCGGTCCGGCAGACTAGTGGAAATTGCTTTATGTACCGGCGTGTCGGCTGCTCGCAGTGTACTCATCTCCTCAGAATACAATCCTCAATGAGCTCCCCGGCGTGGTTTTGCTGCTTTTTGGTGCAGTCGCCGCGGCTTTTTCCCGAGACTGGTCTAATTCGCCGACGGATCACCGCAGTGTTTTCCCTCCAGACTGCTCTTACTTGCCGCCGGGCCGATGATGGAAAAGTCGACTGTCGAATCAGTTGGAGACGCGATTGTTATTGATGAACTGATGCGGTCATAACAAAAATTGTCCCACTGTTAAGCAATATTTAACTTTGGAACCAAAATGCGGGTATTTTACTGAATGCCATGGACATATCGTAGATAACTGATCAGGGCTGGGGTATGGGTACCATAGATAGGAGGACATTGGGGCATGCATTTAGACCGCACTGGCATATGCAGATCTAGATGGGGAGGGGTTCAGGCCTCTCCTCTCCCTTCCCTTGATTAAACATTTGGCGCCTTTGCAATGCGTATCGACATCCCCTCAAACGTCCCCTCAACATCCCCTCAAACCCTGCTCCAGGATTTAGGTAGCAGCACCCCATGCTGTAAAGCCATTTTGAAAACGGGTCGATTTTCTTTTTTACCTAAAGGCTTTCCAAATCGGACCTTTATTTTGGATCTCCGAGATCGCGCCGTTGCACCTGTTCGCCTGCACTGTAAACCGAATGGTGACGTAATAACGGCATGGAATCGGGATGATGCTTCAGGTCCCCTCACATGAAGGTCCAGGTTAAGTTCATCCACCCCAGTGCTTTCGGTCAGATAACATTATCCGGTGTGACGTACGTCATGCTAAGACGTAATAGCTTACGCTAGTCAATATTAAGGTCAAGGCCAAACTCATTCGTCAAGGTCAAACCCTCATTTCCCTCCCAACGCTTGCTATGGTGGCAGTTATAGGGTATATTCCAGCGCCTCCTCAAACACCCTCAATCTCTTCAAAGCTCCCTCAATTTACTTCTGCCGGTTCCAGCGCGCCTGAAACCTCCTCAAAGCTCATTTTAAACGAGAGGCGGCCTTTCAGAAGAGGTTAGAGGAGCAGTTCTGGCGCACCGATTTCATTAAAAGAAGATAAATCATATAGTTTTACAGTGATAAATAGATATTTTTGGTCAGCTTGTAATTTTGAATTCACAGTGTTCTTGCGCTGTCACTATGTGCCATTTCTTTAAAAAATTATGGAATAAGCATTGGGGGCCCTCGTCCCGGTGGGAACCCTCCCCTCGGGTTTTTCCGGCGGGAACGAAAAACGGCGGCATGAAGCGCCGCCGTACTTGGCACATCTTATCCTTGATTAATTCCGCAACTTTCCCCCAACATTTTTTTTCAGGTGTCGGCCGAAGCCCTTTATTTTCAGCATCAATATCCAAGTTCATAATTCAAGGCTCCGCCTCCACAATCTTAACATTCCTCACCACATTAGCACGAAGTAGCACATCAAATAAGGCAGAAAACGAAGGAGGAAAACATGTTTGAGTAATGAAGTTAAGTCATTAGGAGTGAGTGAGTGAATACCTGTTTGTAGGTGTGTGTGTGTGTGTGTGTGTGTGTGTGTGTGTGTGTGTGTGTGTGTGTGTGTGTGTGTGTGTGTGTGTGTGTGTGTGTGTGTGTGTGTGTGTGTGTGTGTGTGTGTGTGTGTGTGTGTGTGTGTGTGTGTGTGTGTGTGTGTGTGTGTGTGTGTGTGTGTGTGTGTGTGTGTGTGTGTGTGTGTGTGTG